>CM069456.1:42346243-42402743 GCA_035610835.1 Ophiura sarsii | reverse complement strand
CCAATTGTATCTATATGGTACCGACCAAGAATGTTACGTACCGACCACACGCTAATTATTTATAGTGTGAGGGTGTGGCAAGTGCTGAGCTTCTCTGCTGGCAACTTTAAGAATTGAGAAATTGGTACAAAATATATCATTCCAAAACTTGTTGCCATTTTAAAACAATGTTTAATGTGTCTTCTGACTGATATGGGCGATTACTTTTTATAAAATCTGAATATTCTAAATAAAATACTGTTGTATTCTGTCAAAATCTTGTATGTTTTTCCGGCCCTTCAGCATGTAAAACTGCCAAACGGTTATGCATAGGAGGTGCTGCTTTATACGTGTTCAGGGGCAAGATGTGTTTTGGTCCTTGAACATTTTAAGAGCAGACTGCCCAAAAGTTATACATAGGCAGTATTACTTTATACATGCTGAAGGAACGGATGTTGACATTTTTTAAACATTTTATGACATTTTGGAACTGTCGTCTGCAGTCGACTGCAGTGTAGAAAGTGTTAACACTTTCCATGCGGCTATATTTTTACCATACACAAAACAGATTATTTAGAAACCTTTCACAATTTTTATAGTCTATCTCAAGGATTACTGAACCAATACTAGGCATGTTTGTACTTATTTTAATGCATTCTCATGGTGATACCAAATATGTTGATGAAATTCAATAATTTGGACATTTTTGAAACATTTTTGCGAAATTTTGGAACTGTCGTCTGCAGACGACTGCTGTGTGGAAAGTGTTATTAGGGTTTTCTGCACATGATCAATACAATCAAAACTAAAAATGTGATATTTCTGACTTCAGACACATTTTTCTTGATCGCATCACATATGTGTGTGACACTTTTTAAGGGTAGGGGTTTGGTTCAAGTTCAAAATATGTTTTGTGGTTTTTGGATAATGTTAAACTTGGCTTGGTAGAGGGTATGGTAGAAGTGTGCAACGAATAAACTGACTTTTATACCTCTAAAACTAGGCATTATTTATTGATATTAACAAACAAAATATGGTGTTATTTTACAATGTAATGTATACAATTTATTGATAAGACGACCCAAAAAAATCTGTGCTATGGGCCGACCGACCCATTTTATTATTTATTTTCAAATTTGCAAGAAATTTATTTGTTATTGATTTTTTTAGAAATTGTTGAAATTATTTTGATTTAAATATTTAGTGAAATTAAGTGGTTTTATACAAGAACATGACGGAGTAATGCTAAACTTTTCATTATTAACCATAAACTGTGTCCCTACTGCCAAGCAAATATCCTTAAAGTCACTAGCAGGACATACCTGATATTTTAAGAGCTAAACAATTAGATTGTTATTACCAAATAATAAACCTTCCATATCAAATTAGATTATTACTTTAAAACCTTTTGCCTTTTTTCAGGTTTCTTCTGAGACAAACCTTTTTCTTCTTTTTTGGCCTCGGAAGTTTAATAGGTTTGTCATTTGATCAAGTTTAAAAATGGCAAGAGGGTTGTTTAAGTGATCAGCCACTTGCTTGAGAATAGAGGGAGCCTCAAGCAAAAAGCTTTAAAATCAGACGACGCTGGACACGAGCGTATTCACGATTATTCAGGTTAAATTATGCGAACGAGGTTACGTGATCAAGTGAATGGGACGAACGCTAACTGCGGATTAAATTCAAAAAATGATACTGAAACTGGAGTTGGTTATCCTTATCCAACTCCAGCAGTTTTAGGATGAAATAATTTAGTTCCAACGTGTGATTAATTTTATGGGGTCATAATCAAAATCCATTGTTACATTGAAACCAACGTAAATTCAAAATTAACGGCCGTTCGTGTCCACCGTCGTCTGCTTCAAATGTGTCAAATTCACCACTATTTCATGATCAAATGAACAACTCTGTGGTCTGTTCAAGATGCTACATTGACAGCTATAATACTATGGACACGGTGGTAGAGAGATGCTCTATTGACTTTTGATGACAAAATAGTGGTGATTTTGGCACATTCAGATTGAGACCTTTCAATATTTTCAAGCAAATGGCTAAGCACTGAAATAAGTAAATGTTGAAAAAAATGGGGTATCTTTGAAAAGATGAACACATCAGCTTTCCATTGATGTCCAACACACTTTGAACATATAAAAAAATATATGCCCCATCACATTAAAACAGACCAGTTGTCTCCAAAAAGGAAACTTGATTTGTTTGTTTGTTTGTTTGTTTAAACGGTCGGTCCGTACGGACACACGCTTGGGTCCTGAAGGGACCAGGCTCAAGCAAAATGCTCGGGCCAGGCTTAAAAAGCCTATATAAGCATGCTGGCTGAATGAAATGAAAGTTAGAAAAGCTGGAAGAAAAGAATGAAGTAAAAAGAGCCACTTCCATCAAATAAAGTTAACAATTTTGCTGTCAGCCTTCGGACATGGGAAAAGAATAGTCTTGATCCAATCTCATTTGCCACACAGGCTTATTAAGCTTTGACATTTTCTTAATTTTTCCTCGTCGTCTTTTGTTTATTTCTGCCTATAATGTTTGCCAACAATTGGTCATTTTTTATGTGATGGGTCACATATACAAAATATAGGCGATTGAAAAAAGGCCACCAAATTTCACAACTATTTTAAGAGTGTAATTGAAGTTATTATGAGCATATCAACTATTTTCTCATTTTTTCAAGAAATGAAACATAGGCCTACATATGTATTGACCTCATTCATACCGTCAATATAATTATATCAAAATATACAATTATGTGCATACTTTTAATCTCTTTAATAACGAATAAAACTATGTTAACCATGTTAAGTTTTGCATCACCTGCAGTCAATTGGCAAACCCAGAGGTGTGAGAGTTCCTCTTTTTAGCTGATTTCCTCTTTTTTAGATTTTTCTTATGCCAAAATGTCAGCCTTTTCTATTCTTTTCAGCCCATATTTGGAATTTTTACCCAATTCTACGCTGTTTTTCCTCTTTTTGTCTGTTTTCCTCTTTTTTTAATTGTGGCCTCTCACACCCCTGCAAACATGTGCTGCTTGAACAATGAATCAAAACAAAGCGAGTGGTGCACCTATGTATGACGTGCACATGGAGTGCATTTTGACACTTCCAATACACTCCGCGTATTTTAGTTTAGTTTCCTGCTTTCCGAAGGGTTATCGCGAATCAAAAAAAAAGCCATTGATTATCATTTTTTGTTGCATTGTGGGATCGCAAAAGTGCAAAATCTGCCCCGTTCTGGATCCCACAATGCATCAGAAAAGGATAATCAATGGATTTTTTTCCGATTGGCGATAAGGCTTATGGTTCGTAACTGCTAAGACTGTATGAATTACAGTTCTACCACTAGGTTAGGCCAACAACAAAAAAGAGTTGACTTGCCCTTTCCGACCGACGCGAATTTTCGGAAATCTAGGGTCGCTATTTTTTTATTTATTTTTTCCCCCCAAAAAAAAAGATTGAAAAAAAAATCAAAACAATTGAAAGAAGCACATAACAATAAAGAAAGATGAAAACGTGTTTTTGATTAGTATCTGCTTGTTTAAAAATCAAAAAAAAAAATCAAAAAAAAATCAAAAAAAAATCTTTAAAACGTGTTTTTGTGCAGTAAATTTTCAAAAATTAAAAATTAAATTTTTGCCTTACAGGAGATAACTTGCAATCTAACATTGTTTTAAAATGAAAACAAAACAGATTATGGTGGGTCAAACAGTGTAATCATACCCATGCACTGACAGTTCATTATTTCAAACAGATGTAAAAATCATGTATTTATTTATTCCATAATTATGGTTAATAGTGTTCACATTGTAATTTACTAAGACAACAAGAATTTATTGTATTATAGTGAATATAAAATGAATAAAATAAACGATGTGATATGAAATGATTGTGTAATGAAGCACTTTTTTGTTGAACTTATAAATCCACAGACAAGCCTACAAACAACCCTGGCCAATTATTTCTGGAACACTTTTTACACTTATCATTTAATTCAGCCTCTCTCCCACTGTTTCATTGCTGAAACACACTTTAGGGATCAGGTGATACTATAGTAGATTCATAAACTCTGGCGTATCGGTTTCGATTTTGGACCTCGTCCATTGGGCGTTAGAGGAACCCATTTTGACCAATGATGAAACAGCGGTACTTTTATAGATGTTATTATTTGCGTTCCATAATCATATGCTATTCATGAAAGTGTGGCTTTAGTGATTAGTGAATATAGCTGATCATGTAGCTTTACAAATCACGGCAACCAAATACTTAATCCAACAGCTTGAAATATGTTATCCCTTTGGAAGCGGTCACCACAATAATAAAAATCGATCATCATCGACCGTATATAGTTTTCAAAAGAAAAATGTTATGTTTGTCAACCTATTCATAATTTAGTTTAACTTTTTATTATTTCCCTTTTTTATTATGCACGTGACATAAAGGAAACATTAAACTAAAAAAGATCCGTTCTACATTTGAGAAAAAACGAATTAATTAAATCATCATCTTTTGTATAAACCAGGTACAAAACCATTTGGCCTAGATGGAGAAAAAGTTATATCAACCAAGATACGGATTATAAACGTTACTTTATATATTTTTGGCTATGAGACCACCTGAATACCTTCATCAATTTATCTGAATAACAACACATCTTCTTTATCAAAAATATGCCGGCAATTGACAACACCTGTTTGCAGGCAAAGTCAATGCAGATCATTTTGCCGCAAGTTCCCAGTCACTAGGTTTAATAATAGTTGTTCACCCTATCTTTACATAGTGGTGAATACGCCACAATAGTACAGGCACTGATGATGGCAAGGTATTATCCATGCCATATTACGATTAAAATTCGAGTCCCTCCCCCTCTTTTGCTTCTGTTACCTCTGACTGAAATGGTGAATCGGCCAATGTCTGCGAATCAACTATAGTTCTGGGAGGACTTGTTGCCCAGTAGGTTGGGGGAGTAATCTAGAGCAAGCACAGCCTTCAAGCTTATTATGAATATCTTCTTTTTTCAATTGTACCTAATTATGGTGGAAATATAACTAACTATAATCAGTCCCTTAATATGGTCTTGTAGGGGGGGGCACCCCACACCAGCATTGAAATCAATATTAGGATGTGCAGCACTTGACACTTTCCATGCGGCTATTCGTTTTTACTATATAGGGTAAAGTCGCCAGTTTTCGGTCAGCGCCTATTTTCGGTCACTTTCGCCAAAATTGTGTAATTGCATCGGTTGTCGCCATTTTAAAGCAATACCGGGCATCAATTTTTTTAGCCGTCGGTTTACAACAACGAGGTCATTTTCATTACACGATTTGGGCGAAGTGACCAAAAATAGGTGCTGACCAAAAACTGGCGACTACACTGTAAAAAGAAACGTTTATATTTCTGATAACACTTAATAAACACTTAAACACGTTTATTTTTGTGTTTTACATGTAAAGGTATAGGAGGCATTTCTACGATAAACGTTTGCATAAACACTACAACACGTTTATAGAGGTATTTGTTGTATAATTATTAACACCCCAACATGTTTATATTGCTGATATAAACATGTTGGTGTGTTAATAAATATTACACAATTACCTCTATAAACGTGTTGTAGTGTTTATGCAAACGTTTATCGTAGAAATGCCTCCTATACCTTTACACGTAAAACACAAAAATAAACGTGTTTAAGTGTTTATTAAGTGTTATCAGAAATATAAACGTTTCTTTTTACAGTGTATACCCTACAAAACAAATTTTTTAGAAACCTTAACCAACTTCAAAAGTCTATCTTTAGAATTATTGAACCAATACTACGCATATTAGTACTTATTTTAATGTATTTCTCATGATGATTCGAAATATGAAGATGAAATTCAATAATGTTGACATTTTTGAAACATTGACATTTTGTAGACGACTGCCACATGGAAAGTGTTTTAAGACCCTTTTCTCACCTCTTCATTGTTCATTGGGGTATTATCTCATACATTATCCAATCACGAGGGTATACTTTCTCCTCGGCCACTCACTATGTCCCCCAGTTATACTAAAACTGTTCTCACAGTCAAAATATTTGCCTTTTTGTGTTTTTTAGTTACAATTTACTGAATTCAGTGTCTTCTGACTTTTTTTAAATTCGAGTGAATTCAGTGTCCTTTTATGCCTTTTTTATTGGCTCACAAGAGCCCGAATTCAAGATGAACATTAAAAATGGCCATTACTGTTGTTTCTACTAGCAAAAACTTGATTAAAAAATATCATCGCTATTTATTGAAAAACGCCCTCTATGCAAATATGGTTCACGTTATGTATCACGCGTACTGCAGGGGGATACTGTCGGACGTAAAATGCTCGTCCCGCGGGACGAGCATTTTTTGAATCGACGTTTTCTTGTACATAGAGGGCTGATTTTTCTTAATACTTATAGGTGTAAGTTCATACATGTAATACAATTATAAAATATACTAATCCCAGTTTTTATCATAATTGAGGGCGCATCCTCCAACACATCTCTTAGTGCCCCTTTAACACATTCGGGATTTGTGGTGGCAATCAAGCGAGGCGAAACACAGGACAAATAAGGAATGGGGTGTATAGGGTTACAGAAACATGAAAAAAGTGGCTCAATAACCAGGTGATCGTGTATCAGGCTACGGGGTCGCGCCCCAACAAAATAAATGGTTGAAGCCTATGTACCTTTTGATGATTGCGCAATGATAAAGACTGGGGGTATGTATTGTTGGTCCACCGGCGCGGTGCTTCTGTTAGATTTAGCAGTGTAAGGGTTATCGCACACGATGTGGAGGATAGTCTGCTTTAGTATACCTTTTTCCTTGTACCGATAGAGGGCTCACTCCCCATGGACCGCTCCCCATCCTCTGATCTCACCCCGGGATTTGGTCGGTTCTCGGATGGGAAGTATCAGGGGGTGTTATTCGATTGTGTGACAGTGAAATTATACAAGACATACGAGTAGACTATGTGGAGGATGACCGTTGCAGATCAGAAGTCATCCTCGTGAGAACAATAGTGCTTCCTTAAAGGGGCACTAAGAGATGTGTTGGAGGATGCGCCCTCAATTATGATAAAAACTGGGATTAGTATATTTTTATAATTGTATTACTTGTATGAACTTACACCTATAAGTATCAAGAAAAATCAGCCCTCTATATACAAGAAAGCGTCGATTCAAAAAATGCTCGTCCCGCGGGATGAGCATTTTACGTCCGACAGTATCCCCCTGCAGTACGCGTGATGCATAACGCGAACCATATTTGCATAGAGGGCGTTTTTCAATAAATAGCGATGATATTGTTTTAATCAAGTTGTGCTGTGTTTTTGCTAGTAGAAACAACAGTAATGGCCATTTTTAATGTTCATCTTGAATTCTGAAGTAAATTTTTAAACATTTAAAATTTTCAACACCACTTAATGTGCCTATTTTGGAGGCATTGGGATACCTGAACTCAAAAATCAAACACTCACTCTGAACTCAAAAACAAACACAATGTGCTCTGAATTTGCCATATGTCCTAAATTTGTTGGTGTCAATTTTGTTTTGCCTGAACAATTTTGATATAAAAGACAATTTTGAAAAATCCAAATTTATAGTAAACTCGCATAAATGTAAGGGGAGACGTCAAAACTCGACCGCCCGTTGACTGCCGGTTACGGGCGGTTCCGCCCGGTTCTTTCAGGTCAAATGTTTTACTGGTATATGAATATTCGCGCATGCAACACTGAACAACCGCCGGTTGACTTAATGCTGTAATCTGACCAATTTACACTATCAATCTGTTACTTTGCGGTCATAATAGCTCTCTCTATAATCGTTCTATAAAAAAAACCACATTCATAGACTTTCGGTATTGATTTTAAAAAGTTAATTGAGCTATAAACAGATTGAAAAAGCCAACCCCAGCGAAAATCAATAGCTGTATCTGAGACTTTTAAGTCTTAAAAGAGCCCATTACTTCAAGATGTTATTGCTCACGTGTGTGACGAGGCACTTTCAACCGGTCGTGTTCACCAGAGTGTTACTATTTGACCTCATTATGTGTGTATATTATAACAGACGACACGTTTTGTGAGAACCGAACGGAACCGGCCGTAACCGCCGGTTGCCGGGCGGTCGAGTTTTGACGTGATCCCTAATAACATTTTGTGCATCTTCAAACCAACACCTACTTTGTAGTAGTTTTTTATTCTCGCATAAATGGCACCGGTACGTATATCGCCATATGATCATTTGTATCAGTTAATTTCGTTTTAGTCAATAACCCAGTTTCATGTTTGCCGGGATGTTTGACTTACTTACAACATCCTTATTTGTGCATGTTTGGTGTTTTATGACATCCAGGAACTCCAATTCAAGGCTATTATTTTGATTTGACGTAGATCCGGACGAACGCGTCCCTTACGCTTTCTAAAATGTTGTATGGAAAGTGGAAGAAGAAATATGAAAACAACTCACAACTTTAACCCCCCCCCCCCCAACAAAAAAAAAGGAAAAGAAGAAGAAGAAAAAAAAAGGAAAAAAAAGAGGGGGGGGGGGCTAACTCAACCGATCATATAGCATAGGAGAGAGCACAGGTATTTGCCCAAGTAAAGGGGTCTATATTTAACCGTCTACATGGTCCATGGGTTGACCAAATACCACGGCTGTTGCCGTGTATCGTGTGTCGTGGCGTAGCCAGAGGAGGGGGCGATCGACCCCCCAATATTGACTGTCGTGTCGGTTTAGATTGGCACTGTCGGTTCATTTTACAAGAGGAATCATGGAATTATGATGGTCAAAAGTACATAGATGGAATTTTTTCGCGCGCATAGCGCATGTGTCCCCAAAATGCAATATGTTTGGGTACAGGCTTGCCAAGTTATAGCCAAATTGTACCTAAATCAGAGCAAAAGTAAATGTAAAGTCAAAACTTTCACACGTTACGCGCGCATTTCTTTTGTCAAAACAATCTTGTCGGTTCACTTTCATTTCTTGCCCCCTCCCCCCAATATGAATAACGTAGCTACGCCACTGGTGTGTCGCATTTTCTAACCGTGTCGCATGCCAACTTAAAAAGTCGCTCAAACTTGAAAGTCGCGTGTCGAAATAACATGAATCAGTATAGAAAGACCAATTTTCTGCTGTGGTCTTATATTCGCGATACCATTTGTACAGCGATAATATTATGACATTACTGTGATGATGAGATGAGAAGCGGAATAAATACTAATGATATTATCTACATTTATTAGAAATTCGTAAGTTGTAACATTATCCAAAAGTATACACCAGATCGCACCAAATGGATTCAAAAAATGATAAAAAAAATAATAAAAATCCCCCCTTATATATGTGCCCCCCCCCCCCCCCCCCATACACCCCTCCAAGCTTTTCAACCATCTATATATACTTAAATCAAGGAAAATATCAGTATATGCTCAACTTCTTTCTTGCATTGATAAAAACCAAAATATTGATTGGAAAAGAAGAGGTGGCTTTTCAATAAGATATTGGTCAAAAGTATAGGCCTACACCAGATCGCACCAAATGGGTTCAACAATTGAAAAATTTCCAATTATGAGGGGGCACATCCACCCTCATTCTCCCCCTTTCCGCGCTAGCGTGGAGCACGGTGCTGCGCACCGCTTTCGTCACACTTCGGCACGAATATTCAAATATCCCCCCCCCCCCCCTAAACAAAATCCTGGATCAGCGCCTGATAGTGATATAGGTAGGATTTATCCATTGGGCAGCAAAATGCACCATAAGGCGAACAACCCACCTTTTTTAGAAATCGGCGAAATACATTTTTACAAGGCCTATGTCTGATTCTTTACTATACGGTCGGTCATTTCGAAGGAGGAAAAAAGGGGGATTTGTTTTTAAAGGTCGACCGACCCAACCTGATAGGTGTGTTTGCCCGTATAGTTTCTTCGAGGCTTTACTGATGACAAAAAGTTGACACTAGAGCGTGTTTCCACTGGGGCACTGTAAAGTTAACGCCCATTAAACGCTAAGATTAACCGGTAGGTTTTTAATCCCCCTGTTTCTACTCGCGAAAAGTTATCGCTAAGTATCGATCCTAGTCGATGGGCCTCGACATTTGACCTTTTGTAATACCAAACAATGCCGCCCCACCTGAAAAAGATTGCTTCACAAAGAATATATTACAGCGTGACACGGTTCACGGCACAAAACGGTAAGATTAATCGGCTTTCTGTTTCTATTGCGAAACTTGCCGTTTCTTACCGGTTCCAAACCTGTTTTTTTTGAAGGTTTTCGGGATTACCCAAAATACCGGTATCTGGCTGTTTCCACTGAGCAAACTTACCGGTAATTAACGGTTTTTCCCCCATAGAAACACGCTCATTATAGAGCGTGTTTCTATACTGGGGAAGATACCGTTAAAGAATCGTTAAAGAAGTTTGCCTAGTGGAAACAGCCAGATATACCGTTAAGAATCGGCATTTTGGGTAATCCCAAAAACCTTCACAAACCAGGTTTGGTACCGGTAAGGACCGGCAAGAAACCATGGACCATCAGCAGTAAAATTGAAGACCGAATCAACGGATGCTATACTCAACTGTTACGTAGAATATTTAACATCAGTTGGAGGGATCACATCCCAAACAGTGTGGTATATGGCGATATCCCCCTATAACATCAATAATCAGGCAGCGCCGCGTTTATGTTTTGCTGGCCATTGCATAAAGGGTTCAACAAAAGAAAGTATACCACTTTGTTTATGTCATTTTGAGTAACTTTCAATTTGTTTTTGTCCAAACAGGCTAGATAGGCATTTAGATGAGTCTTCTAGGCATAATTTGATACCAAATTTGCCCCCTAACAACAAAGATAAACCATGATTAGCACCATTTAAAGGAAAATATCCCATTTTCAAAAGTCGCATTTCCAATACACAGCACGAGAAGAAAGGGCCAATTGTTAACACACACATATGCCGTATTTATCCCGTACTGATCACCGCGCATATCCCTCAACTGCTCAATGCGCGGGCTAATTCAAATTTAAACTGATGCGCTGTGCGATCGATAGCCGTCAATCCTGGCTAATATACAAACACACAGAGATACCCCAATATTGGTCTTTTCTTCTCGTGCTGTGTATTCGAAATGCGACTTTTGAAAATGGGATATTTTCCTTTAAATGGTGCTAATCATGGTTTATCTTTGTTGTTAGGGGGGAAATCTGGTATCAAATTATGCCTAAAAGATTCATCTAAATGCCTATCTAGCCTGTTTGGTCAGAAACAAATTGAAAGTTACTCAAAATGACATAAACAAAGTGGTATACTTTCTTTTGTTGAACCCTTTATATACGAACAACCAACCAGCCTATCTCCCGTCTAATTTTCTGGACTCCTCCTGGTGGGAAAGCTAACAGAGGCAGAAGACCCCTTCAGTATCCTGATACGCGTCAAGAACGATGTGGGTTTAGATCCACCAGAGATCCGCCAACTCATGAATGACAGGAAAGTCTGGGCCCAGTATATTGCGAATGCTTCCTCCATTTCGTCCACGAACGACCAATGATGACAGATCATGGTCGTATGTGGCCAAGATATCAATCTTTCACATGATATCAATAGGTCCATTTAATCTTTTAAAATTGGCGTAGACCTCTTCAAATGAAAATGGGCAAACACTCCCGCTCTCCCCTACTGGTTTTCAACACATGTTGCGGGACATGTTGTTAATTATTCGTGTTACATATTTCATGGACAGGAACTATTACAACAACAACAACAACAACAAACGGGTATTTAGGACGCTATTTACATACATGTACGAGGGGCATTCAGTAAATAATGAAAGTGATCATGGTATGGGATGCATGAGTGATTCTATTGAGGGATAATGTGATCAATACAAAGTATGAACCTTTGTCTTTCAAACAATACACTTTTGGAATGTTATTTATTTATTTATTTATAACAATTAGGCTGAAGAGCCAGGACAAACCCAATAGTGACTTAAGCACTAAATTAAAGGGATGCCCGATGTGTGTGTACAGATACAGACCCGGGATGATCCCCTACTCTTTACGAAGGAGTCTGACCTTTTAACGTGCTCGGGGATAGCTCTTCCGATGCACGAGACCACCATTTCTACGTGACTTCTGAACCACGAGGCAATTGAGACTAAGTACCTTGCCTAAGGATACCCTTGGTTATGTAATGTCATTAACATAAACACAATAGGTTTCAGACACTGACTGAAATCTGTCAATTATTTGGCTGGATATGTAATATGTTGAAAATGGGTTGATCGATACATTTGCGTATATCTCGGCAATGCAAGCATAAAAACAGATAACACTTGGCACATAGTTAGAACACACACTTATCTCCGCTTGACATTATTTTTTAGACCTGAATTCCTTAACGCAAATAAGAAGGGACCATCTCAAATGCGCTTTTATTTAGCAAAATCCGCAATAATATACCTTTGAAAACAACAAAGGATAAAGAACAATGGAGGGATTATAATTTAGTAAATTTGTGTGGGATGTAAAGTAATAATAGTGGGGATTTCAGAAGGAGCTGTTCATAAAATTTCCTCAAACCATTGAAATTATGTGACGATTACTTTAACAATACATATATAGTAGCTCTAAAGATAACAGTAATAAGAGAGGTTGTGGCAGCCATCTTTGATTGATACATTCATGTATATCTTTATTTTGACTATCACAATATTTAAACACATTGATTTAAGCATTTTTAATTATTTCTGATTAGAATTTGAAGGCACAGTAAGCTTTTATCTGGTAAATTTCTTGATTTTAGCCATTTGTGGCCCTGTTCAAAATGATCTGCCGTCTGCGCATGCGCACATTTTCTGCAGGTTTCATGCGAATAAGTTCAGAAAATTAGTTAACTATCATATGGAATCTCCCAAACTGGTTAATTGCTTGGATTTTTCATAAATTGTTTGATTTTCCGCAATATTAGTGATTCGCTGACTGGGCATTTTTCAATGAAAATTGGCTATTTGAAATACTGATATTTGTATACTTTTTATTCGATTGCCTCTCCTTACTTTTTACTCATATACTACATACATCAAATTACACAGGGATTTAAGTTATTGTCTTTTTATCATACTTACGTGAAAAAAATGGGATTTACCTGTTTCTGGTGTCATGTTATGCAATCTTCTTATCACATGTTTCATACAAATAATTCAAATTTCCCGCCAAATAACTGATTAAGTAGTGTCCCAAGTGTACTTACTTTGAGACAATGCTATGACGTCATAGTTCACACTTATAAATCCAAAACTGTACTGTTTGAAAGATAAAGGTTCATACTTTGTATTGATCACATTATCCCCTCAATAGAATCACTCATGCATCCCATACCATGATCACTTTCATTATTTACTGAATGCCCCTCGTATGTACCAGCGTTTACAAGAAAAGAGAAGTTAAAATATGAATAAGTCTTAAGATTACTTTTAAAAGTCTCCCGGGTTGACTGAGCAGTTCTGAGGTGTATTGGCAGGGAGTTCCAGGCCTTTGCAGCAGTAACCTTAAAACTCATCACCGATAGTAAGGTTGGATCTGGGAACAACCAGCCGGTTGGTGTCCAGATCGTAGGGAGCGAGCAGGGACATACACAGAGAACTGCCCAGCCAAATAGGGAGGAGCCAAGTTGATTAAAGCCTTAAATATGTACAAAACTACTTACGATATAATTTTTAAACATCATATTTTCTACGCGTCCCAATCTGATGTCGGACGCATATTTACCAACAACCCGCCCGACTAAAAAGTTACCCGCCGCGGGCGTGCGCACGGGTACTATGTACAGCCCTGCCCAAGACCCAAAGTACACTTTAACCAAAACAGATGTCTGTCTTAGCGCGCTTATTAACCTCGCTATATATATAGGAGGTTGCCAGAGCAGTAGAGGAAGAGACGTCCTGCGATGCATGTCAGTGGATTCGTAAATATTAGTGTCATCTTCTCTAGAGTAAGCTAGGCATCAGCGTTGGCGGGAGCAAAGGAAATATACAAGATACCGTATTATTGACGAATCCGGAACACTGACTTTCATCTTTGTCATCAGACTTTTTAGCTTCATCAGTCTTAACACCCTTGTTGACCTGGCTGTTGACAGGTGGATCGTTGTTTACTTGGCTGTTGACAGGTGAAACCTTGTTGACTTGACTGTAGACATGGAATTAGAGGCCGCTGGTGACGATTTGTCAAACTCTGTGGTTTCATAAACAGGTATGTCGTCATCCTTTTATTCAGAATCACCTTGATTGGTTGACTCCATGCTCAGTTGTGGAACGTGTGGGGAGAGGTTCAGATCTGTGTTTTCGTAAATAATTGTGTCGCCTTTGGAACTGGACGCATACTCGCTGGAATTGTTGGGCCCGGTTATTTACAACCGCATACTCGGAGTCACTCTTGATTGAGAGTTGGTTGAGTTAACTGATGGGATCCCGGTGAAAGCGAAGCCTGTGAGTTGTTGACTGTGTCAGCTGACCTGTCGGACAAGTAAATGTTGTTTGCGGCATGTCCTGGCGCACTAGATTGAGTTTCAGATTTGGATCTTTTGAAGCATATTACAAGTATTACAACTATCAACATGATCAAAATGAGGATAACGATACCCCCTATGGTGCCACCTACAAATAGTACAATGGCTATTATAGATGGAGAGTCATTCCGAATGGCGCTATTTGAATCAGAAGGAAGTGTCCATTCCCTGGTCATAAGTGGTTCAGTAGTCACAGATGTTGTTGGTTGCGGTAACACTGTAGGTCCAGCAGCACATGAACGATTAATAGTCAGAAAAGTGTCGCTTGTCATAAAACAGTAGAATATTGCGTTATTGTCACCCATTGTGATTGTTCTTGTCACAGTTGCATTACCAAGCTCTTTTGTGGTGCCATCTGGACTTTGAAGTATTAGTTCCAGGTTAACATTTGGTACAGATTCTCCAACTGTGCAGTTAAATGTGGCTTCAGTTCCATTATAGGTTTCATTTATCACATTGATAGATGGAGTTCCAATACTGCATTCTGGGTAATTAAGAGCTGGTAGGTAGGAATCTATGGGTACTGTTATTTGGATCATCTCTCGCTGTGTCGCTCCACTTTGGACATATTCAGCTTGACATTGGTAATCACCTTCATCCTCTTTGACAGCATTTTGAATAGTTAGTATACTGTTTGTAAAGTTATCCCTCATGAACATGGTAACACTGTACCTTGATGGATCAGCTTCTACCAGGTTGTCATTCTCAGCCATTACCACGTCATTAAATATCCACCGTAGTTTGGCCCCAATGCTTCCTGTAGAAAACATGTATCTACAATGCAAACGTACACGTGGACCAAGATGAGGGGGATCATTGGTAGTCCAATATATAAGCCCAAATGAAACTATTAGCACAGCAGAACATGTGCGATTTGCAGTTGGAAATAGGTTGCTTGTCATTGCACACACAAACTTTGCGTCATGATCATGAAAGCCAACAACTTTTTTCGATGTCTCACGACCCCGCCTACGATCAAGCCATATGTAGGTTCCATCTGATCTTTGAAGTTTGAACTGTAAGTTAACACTAGGTGAAGATTCACCAACCGTACAGTTGAACGTAGCTTCAGTTCCTTGCGTTAAGGTAGTTGATGGTGCAATACTGCATACTGGGTAATTTAGGGCTGGAAGATATGAATCTATGTTGACAATGTTGGCATTTACTGTATATGTACGTGGATGGTATAAGCCATAGCCATATAAATTATATACTGTATATCCAAGCTGACATTGGTAAATTCCTGCATCCTCTTGCACTGCATTTCGTATGAAAAGTGTGTATCCTCCATAACCATTATCATATGCAACTGCATACTTTGGTGAGTCACCTTCTTCCAGTGCCCCATTAATAGTCAATGTTCTGTTTGAAAATATCCACCTGATTTCCTGACTATAGCTTCCATTTGGAAATGTACCTCTACACCCTACATATACAACTGGTCCATAATTGGCGTCATACAATGAGGTTGGCTCAAACACTGCCACTGATTGTGTTTTCACAAGACTAACATTAACAAGACCAAGAGTTATCATAACCAGCAATAGAGATGCAGCGCTCAGCATTCTGCTTGTTCGCTTTAGATATCTAGAAGTCATGATGATGTGTATACCATTTAAAACAATATTTTGGTATAGTCTATAATGATGCGATTCAATGGCAATCGATTGCAGAGTGAAATTTTGTTTTGATACTTGGCCCGATGCAATACACACTTGTTGACAAACCTGTGTACATGTAAGTAGGCCTATGTCTGTCAGGAAATAGTTGGTAACATGTGAGGGCAGAACATAACATGTAATGTTTAATTAATACAGAGCAATGCGACCACATTGTTTCAATCTGGCAACGCAGTGTAAAAACACAGGCGGGCAATGATCCCGGGGGGGGGGGGGGCGGTACTCGGATTTGGTTTGGTCGGGGGTGTGCCGCTGGAGATTCAAAACCCATACCCATTTCTAAGGGTGATTTTTCGCGAAAATAGACCTAATTTTGGCAGATTTTCGCGAAAATAGACCTAATTTTGGCAAATTTTCGCGAAAATCGTGAAAACAGGACCCATGTCTAAGGATTTTTCACTGAAAAGCCTACCCATGGCTAAGGATGTCTCATGAAAAAACGACCCACTGGAGCGGCACATGGCCCCGTATGCCTTACATACGTGAGTACCCCCCCCCCCCCCCCCCCCCCCCCGGTGCAATGATAACTAGCCTGTTTTTTTCAGACGACGCTGGACACTGCAGGAAGAAGAATCTTGCCTTGTTTACAACCGAAACTACTTTACTGAGTAAAGCGCATCAATCTACCAAACGATCAAATTGTGTAAACTCGCCAAGATTCGTCTCTCTGCCTGGACACGGGCGTATTCACGAATATTCAGGTTAAAATATGCGAACGAGGTTACGTGATCAAGTGAATGGGACGAACGCTTAACAACGGTTTAAATTCAAAAAATGATACTGACACTGCGGGTGGTTAGCCACCCACAACGGTTTTGGATTGGAAAATTTTTCTTCTAACCTATGATGAATTTTTCAAAATGATTAGATCAACATTCGCGATTACGTGTTATTCCAATACGAATTCAAAATTTAGGTTTTCGCGTATCCATCGTCGTCTGAGTTTTTTGTATTTGGAAATAATAACACATACAGATTGTTGCTCATGAAACACATTAACAATCATCATTTGCGCTGAAGTTGATTTCAAGCGCAAACTATTAATGAAAGATTGACTTGGTTGATTCACATTTCCACTGAACTTGATTTGGGTTCATATTGATTGCTATCTACCCTACTGAAGATAGGAATGTTATCCATTTGTTTGCCATCTACTGAAGATAACATTATTAGCCATGTTAACATTTTGGCTATTGGATGGAGTGATACGAGTTTGCTAATCGCCAAATATTTCAATAGTATGTAGGCCTATAGGCATACACCAATATGAACAAGATGGTTTTGTTAACACAATGTATGTCATATTTTCATTGGCTAGGTGTTATTGCTTGTTTATTTTTATTTACTGTTTTCATTGTATATATTTCCTTTCTTCTTTTTGCTGATTTATTTATTATTAAAAGTATTTATACTGGGTATAAGAGTACTCAATGCAATCAGAGCAAACTATAGAAAATAGAGTTCGAGTTTGAGTTTCACACTTGTGCGATCATCAGAAAGTCAAGGTCAAGAGGGCATAGCGAAAGAAGACTATGGACTGGTATTGAAGCTATACAATTAAGGCTAGTCCTAACACGACCCTAAATAAATGTCAATTTTGGTTTTTTTTTACAGGTGGAGATAGTGTGATTGCTAACAATCGTACATCCAGCAGTCTACAACAAGGTCAAGATGGCATTACGCTACAAGGCCCGCTTAGCAGCGCATTGATGCCCTAAAAACCGGCAACAAATTTAAATATTCGCCTTCCATCAAAGCTGGTTGCTATATGACATAATTCTCGTGTGCAACCAACCGGCTGTATTGCAACGCCCATTGAGTAGTTTAAACGCATGAGCGTGGATGTAATTTGCAACATAATGGAAACTCACCCATGCAGTTAGCAAGAAATACCGCTATACACGCCCCGAATTTAATATACAACCAGGCAATCCTCTCGTAGTAATTGATAACAATAGGTTTACCAGACCGAATTAATAGCGCTCCTAGGCGGGCAATTTATGTCATGCATAGCGAAAGAAGACTATGGACTGGTTTGAACAAAGCTACACAAAGCACTCAAGGGTATGGGAGAATTTGACTATGCTAACCTCAGATTGGTCTGTCAAGATAATCATAATGACGATAGTGGTCATACATGTCATGGAGTTATTCCTAGGAAAGGGGTAAGACTTAGAGGTCTGAACGGGTCTGGCATTGCTCCGCGTTAGCTCATTAACTTGGCGTTCTCGAAGTTAAAAATTGCCTCTTTGGTCATTTTCCCCCTGAGTGTTTATTTTGATAATACCTCCTCCACAGTAACGTTGAGCCGAGTTAAATTAAAAGACTAATAATAAAACTCAGGATGCAGAAGTGTTGCTGTCGAACTTATATTTATTCAGTTGAAAATCATAACGTTATTGATACAGGATTGTTAATAATACAGGAGAACATAATTGTCGAAGGTGTGGTGTGGTCAAAAGCAAGAGTCGAGAGAGAGAGATAAAATCCTGCATGAGCCTTTTAATTCTCGTAGCTCGGGAGGGGGTGTTGACATTACCCAATTGCGATACCCCTGTTCGATTACTGCACGATTTAGGGACCCATGCAGTCAAGAGGAGAAATCGTAGTTGGCAAACAATGCACTATCAGCGTGTTTTTACTGAAGAAAAAAAGCAGGCATATGACTGCTAACGGATTAAAATCCCCCAGTAAAAACACACCACCACCGGCATTTGCCCGCTCATACCGGTTTTTTTCTCCTGGATTTTAGATGCCTTTTATCCTTCGAAACCAAGGATAATAGCGGTTGAAACCGGTTAGGAAAAGCAGTCTTTCGTCAGTATAAACACGTACGGTTCCAGCTCAGCGCATTTGCCGATGGTAAGCGGGAATGGGTATAGTCATGTGACCCGAGACTAGCGCACTGTAAATGTCGTACGGCAGACGCCGTTTTGCTACTGTCAATACCACATTGCATCGCGAGTGACCTGCTTACGATCTTTCACTGGCATTTATTATAATGAGGTCAGCGGCAGCCGGCAAGTTTGTTTATCGTACTGCAATAAAAACATGTCTCTCACACGAGCAACCGGCTTTTATCCTGCTTTTTATAAGACGGGTAAAAGCCGGTTTGCTTAATAAAAACACGCTGTATGTCAAACTGTGACAAACTTATTATATCCCATAATGCATAATCAAGTGTGTTCTTCAGACGTATCAGTTCATCGTGAATACAACAAAGTATCTTCTCATAAGTCATGTGATCTGCTATAGACCCTACACTCTTACAATGTTAGCTCTTGCCCATCGTCATGCCTTGCTGAACAATTGAATGACCGCGCGAACTTTAAATATCAGGTGTATCCATGCTGTGCGCATTCAAACTTACAATCACAGCGTATTATAGCCGTAATCGCCTTTAATGAATGAATAGATCGAGGTCATGATACTATTGATTGAAAAGGTTTGTCGGCATACAAAATAGTTTGCTGGATTCGTGTAACTTTTTTTCATCAAATCCAGGAAAAGGTTGTTTCATATTGGTTCAAATTGGTTCAAAACAGTGATCATTAGTGAAAAGAAAACCAAATCTGGAGAGAAGAAACACAGTTCTCCCCAGTGATATTGATGAATTCACTAATGATCAGCATTTAGCTTGTAAAACCCAAAGCTCAAAACTGCATGTTTGTAAGGGAACCTGTACAACTTGATACACATGTCATTTTGATTTTATTGCCATGTTTTTAAATCGTGGTGCATTCTTTGCCGACTACGATTTCTCCTCTTCATGCAGTCAGTATGCAGCCACGCGAAAAGCCGTTCCTTTTCTAACCCAGCAAAGCGACCCGGAAGTACTCACCCGTAGCGATACGGCTTCGCAGTCATAGTTGACCTCGTAATAGCACGATGTAAATGAGCTCTTTTCATGATTATAATCACACATTTTTAACACATTTGCCATGAAATTGTATAATAATAAGGCATATTATGCAAATAATATTATCTAATATTATCTGTGAACTTTATGACATGTTGTATTTTCGGTGCAAATTATTGCAATCACACAAACCCGAATTCAAGAAAAACTTGACGAAACTAAAGCCAAATCCACGGTAAAAAAGTCACTTCTGAAGAATCAGGCATCAATTTTATCCATCGTATCATAATATTCATAGTCTTTTGTAACTAGAAACATGCTTACAATTTTATAAAATTATTTAGTCCGGTCAAGTGAATAATTATAATATAGCTCCTCGAATCTTGTCTCGATCTAAATTAATTTCGTAGCGTCGATGGGTTGTTGATCAACTGTTAAAATCTCACGTTTATATTCAGATTCGCTTGATAGCTCAAATGGTAAAGGGTTCGCTTTAGGAGCGGGAGGTCCGGGGTTCGAAATCGATCCTTCTGCTCCGCACAATGTCATATGATATTTTTTTTACAGAAAGGCTATTCTGGTCAAAATGAATAAACATTTCACAATTTTATCACACAAAATGCATGAATTCGGACGTTTTCATTGGAAAAACGGTATTTTTTTCAAAAATTTCAATAATGAATTCAAACGCGGGCATGAAAATGAAGCGCAGGCGTGTTACGGGAAACTAAAAATCAAGTTGGCGAGGCCTAACGGGGGATCGTAAGTTTCGTTTTCTGACCGAAAATCGGTGAAAATCAAACTCGGTTTTTCTTATCAAAAAAGAAGTCGGGCATCAATGTTTTTGATATGAAATTAAAGCTTAAGATTCCGTTAGTACGGAAATTGCTCTTAAAATATCGTACGAATTTTAGTCCGGTCAAGTGAATAGTTACAAGAAGCAAAGTCACGAAAGTTGTTAAATTCTAAAATTAGCGATAAAATCACTGTTTGTGGACCAAATATGTCAGATTTGGCATCATATTATAGAGAAAATTACGAACAATCCACCTACTTCGCCATCATGGCTGCCAGCTAACCCTACCTCAATTAATTCAGGGAAAACAAACTTCTCGTAAGGTTTTAGCGCAAGGTTGACATCCTGAATCGATCTTTGCGTGGGTTAGAAATCGGTAAGGTCACTCATGGTACAGGAAAAGGTAGCTCATTAACATAATTTCCGTGATACCTACCGTGTTGGAGCATGCGATTCATGTACTCGTGTAGTATTTGTCCTCCCCGATAGGAATACCGCTGTTGGCACATTAAAAATGTGTGCTAAGTACCCCAATTAAGCAAAACAAAACAAACGTCCCTAAACTTAGTTATAGCGTATGCCAAATGTAGCATCACTGTCTATTCAAATGACCGTCATTTGTGAGTCGATTCCTTTATCCGTTGTTTACGTTTTGGAAAGACGCTATTGAAATGGGCTGTTGGGTTGCCTTTTAATAGTACTTGGAATCACGTATTGGCTGAACAAGTTTTCAGTGAAATCGATTTAATACCTGAATACAATATGTCAACAGCATCGGTACCAAAAGGAAATTGAATAGGGGTGTTGCTGTTTTGAATCCACTTATACATTGTAGGATAACAAAAATCCACCTATGTATAGGCCTATGTATTTTATTAACGTGATTTAACTTTGATTGTTTTTGTTTGGTATTTTGTGTATACAAAGAGCGAATGTGAACACTAGCGGGAAAATGTCAGTATGAAGGCTTTGGGCGAATTTCTTTGAGCGAATTTGCCTAAAACTACACCATAACACTGTCGTGATGATGACAATTCACGGTACCAAGTACTACAGGTGGGTATATTTATAAGTTTAAAGACATTCTTGTGGCAAATATCAATGATTAGACAAATTATAAACGCGGCCATTTAATTGTGTGATATATTACATTGCTTTCTTCAGTAGATAGTACCCATCTGTTACATTGCTATCTTCATCAGATATAACATTCATATCACAGCAATTCGTCGCTGTTCTGACATACCGGCACATCACAACAGAAATAAGTAAAGAGATGTGCCGGTATGTCAGAACAGCGGCGAATTATTTACCGTTACTTAACTTAAACTTAAACAAAACGACAAGTTGAACCAGGAGATCTAGAGTGAATGACATATTTACAGAAAATTTAAATTTATTTACCAACATTTCCAATACAATGTGAAAAATGATTGTTTTTAAATTGTTTATTTAGCAGTTGTGAATTTAGCACATGTAGGGAGGGATCTGCGACATCAAGTCATTTTGTATTGACGTTGAATTTTTTCTTTTAATTATATTAAAGACAAGTTCACCTCTTTAAAAAGTTGCCATCTTGACATTATATTTCACGCATTATTTGTTCTTGAAATAGCATTTAAGATAGGATCTTCAACTGAAAACAAACACATTAAAAACCCACCTCAACAGACAAACTAATAGAATGTGGCTAAGATTGCTACAAAAATGCATAGGTGGCATACGGGAAACAAATTATTTACTAAATATCAAAACAATGTCGTATCTACCAATAATGTATAAACAATATAAACACACACATTTTAAATTTTAAACATGATTGATAAATATAATGAGGTGATATATCTTAGATTAGACCTTTTAGACCTATACGTACTGTTTCCCGCCCGCGTCCAAAATAACCGAGAATTGCAAAATATGTAATCATTTGATTTTTATTTAGGACTTATTTAAAATTACTTTCATAACTTTCATTTGCATTATGACTTTGATGCTAACAGATATGATAATGAACAAACCAAGAATACGATTGTATTATACTCTAAGTTATTACTGGATATGAAATTAATATGTTATAAAATAATTAAATGCACAATTTAATATCAATATGCGTTGAAATTGGTTGCGACCATCTGTTTTGAAATAAAGGCAATAAAAGATATGAAATTAATATGTTATAAAATAATTAAATAATATATAGACTCGGACAAACTGGCGAGAATTAAATTAACAAAGACCTTAAAAATACACAGCCTCGATTAAATTAAATGCACAATTTAATATCGATATGCGTTGATATTGGTTGCGACCATCTGTTTTGAAATAAAGGCAATAAAAGATAATAAAATAATTAATTTTAAATGTCACTCCGCCCGTCCCTTTTTCAAACTTGAAACAGCATACTCGGAATTTGAATTGGCCTTATCGACAAATAGCCTTGATCAGGCTTCTAAAATTATTCAGACAAATGACAGTCCGATCCCGTCCGTAACTAGCTGGCGTACAATTTAGGGAGTCCAGTCCCTCCGTGTCACACTTCGGCACACATAGTTGAATATAGTACGCTAAGACTAACGACTTTGGATTTACGAGCGATAGCTGCACACCGGAGTAAATATTCCTAAAACGAACTCGCGTTTGTTTCCTCCAAAAATATACATGATCAATGGGAATCGAACTCGAGGTGGCAACTCAATTCAATAACGACACAAAGACACGCGTTAATGGGTTCGCCATGAATTCAATAGAATAGTGTTGCTGGAATAGTACATACTACACTCAATTGAGGTATTGGCACTTTATTTTGCTTAATTAAAGCTAATTAGTACACGATTTTAATTTTCCAACAGTTATATTCTTATCGAGGAGACAATATGACACATGACTATACCAATCGCATGCTCCAACACGATGGGTATCACGAAAGGTCTTACGGGAAGCACTTTTCTCGGGTTTAACACTGTACCATCATTGAAAGCGATATAATACCTGCGTGCTGACTGCATGAAAGTGTAAGGAAACCGAATCCTTACATCCTTACACCCGGAAGCTCTCTATTGGTACATCAGAAGAAAAAAGCGTCTACCCCTGTTCGTACGTGATTGGCCAATTAATAAATGTATTTAAATAATATGCACGAAACATACTCAGGTGTAAAACACCTGTGTGAGATCTTTTAAGATTTGGATTCTACCACGTTAACATACGTAATAGTTATAAAATTGTATTAAGGGGCACTTCTTGCTTCTCACGAGTTCATCTGTGTTGGTAATCAAATAATTAAGATTTATTTAGATACCTTTTTTGATCCATGGTTTTTGAGCTCTGTATCAGGAAACTTACGCACATCTTTTTCAGGGACCCTGGGATGAGAACTTACCACAAACCTATCAACACCATCAGATCGTGGTTGGTACACCCCAAGGATAAAACCCCTGACTCAAACACTAATGCGGTGTGATATACCAAATCGTGTAGATATGTTGATAAAATGCGCGCATCAACTCGCTGGTATAGACAACCCAACTGCGCATTTTTTAAAACTTAATAGGGTCGAACTGATTGGTGTTCACCGGGAAAAAATAACCTTTGTCCCCCCCCCCCCCTGAAAAATACCCCAGATACGCCACTGCCTTGCCACCATAGGTTCAAAGAACACTTGAACCTCAAATCCACTCATCTCACAACTGTTGCAAAATATTCTAAAGACTCCAAACCCAAATCAAGCTAAAGGACGTCCAAATGATCGCCAGAGAGGATCAATTTTGGAAGATCAGAGAGGCCATCAAAATAATAATAATAATATGGACTGCTCATATGGACTGATAGTATACATTAATTCATCCATGTTATTTATTGCTGATACACTCTTAGAAAAAAATGGTTCGTTTAAGAACCCTTTTTTGTCCCGCGGGGAGCACCTTTTGGCCTAAAAGGTTCTAAAAAGAACCTTAGAATGGTTCTTTGAAGAACTTTCAAATTTTAAATAAGACCTAAAGGTATATTTACTTTTTTGTTTTTATGTAATATGCAAATTCAAGAGAAATGTAAACAAATTTAATCCTTTTCAACTGTTAAAAATCATTTCTTCTTGGCTAAAAACATTTTTTACCGTTTTACCAAGAACCATTGAGGGTTCTCCATAATTTTTTCCCAAAAGGTTCTTGAAGCTTGAGGAACCATTTTCTTGGCTAAAGAACCCTTTTAGAACCTTTTTTGGTTCTAAAAGGAACCCTATAGAAATTTCATTGGGTTCCTTTTAGAACCAAAAAAGGTTCTAAAAGGGTTCTTTAGCCAAGAAAATGGTTCCTCAAGCTTCAAGAACCTTTTGGGGAAAAATTATGGAGAACCCTCAATGGTTCTTGGTAAAACGGTAAAAAATGTTTTTAGCCAAGAAGAAATGATTTTTAACAGTTGAAAAGGACTAAATTTGTTTACATTTCTCTTGAATTTGCATATTACATAAAAACAAAAAAGTAAATATACCTTTATGTCTTATTTAAAATTTGAAAGTTCTTCAAAGAACCATTCTAAGGTTCTTTTTAGAACCTTTTAGGCCAAAAGGTGCTCCCCGCGGGACAAAAAAGGGTTCTTAAACGAACCATTTTTTCTAAGAGTGTATCAAACTAAAGACATAAAAAAAAGTAACTCGGCTGTTGTAAAAGCACCTATAATTTTAAAATTGTTACTCATATTCTAAAAATGAAAATACCAGGAGACGGAAAATTTAATTACGGTGATTTTGACACCTTGTTTGTTAAAATCGATAAAGTATTGTTGTCGCCCATTTCCATTGTTGCAGTAAACTCCTATTGATCTCTCTGATTCAGCGTGAAGATAATAACGGGAATTTTGATAGCTGGTCTTGTTGCGCTGTAAACTTGATTAGCATATCCGGGACAAATTTAATGGGGATGACAGGCTAGGCGTACTTCTTTAAATGAATTTAAAACTCCAAATGCTCAGAAGGTCCAAGAAGACAGACAGGACAGGTCATCGCCATGGGCAAACTATCAAAATTCCCGCTATTATCTTCACGCTGAATCAGAGAGATCAATACACTGCAAAAACACCGGTGTTAAAAATAACACCAATGGTGTTGTGAGAGGTCCACACCAACACTGGTGTACCGGTGTTAAATTCTTGGTGTTATATCAACACCATGTAGTGTCATTTTAACACTGCAAGTGTGACGAATAACACTGTAAGTGTTAATGTAACACCAAGATAGTGTTGAAATAACACTAATTGGTGTGGACCTCTCAGAACACCGAACAGTGTTATTTTTAACACCGGTGTTTTTGCAGTGTAGGAGTTACTGCAACAATGGAAACGGGCACTTTTCATCTGTAAGCACACACCGCGACAACAATACGTTATCGACTTAAACAAACAAAACAAAAAGTGTCAAAATCACCGTAACTAAATTGTCCGTCTCCTGGTATTTTCATTTTTAGAATATGAGTAACAATTTTAAAATTATAGGTGCTTTTACAACAGCCGAGTTACTTTTTTTGCTGTCTTTATTTACCAATGCTATACTAAATGTATCCATGCTTCCACATTACGAGTGATAGCACACTAATATGCAATCTATCTATAGAGGACATTTATTCATCCATACCATCTTCTGATGATTTTTCAATACTTTTTTAAATACTGCTGATCTTCCACCTATCTACTGCTGATAACAACTCGCCCATGATATACTACTGATCACACTAACTGTATCGTATCCATACTGATAAACACCTATTATTATATTATTAATTTATATATATAGGCCTACCATTTGGTGACTATAAAACTAATACCTAAGACCCTAAGACCTAAAACCCACTTTATATAAAACTAAGACCCTAAAACTATAAAACTAAAACCCCCACTATAAAACTAAGCCCCTAACACTATAAAACTAAGCCCCTAACACTATAAAACTAAGACCCCACTATAAAACTAAGACCCCCCACTTTAAAACAATGACCCCACTATAAAACTAAGACCCCCCACTATAAAACTAAGACCCCCACATTATAAAACTAAGACCCCCAACTATAAAACTAAGACCCCCCCCCCCCCCCCCCCCACTATATAAAACTAAGACCCCCAACTACCACATAAGGAAGGCAGCAGGCGCGCAAACAAATTACCCACTCTAGACACGGGGAGGTAGTCACGAAAAATAACAATACAGGACTCTTGCGAGGCCCTGTAATTGGAATAAGTACACTTTAAATCCTTTAACGAGGATCTACTGGAGGGCAAGTCTGGTGTGCCAGAGCAGCCGCGGTAATTCCAGCTCCAGTATAGCGTATATTAATGCTGCTGCAGATAAAAATCAGATAATGAACGGACAAATGTCGGGTGCATGTGGTCATGTCTATCTTACTACTAGTGGGGGTCTTAGTTTTATAGTGGGGTCTTAGATTTATAGTGGAGGGGTCTTAGTTTTATAGTGGGGGTCTACTTCTGATAGCATACTAATTCATTCATGCTATCTACTGATGATAGCATACTAATTCATTCATGCTATCTACTGATGATAGCATACTAATTCATTCATGCTATCTACTGATGATAGCACATTATATCATCTGCCAATAGTACATTGATTAATCAATGGTGACTGCTGATAGCACACTATCATCATTTTTTATTCCCATATATAACAAATATTTACAATATCAACATACACAATTCAAAATACAGCGGTATAACAATGAGGAAAAGGCAGGAAGGCCAATACAATAAGGCATGTAAGTTGCCTTTCCCATGGCAAACAAAAAGTTACAACAACAACAAAAAAGTGTTAGATTAATTTGTAAACAAACAAACAAATAGTGATAAACACGTTGTATTTGTGTACAAACATAATCAGAGGTCTATTTATAACATACAATGATCAATCAATCAAATCTTTCAATCAATATTACTACATCAAATCGCTCATGTTTCATCATCATCATTTATTTCCATATAACAAACATTTACACACATCAACAATATCAACACAATTATATACAATACAGCGGTATAACAATATGGAGGAAAAGGCAGAAAGGCCTTCCAGTAAGGCCTGTAAGTTGCCTTTCCTCTGGCAAACAAAAAGTTACAACATCAAAATAGACTAACGGACAAGACGAGGGACAGTACTCGAAAATAATCTAATGAATATGGGATATGAAATTTGAGATATTTTAGTTTTGGATTAATTTTTTTAAGGACAGTACACAAACAATAATAATCTAATTGTAATTTGATATGAGGTTGTGTTTTAATTGTTTACGGAAGTGCATATTATGTGATCTTTCCATGGAACGCCCTCAACATCGAAAAAAAATTGAAAGCAGATTTTCTTGCAGATTTACATTTCTGATCATAAATCGTACATACATTCCAAATTACAGGGCGATACGATTCTTAATTACTTCAAAATCATGGTTTTAGAGTGAAAATAAACTGTCGGATATCCGACAACTTATTTTACTCTAGTCTAAATTCACTCTAAAACAGGGGCGGACTGGCCACTGTGGCGTTGTGGCGATCGCCACATGGGCCGCCTGGTTTTGGGCCTCGCAGGGCCGGTTACTCAAGTTTTGGGCCTCTCAGTGCTGGTTACTCAAATTCTGTGACCGTGCGAAAATTTGTGACTGTGCGAATTTTTTTGACCCTACCCCCCCCCCCCCCCCTCCCCCCCCCCCCCCCCCCCCCCCCCCCCCCCCCCCCCCCCCCCCACTTACGTGAAATTCACGAGGTGACTGACTGGGAAAAAAATTGGGGCAACCTTTTACGAAAATTTACTACCGGGACGACATACTTCTGCCTGACATGGTCAAAAAGGGCCGCTTTAATAATTTTGCCACGGCCGCTTTCAGGTCCCAGTCCGCCCCTGATCTAAAACCATGATTTTGAGGTAATTAGGAATCGCATCGCTCTGTAACTTGGAATGTATATACGATTCATGATGAGAAATGTGAATCTGCAAGAAAATCTACTTTCTAAAAAAAATCATGAATAGAGGGCGCTCTCTGGAAAAGATCACATAATATGCCTTTAATAGCGGACACAAGAGGTCGCATCCAAGATTTTCAGTTGCCTCAAGATGAGGATGGACACGAATCTGTGTGTGCCCAAATCTGTATTGTATACATTGACTCGTATCATACAAATCACATGTGAAGGTAAATCTTTCCCCGTCTTAAAGCTGATAAAAGGTGAAAAGAGAACCAAATGTTAGTATTTATTTTATAAAGAAGGAACCATCATTTTGAATTTCACAAGAGAACTCGGTCTGGCTCACGATTTCTTTTTTTAAAAAGCTTTGATTTTGAAGCCTTATAGTAGTGGAAATAGTTTTAACCAACAATAAGATATTTGATTTTATATGGTGTATATTAGACTTGTATGGTATTTGGGGGCCACGTTAATTAAATCTAAGAGATCCTCTAAAATAAATTTTGCTAGCATAGCTCAGCGGTTATAGGACCATGGAAGTATGGGTTGAAGTAGTGTACTATCAGCAGTTAGATAGCATAGATGATATAATATGCTACCAGAAGTATATAGATAGCATGAATGAATTATATAGATGCTATCACTATCAGGCCACTTAAAATTAATTATTAGATTCTCGTAGCACTGGCCTTCAAAAAGTCTAGAGGGAGGGCTGTTTTTATTCTTATTTTTTACGAAATTAGCGTAAATACGGCTGTTTTCATGCACAATCATGACATAAATTGCCCGCTTAGAAGTGCTATTAATTCGCTCTGGTAAACCTATTGTTATCAATACTACGAGAGGATTACCCAGTGCATATATTTAAATTCGGGGCTAACTGCATGAGTAAGTTTCCATTTTGTTGCAAATTAATGTACATCTACGCTCATGCGTTTAAACTATACTCAATACATAGCCGGTTGGTTGCACACGAGAATTATGTCATATATAGCAACCAGCTTGGATGGGAAGGCGAATATTTAAATTTGTTGACGGTTTTTAGGGCATCAATTTATAGCGCTGCTAAGCGGGCCTTGTAACCTAATGATAATATTGCCAGCATCTTTCAGCAGCATCCGAAAAAAACGGTGAGGCCCTTTTTTATATTGAAGTTTATAAGGGTTAGACCATAGAGTTCTTGGAAACACTTGAAAGTGACTGTTAGAAACTCAATAACATTTGAAAATTGAAAAAGAAGAATAAAAAGTTGACTTAACCCCGAAAGTGAGGAGGGGGGCTACGATAATCGATTTTTTTTTAAGTGACCCAATGATAGACCTCCCATGTCATCCCATCTTCCCCACGGTGTCCCATACGGTACGTTCCATGATTGAGCGACACATTTGTTGTTCTTTTGAACCTATTATTAATAATGCAGGCTGAATGACTGTTTATATTTATTTATTTTTATTTATTTTTCATTATGAATATTATTTGAAAGGGGGAATCCGATACTGAATATCAAAATTGTCTTGACCGGCTCTATTCCAACTTTTAGCCAATCAGGAAAGTGCAATCAATTAAGTTATTGACCAATTAGAGGAGTTATTGAAGTGACGATAAGTATTTACCAACCAATAAGAACGACGATACTATTATATATGTCAGGAGTGGGCGTTGCTAACCAAACTGCTCGTAAATGGCAACTTATTCATGAATTTTGGATTGATTCTTTCGATCAAAACGTGTCTATATTTAACGCTACTGCAATGCAGTATTTGCATCAATTGTATCACTGCTGTTGTGGGGAATACTAGGCCTATACGAGACGAACGAGTTGTGTCTTTACCGCATGAAATAGGTGCGCCAACTCCAGTTATTTCTTCCTCTATACTGCATTCCAAATAATTTGAGGTGATGTTGCGAATCCGAATTCTGCTCGGGGGCTGCCGGAAACGAGAAGCTGCGCCTCTCAAAAGTGGCATCAAAAAGGTAAGGGAAGACATCAAAACTCGACCGCCCGTTGACCACCGGTTACGTTCGGTTCCGCCCGGTTCTTTCATGTCAACTGTTTTACTGGTATATGAATATTCACGCATGCAACTCTGAACAACCGCCGGTTGACTTAATGCCGTAACCGGACCAATTTACACTATCAATCTGTTACTTTGTGGTCATAATAGCGCACCCTTGGAAGTTCGGTATTGATTTTAAAAAGTTAATTGAGCTATAAACAGATTGAAAAAGCCAACCCCAGCGAAAATCAATAGGCCTAGCTGTATTGTACTGGTTATCAACTGTGACTTGAGAGCCCATTACTTCAAGATTTTAATGCTCACGCGTGTGACGAGACACTATCAACTGGTCGTGTTCACCAGAGTGTAACTATTTGACCTCATTATATGTGTATATTATAACAGACGACACGTTTTGTGAGAACCGGGCGGAACCGGCCGTAACCGGCGGTTGCCTGGCGGTCGAGTTTTGACGTGATCCCTAAGGCAGCAGATTGAGATTTGTTTACGATAAAAATCCCGGTAGGTTTTACTGCACATTACACGTGCATGCCGGTAAAATTTACCGGCTTTTCAACATATCAAATCCTAGGCGCTCCAATTCATGCATTGTTTTCATGCATCATGAATACCGAATTAAAATGTCTATGGAGCGGTCTCGTAAAACATGTTTTTTTTAACCTTTTGGATCCTAGAATTAAAAATATAAAATTGATCATCTATGCAAACGAGCTCAAGTAAGAAGAAGTCATACTCTATCTAATAGCGCTTAAAGGTATGTTCCGATCACTTTTTGGGGGCTATCGGATTTTTTTTTCACACTCCAGATATTTTGATATCAGAAGCATCCCCATATTTTTATCACTATGTCTGTAAAATCTTAGGGGCCAGAAATGTTCCATTTAGATATTATAGGCTAAAATGTGGTGAATTACTGCCAAAAAGGTGGTTAACCACCAACCAGTCTGTGTACTACTCACTACTAAAAATAGAACCCGTTGGAGTTATGCAACCGTCAAACTTTGGAATGTGACAATTTTAAGGATGACCTTTCATGTAAAATAGAAAACATTAAGTTGAAAATCGGGCCAGCAATCGGAACATCTACCTTTAAAAACCCTTCTCCGACACATACAACCTACGTGGATTTTCAACTAAATAACCCAGCTTTTTGCCTAAATCTGGTCAAATCTCTGCGTAGCACGGGCCGTTTCAGACTAAAGTGCATTTTCAGACCGCTATATTTTAGGTATGAGCGCCCCCTTCAGTTATGGAAAGGAAGTGTTTGAGCCTGGAAATCTTAGAAAGTGTTTGAGCCTGGAAATGGTCGAGAAGTCCCACTCGCCCAGGGAGGTATAGAGCGCCACCACCGAGAACCGACATGCCCGAGCCGAACGCCGGGCCTGTCGGTTCTCGGTGGTGGCGCTCTATACCTCACTGGGCGAGGGGACTTCTCGACGGACTAGGAAATCTAGGCTTTCGTTTAATATTGCGATTGGACAAAGGTATTGAAGGTCCGTGGATTAGCCTCTGTGGCATAAATGAGATTTGATCAAGACTATTCTTTTCTCAATAGCAAATTTTTCATAAATCTATGAACAATTCTGTGACGAAACACTTCTGGCTTTTTTAGTTAAATTTTTTACTACCCAGGGTAGAAAAGGACCGAAGAGTCACACAAATGAAATAGAGAGACTGCGATTTGGCCATTGTTTAAAGGGACATTAAGTGGTGTTGAAAATTTTAAATGTTTAAAAATTTACTTCAGAATTCAAGATGAACATCAAAAATTGCCATTTATTGAAAAACGCCCTCTATGCAAAATATGGTTCGCGTTATGTACCAAGCGAACGGCAGGGGAATATCGTCGGACGTAAAATGCTCGTCCCGGCTGTACGAGCATTTTTGAATCGACGTTTTCTTGTACAAAGAGGGCTGATTTTTCTTAATCCTTATAGGTGTAAGTTCATACATGTAATACAATTATAAAAATATACTAATCCCAGTTTTTATCATAATTGAGGGCGCAGTCTCCAACACATCTCTTAGTGCCCCTTTAATCAATAAAATGAATAAAACTGTGTATTTTTTACATTAAAACACTCCCTGAATTGAACATCATATTCTAGTAGAGAATGTCTAGATAACAATTGAATGTTATTATTCATAGTAGCAGGCACATGTTATTAACACATATGAGAAGTTTGAAAACTTTCCTATGTATAATTTTTAAATGGCATCAATTTCAAAAGTTCTAGTTTTCCACTATTTTGTGTAGAAACCTATGGGCGCCTCATCCACCGGCGCCTCATCCACCGATCCCACCCTTGACTCACTCGACGTTTAGATTGATAACTTCACTGTTGCTAAACATGTGGCTTTAATTCTTTTTTTATTCGGTAGCTGGATAAATTGTCTTTAATATGATACCAAAAATGTTATGTTTTTTTGACAACTTCTATTTAAAATAATGACACGTATCACGATTTTAAGGATTTTTTGAAACGATCCCACCTTATTTGATATACCTATTAGTGACCTGTGACCAACTTTATTTGTTGGGAGTGGCTGTTTTTAATAATAATTCAACCAGCATGCTTATATAGGCTTTTTAGGCCTGGCCCGAGCAATTTGCTTGACTGGTCCCTTCAGGACCCAAGCGTGTGTCTGTACGGACTGGTCCCTTCAGGACCCAAGCGTGTGTATGTACGGACCAACCGTGTAAACAAACAAACAAACAAACATTAGACAGGACGCATCGGTCGAAAAGACTCATGCCACTCTTTCAAAAGTGTATGTCTAAATAAATAAATAAATAAATAAACAAATAAAGTATTACGTATTTATTGTTGATCCCGGTCGTAGTGTCCCCCCCCCCCCCCCCCCATGTAGAATAATAATACAGTCATCACAATAACTAACTGACTAGGTAATAAACATGCTGATAACTCTAAAAGTTTAACTCCTACATAACATAAATATATTTAATTATAAAGTTGTTGAGAAATTTCTCTTCTTAAATTTGGGATATTACACGCTAAGAATGGTTGATCAATGAGGAAGTTACGATCTCAAACGTTAGGGCAAGTCTATTTTCATTTTAACATTTTCTTTTCAACACGGGGAGAGTATGACAGGTAAAGTGTTTGTGCCGTATTGATCAACCGTAACAATGCCACCGGCCGACTATCCAACAACCAGGCCATCGACGGGTGAATTGGCACTACCACTACCAGTAATCAATAATTTGCCGGTCTGAGTCCCCGTGTTGAAAATGAAAATGTGAAAATGAAAATCAGACTTGACAGTACATTTGGGATTGTAACTTCTTTAAGAAGAAAAGAAGAGAAATTTCTCAACATGTTGATAATTTAATATGTTTATGTAGGAGTTATACTTTTAGAGTTATCAGCACATTTATTACCTGGTCAGTTATTTATTGTGATGACTGGGTGTGTTATCAGTCGTAAGTATGAATACGATACAGTTAGTGTGATCAGTAGTATATCATGGGCGAGTTGTTATCAGCAGTAGATAGGTGGAATAATTACTATCAGCAGTATTAAAAAAATTGAAAAATCATCAATTCAATTCAATTTATTCAGCAAAAGTATAATACAAACAAATAATAATACAATATGAAGTAGAGGCTAGGAGGAACCCCATGTAATGGGGACCCTTTTATATAGAGCATTTTAATGACGGGAGAACAGAAAATACGAAACAAGATCATACAGAACTGCACAAAAACAATACACTTGACAAAGACACACAGAAACAAAAAGAGAACAATACAGAACACATGTACATGACAAGAGACAAAAACAAAAGTTGCCAAGTTTAAAGTAAGTCATTAATTATGTTCTTCAAGAGGAAGGAGAGAGGATAGAATGAAAATAGAGGAAGATGAGAAGAAAAGAAGAGGAGCGAACAAAGTTTATGTTTTACTAAGAGAAAGATGGGGGGGGGGGGGGTGGTGTGGGTATCATATAGGGTCACGCGTTATGAACTCGCCTCCCAATAGGGTGGTGCCGTTACATTTTTTAGCTTCATGCTGTCATTTTCCTCAAATATTTTTAAAACCACAAAAGCTATCTCAACAAATTTGGTATCATTTTAAAGCCCTAATAACAAGCTATCTGCCTGCAAAATGGCATTGGTATAGCTAATACAGAAAGGGAGATACAGCTGTTTGATGTTTGGGGACCAGGGGTGGTGCTGGAAGGGGTGTTTCTGGAAGGGGTGCCGCCTGTACAAACTCAATGGGGATAATCCCATGCTTTGTTCTTTTTACAATAACTAGTCATCCCCTAATGTTAAAAACACAATTTTGGTCCCATTTCAAAGGATACTTAGTAGTCATTAAGTATGTGGTTCAACAGACTTGTCAACTATTATTAACAACTAATTAATTATGGATAAGACAATGATCATCAGCTTTCTTCCTATTCGCTACACAGTAAACATGAATAATCAGCCTCAATTTACCGGATTTATAAAAATGACTATAACAGAAAAAGTTTTCAACCTATGATAGCAAAAGTATACATTTTTGGAAAGCTTGTAACTAGAGGAATTCAGAAATGCAGTTTATATCAGGGAAGGGTTCATCCTTAAACAAATATTTCTGAACATTCTAAAAATATATAAAATAAAAATTTGAGATATTCACTAGCCGGTATAATTACCATACCGACGTATTAACTTTGACAAATATATATCATCTAATGGGTAATTTCATGAGGAATTCAAATATGTAAACAAAATAATGATAGGGATAGGTATACAAAATATATGGATCTCAAATTAAAAATTAAAAAACTCTGATATTTTCCGAACATTTCCGATCATACCATTTTAGTTCTTGGTCGTACTATAATTTTAATGACATATTCGGTTTCCTCATGCAATTTCCCTTCAGAAAATGTATACTTTTACTACCTCAGGGGGTATACAAGCAAATATAAATGTGTAAAGTTAAATTCATGTCGCGAAAGCCAAAATCCGTGTGTAACGCGAAAGGAGGCGAGCTTAAAACACATGACCATAGGTAGAAATGTAGCATTTTTGAGCTGCCTTTTAAATGTATGTTTGTTTGTGATATTTGTGAGTGTGTTGGGAAGAGCGTTCCAGAGCTTAGCACCATAGTAGAGTATCTGATGTTTTTAAGCTGTGGTCCGGTCGTTGGGAGAGGAAGATGAAATTTGTGTGCTTGCCTTGTGTGGTGTGCGTGTATATCTGACGGTTTGAGGTGAAATAGTTTGCGAAATTGGGAGGAAGGTTGTTACAGAAGTGGTCTGTGGTCGTGCATAAATAGTGCCGTTTGTAGCTGGTTGATATCGTTGATTTTCAATGTATTGAGTTGGTGAAAGAGAGGTAATTGTGTGTCATGCGTCGTGAATTGGTTATTGTGCGAATGGCCCATTTTTGAGTGATGTTTTAAAGCTGGCAAGTCTAGATTGATTGAGGCCCATATTATGTTGCAGTAGCTGAGGTGTGGAAAAACCAGCGTATTATAGAGTGATTTCAGAATGTGCCGTGGAAGATAATCCCTAACTCTTTAAATGGTACCGATGGCAATGGCATGAGATGCATGCTTAGTGGTTATATAGTATTTATGTGGTGGTTCCAGGTGAGCTTATCATCAATGGTGATGCCAAGGAATTTTGTGGTGTGGACTTGAGAGATGTCATGACTGTCAATTGTGATTTTGTGAGGGTAGTGGGGAGTTTTAGATGAGAAAAGCATAGTTTTAGAGACATTTAATGAAAGTGTGTTTGCCCTGAACCAGTCAGTGATGTGGGTTAGTTCAGTGTTCATGTTATGGTAAAGTGAATCAAGGTTTGAGTGAGAAAGAAAGATGTTTGTGTCGTCTACATAGAGGATGAGTTTTAGCATATTAGTTGTATTAGTTATGTTGTTCATGTAAATAATGAAAAGGAGGGGTCCTAGGATGGATCCCTTCGGAACTCCAACAATGATTTCCCGAGTGGTTGATTGATGATTTAGTGCATGAACAGATTGGGTGCGGTGGGTGAGATAGTTTTCAAACCATTCCAGGGCGATGCCCCTAATACCATAATGGAGCAGTTTGGCAAGGAGAATATTATGGTTTATTGTGTCGAATGCCTTGGACAGGTCTAGGAAGATAGTATGGATGAATAGATGGCCTCAATAGATAGATTGCATGAATATTAGTGTGCTATCACTCGTACGTAGGGGAGATGCGGGAGAGTTGAGCCATTTTTTATATTTCGTGTCACCATATGCGGAAGAAAAGTACAAACCTGTAAAAAATTAGTGTAAGATAAACTTTAGAGTGTTGTTTTCGTTGTGAAACAATAACAGTTGGGATAGAAGTTAAGGCTTATTTATACAAAAGGTTTGAAAAAAATTGGTAAAGTGGCTCAACTCTCCCTACGGTATGGGAGAGTTGAGCCACCATTACAGGAGAGTTGAGCCAGCATGATAAGTCAATGGCTGGTGAAAAAAACAAAATCATATTTTTTCAACTTTTGATTTATTAATCCTTAAAGTAAATATGGTGCTCAATTGTTATTATCATGGCACAAAATAACATTTTCTCTCATTTATTATACATTTTTCACCTTTAGTCCAAAAATCAAAATGTTACTACATGTTTTCCCTATGCTCAACTCTCCCCATGACCAATGACTCAACTCTCCTCATGGTGACCATTTTGTAAATAACCCAATCCTGTCTGGTGTAGAACTTTTGGTAGTTTACAATAGTTCTCTAAAAAAATGGTCATATATACCTCCTTCAATAAACAAATTACCGCTATTATATTCTAAGTCTTGCTATGGGAAAAAGACAAAACATTTATTTTTCTATTTTTCACTCAAAAGTGAAAAAAATGATTTTGTTTAGGTATCTTTGATACTGAGCACACATGACAGTAGAGTTTAACACTAAGAATGTCGTATTGATGCTATATAACAATATATGCCAATATAAATTTTAGTAAGTTACTACTTTTCGAGTTATAGGGGGTGGTTCAACTCTCCCGGTGGCTCAACTCTCCCGCATCTCCCCTAAATGTGGAAGCATTATAAATGAACATTTACCACGCGGCAGGCGTCTGCAGACGACATTCCAAAACTTCACAAAATGTTTCACAAATATCAAAATTATTGAATTTCATAACCATACGGTATTTGGAATCACCATGACAAACGCATTGGAATATGTAAAAACATGCCTAGTATTGGTTCTGTAATCCTTGAGATAGACCTTGAAAGTTGGGAAAGGTTTCTGAATCTGTTTTGTATAATATGGTAAAACTAACAGCCGCTTGAAAAGTGTTAATGTACTATCAGCAGAAGTTATAAAAACATCTGCGGGGTATCAGCAGTAGCCTATATAATATTGGTGAATTAGTTTGTCAGGAAAGTAGATAGCATGGATGAATTAGTGAATCAGTAGATAGCATTAATGACTTTGTACTGTCAGCAACAGAGATAAACTAATGTTTTATCAGCAGAAAAAAACGAATGTAATAATATGCTATCAGCAGTAGATAGCATCGATGAATTAGTGTGCTATCAGTAGTAGATAGCATGGATAAATCAATGTGTGCTATCCAGCGGTATAATTATAACATGGATAAATTAATGTGCTATAATCAGCAGTAGATAGCGTGGATGAATTAATGTACTATCATCAGCAGTAGATAGCGTGGATGAATTAATGTACTATCAGCAGTAGAGCATGGATGAATTAATGTACTATCAGCAGTAGATAGCATGGATGATTTAGTGTACTATCAGCAGTAGATAGCATGGATGATTTAGTGTACTATCAGCAGTAGATAGCATGGATGATTTAGTGTACTATCAGCAGTAGATAGCATGGATGATTTAGTGTACTATCAGCAGTTAGATAGCGTGGATGAATTAATGTACTATCAGCAGTAGATAGCGTGGATGAATTAATGTACTATCAGCAGTAGATAGCATGGATGAATTAATGTACTATCAGCAGTAGATAGCATGGATGAATTAATGTGCTATCAGCAGTAGATAGCGTGGATGAATTAATGTACTATCAGCAGTAGATAGCATGGATGATTTAGTGTACTATCAGCAGTTAGATAGCGTGGATGAATTAATGTACTATCAGCAGTAGATAGCGTGGATGAATTAATGTACTATCAGCAGTAGATAGCATGGATGATTTAGTGTACTGTTGTGACGCTAAATTTATATTGATATTATTAATAGTATTATTAATTCTAGATATTTCCATATCTAGAATTCAGGCCATGATTGACTTGAAATGGCAACACCGTACTTCCGTATTCTGAATCCCATTCGGTCTACGCGCCAATATCTCTGACCAATTCAAGTCTTCGTGCCACGCTGACAACACCTCATAAGTTTAGGCCATATAGTTTTCTATTCACACAACAGGACTGGTGAGCTCTGAATTACAGAAGCTCACGATTGATGCGTGTCATGTCATTTCTTTAGGATAGTCTAGATGCTGGGTGCTGTGTTCGTTTATAATATGAGTAAGTGAACTATTTATGATGAATTAATAAAATGTATATATAAATAACTTGGAAGCTATATCCGTTATATTCATTCTGTGTGTTTTGATCCCCTCTCCGCCATGCGAGTATTTTCCCTAAAACCACGTCACAACATCTGGTGGAGAATCCGTCTTTTTTGATATTCCTATATCAATGTTTTATTATTCCGGTCAATTTACCAGCCCCCTTCATTTTGAATAATTAGGACTGTAGCTACAAAGTTGTATATGTATTTTGTTGTTCATCGCATCCAGTGTCGACGACTATAACTCAGCGTGGTGAGATGGTTTGAATTCAGGTAGCATTTTGTTGGTATGCACTGCTGAAATTTAATTATATGTCTATTGAAATTTGTTTTATAGACCCAGAAAGGTCTATTAAAATTGTGTTTAAAATAGTATACACGAAATACATGTAGTATGGCCTATCAATATTTAGGTCTTATTTACGCTGGCAATAATGGGCGCATTCTACATGTCCAACGTGGCAAGTCGATAAAGTCTTTTATATAATTGTTCCGATTTACAAGTCTCTGATAATCTGGTTCAAAAGTGCATGACCACGGTCTGATATCCATTGATAAAAAATTTTAATCCGAGATTGAAATTCTCGAGCGCGGTAAAATTCTATTGTGAAGATTTTATAAGCTCTTCTACTGGACAGGTGCGTTTCAGACAGACAATTTCTTCGGATGAAATAAATCAAGATACATAATATTGATACACTGCACTGCAATTGAATAAATATTTTATATATTCAGCTGTAACTTGGGACTTTATTCATTTAATTTGATGTCAACTTTAAATTGTTGACTTGGATTTCATTGAGCTTTTAATTTTTTTCTCATTGGTGAATTTAAACTTCATCAATTAAGTTCATTGTTAGTCTATTAATTAAATTTAATCATCAATCATAATCAATAAATTTTAATTGATAATCTTAATCAAGTTTAATAATTAATAAACTTGGTTCATGTTCAGATTTTTCAAATTTTGATTGAATTTGAACTTGAATTTTGATCTTGAACTTGAGATTGACTAACATTTTTTGTTGATTAAATTCCGAATTCTCTTTGGAATTAGCTGGTGATTTTGACATAGATTGTTAAAAAGGTAATGAGCGATAGCGATAGTGATAGTGATAGTAAGTCTGTTATATCACTTAATAGTATAGAGGAGGTTGAACTTGACGTAGCAAATATGGCTAAATATGATATGCATAATTGCGATATTAAATATTCTGGTAATCCAGATGATGACGTAGATAACTTCATTAGTAGATTTGAGACGTATGCTAAGCTGAGAGATTATACCGCGCCAAAATCTATACTTGCCTTACAAACAAAAGTTTATGGAAATGCTCGCGTGTATTTGGATTCAATTCCTGATACAGATAAGAATACCATAGCCAAGATTAAAGATTTACTTAAAAGTAATTTCGAAGGTTCATCTTGGAAATGGGGCGTCGAATCTAAGCTGTTGTCGCGTAAACAATTGACATCAGAAACACTTGACGACTATGCTTGTGAAATAATAAGATGGTGCAAGCAGATTGGTAAATCTGAAGCAGAAAAATTATCTATTTTTGTTCGCGGTCTTTTGCCTTCTGTCAGAGCGTTTGTGTTTTCAAAAGAACCTGAATCATTTAAACAAGCACTAGACGCCGCGAGATTGGGAATTTCAGTACAGCAAACGGCAAATGACTCACTATTCGCACCCGCACAGTCACAAAATACTGAGCCCCAGGTAAATAGCATTAATTCTGTTCTGGACACACTGACGGGAGTCGTGTCTAATATAGCCACCAGAATGGAGAAATTAGAACACGACAAACATGTCTCTTTTTCTTCCCCGCTAGATCGTACTTACAATTCAGATAGAATAAGTAGTTCCTCTCAACCTAGGCATCAACCTAGTCAAACTTGGAATCAACCAAGGCAGTCACAGGCCCCCTATAGATCGTACAGAAAATTAGTATGCAATAGGTGTGGTCGTGTGGGACATGGGTGGAGAAAATGCTATGCCAAATTTGACGTAAATAGGAATCCTTTAAACTAATAAACCCATCTGCTAGACAGAAAAAGAAACATGTTCCACGACATGTAGATGGGTTAAGGTTTCAAAGATTTGAACATGTAAGAGGTGTATACCGAAATGGCAATGCAAACCGTGTACCTCTTGATTTGAACAGACAGACATTTGGACAAAAATCGAATTCCAGTTTTTCACAAGCGCATATTGAGATTAATTTGTCTACGTTGAATACCATAGCAGCATTTGTTAATGGTAACCCTGTTCAATGTTTGATTGATACAGGTGCTTCTGTCAACATTATTGATCACGATTGGTTTCATGCTAATCTTTCCAATTTGCGTTTTTCTATAGAAAAATCACGTGTAGCTGAAGCACGCGCAGCAAATGGTAGTAGTTTGGAAATTACTGGATTCATAGTTTTGTCCATATCTGTCAATGGCACACAATTTCCTGTACCTATGAATATTGCTCGTAACTTAAGTACACGTATCATACTTGGGTCTCAGTTTTTAAACAGGCACTGCGCAAGAATAGATTGTGAATCTCGTACACTAAGACTTGCTAAGGAGAGTAAAATACTTGTCATTGAGAAACAGGAAATTCCTGCTCACACTCAGTCTGTTGTGTGCGCAAGACTGTCAAATAAATTGCCATTCAATACAATTGGTCTCTCTCATGGAGGTAGGCGTGTCTCTGCATTAGGTGTATTGATCGCGAATACTGCTTCTAGTGTACAGAATAACTGTATTCATTTATTAGTTATGAATACTACTGATGAACCAATAACTTTGTACCCTCGTACTAAATTGGGCATTTTTTCTCTCGTTGACCCGCATAGGATTCACTCCTTCCCCGATCTTGAGAAAAACAATGTTAACAATGTTAATATAAGGCAAGCATCCGCGGTAGCTAGCGAAGTAAACAGTAAACTAGATTCAGTAAAGGAAGTCCTTTCAAAAGTGAATTTAAATACTGATCACATGTCAGGTACTGAAGCATCTGAAATCAATGGTTTACTCACTGAATATATTGATATATTTCAAGTAAAAGGGGGTCCTACTGGTAATTACTCCCGTGTTAAACATGCTATTAACACTGGTGATCACCCTCCTATTAGATCTAGACCGTATAGGCAAGCTCCTCACATTCAAGCCGAAGTACGTAGACAAGTCCACGAAATGTTAGAACAAGACATTATAAAGGAGTCAGCAAGTCCTTGGTCCTTTCCAGTATGCATGACACCTAAAGCTGGTGACCCAAATACTTATAGATTTGCAATTGATTTTAGAGCCTTAAATAAGATTTGTGCACGCGATAACTTTCCGTTACCTAACATAAACGATGCTTTAGATAGTTTAGGTGCAGCTAAACCAAATTTCATTACAACTCTTGATCTTGCGGCTGGATATTGGCAAATAGGCTTGGAAGAAAGTTCCAAATCTAAAACTGCATTCATCACTCAAGATGGCCTATATGAATTCCAAAGAATGCCATTTGGTTTACATAACGCTCCAGCCACTTTCCAACGAGCTATGCAAGAAGTTTTGAGAGGTTTGAATTGGAAATTCGTTCTCTGTTACTTAGATGACATAATTATATTCAGTAGTTCTTTCTCCGAACACATGGACCATTTAAGGCAAGTTTTCGATAGGTTGCGCGCAGCTGGTCTAAAATTACAACCTAAGAAATGTACTTTTGGTCAAACTGAGGTCAAATATTTAGGTCACGTAGTGAACAAAGATGGTGTAGCAACAGATCCAGCAAAATTGAAAATTGTCCAAGATTATCCAACTCCTGCCAAAGTAACCGAAGTCAAATCTTTTCTTGGATTTGTGGGATATTATCGAAAGTTCATAAAGGACTTTTGCAAAATTGCTGAACCACTAACCAATTTAACTAGAAAAGATGTATCTTTTGTTTGGGATCAAAGTTGTCAAGAAGCATTCAAAACGCTCAAACGAAAATTGTTAGAGCCACCAATTCTAGCATATCCAAATTTCGATGGCACAGAATTCATATTGCAAACCGATGCTAGTCGTACTGGTTTAGGTTTTATTTTGGCCCAAAAGCAGGATGGCAAAGAACGTGTGATATCCTATGGTGGAAGAGCATTACATGATGCGGAAAGAAATTACACTGTTACAGAAATTGAAGCTTTGGCAGTTGTCGAGGGAATCAAGAAATATGCTCCATATTTGCAACATAGTATCAAATTCACTGTTGTAACTGATCATTGCGCTTTGAAATGGCTCTTTGGTATTAACAAAAATACCGGAAGTCGATTAGCGCGATGGGCACTTAAACTGCAGTCATATAAGTTTGATGTAATTCACATTCGTGGACGCCATAATGGTAACGCTGATGCATTAAGTAGAATAGATTATGACAGAATGGATATTTGTACTGATTGCAATCATTCTCATTCCAAAGTCACTGATGCTGTAGAAGTTAATAAGGTAGCCTGGGTAAAGTCGGGATTAGACGAGATGGTGAGCGACATCATACAAAATCCTAGTAATGATGTGAACTCTCGTCCTACAGTAAACGTGGTTAGAAATCTTCGATTTCAAAAAGGGAAACGTGTTGAGAATGACAAAGATTCAGTCAAGCCAAATATTCCAAACTTTCCAAATGAGCTCAACTTAGACAAATTCAAACAAGTTTTGTTGACGGATATATTTGCGGGATCAATGTTGCAATATCTGGAAAACGATGAATTGCCAGATAATGCTGTTAAGGCTAGGAATGTAGTTTTACAGGCTGATCAGTACTATGCACACGAAGGGTTGTTGTATCACATTTGGCATACTCCTGCTAAAGGGCACATGCCTGAAAGAAATGTCCATCGTTTGTATATACCCGTGCAATTAATTGATACAGTTCTAAATAACTGTCATGATCACGTGTTAGCCGCACATTTTGGATTTCAGCGAACCTACAATAGAATCCGTCAACGTTACTTTTGGAAATGCATGTATCGTGACGTAGACAACTGGGTCCGTTCATGTATTTCTTGCTCTCAACGAAAAACTCATAGACATAAAGTACTAGCCCCAATGGTAACTATGAAAGTGCCAGGCGCTTTCGAACGAGTAAGTGTTGACATTTTAGGTCCTTTACCTATTACCACTTCAGGTAATCGCTATGTACTCTGTTTTTCAGATCATTGTACTAGATGGCCAATTTTGGTACCATTGAAAGTTACTGATGCGTCAACCATTGCTCGCGCATTCTTTGATTATGTAATTTGTGAACATGGTTGTCCTCAAACCTTGTTGAGCGACAGAGGTCAAAATTTCCTCTCCAAGATTGTATTGGAAGTTTGTCGTATTATGCGCACTCACAAACTGAATACAAGTTCATATCATCCACAATGCAATGCAATTCAGGAACGTTTTAATGCAGTAATTCTGGATACCATTTCACATTATGTCAATGAATACCAAAGCGATTGGGATAAGTACATAACAGCTATACAATTTGCCTATAGAACAACTCCCGCTGAAAATTCAGTCGGATTTAGTCCCTTCTTCTTGTTGTATGGTAGAGAGGCAAGACTTCCGATAGATGTTACACTCCTAGCACAATGCAAATATCCAGATAAGACACTTCGTGAGCACATTCACAATCTGGTATCACAACTCGAAGTATTTAGGGACATTTCAAAACGTCATGCTGAACGTAATCAAGCCAAAATGAAAGAGCGTTTTGATGATCGTGCGCAAGATGTTCCATATCAAGTTGGTGATTCAGTTTGGATTTATATACCTGCATTGCAACAAGGATTGTCACGTAAACTCTCAAAGTTCTGGGCGGGACCCTTTCTACTAGTCGAACAGACTGGTCCTGTAAATTTCAAGGTGCGAAATCTTGAAAACAACAAATTGGTAACATCTACTGTACATGTTAACCGTATGAAATTTGCATATAATAGATTTGTCCGTCCAAGCAATGATACTCCCCCTGTGGATCCTGAAAATAGAGATCCAATTCCAGGATTAGTTCTAGACGATTGTCCTGATGATATATTTGAACAACTTTTGGCTACCCACGAGTCTGACAAGAATCAGATTCCAATTATTCCAGGTTTGCCTCCTATTCAAGATGAAACTCCAGAATATGTGATAGAGCGTATTCTCAGGGGACGTTTTAAAAATAAACGTCTTGAGTATTTGATAAAATGGCGGGGCTTCCCAAATTCAAGAAATACTTGGGAACCAGAGACTAACCTAAACGCGGCCGCTTTAGAATCTCTGAAAGCTAACCCAGTCAAAATTACTGGCAAGATGTAAAGCCAGCGGGCAAGAATCATTGCAGGAACAGAGTCTGAAACAGCAAATAAATAAGTAGTATTGAGAAAAGTGTACAAGTATAGAGAACACAGAGGAAGTATATGAATAAAATGTATAGTCCGTAGGCTGAGATATGTCATGGTATGAGTATTACAATTCTTATGACACAAAATGTGTTATTTTGATAAAATTGTTGAATGAGAGCAATTTGTAATTTGGGCAACATTGCCTGAAAGTGTGTGTTCACTTTCGTTAATTTGTATATAGAAATGATTGTTGCAAAGAATTGCACACAATGATATTCTTCATGTAGAAAGTTTGAATTTATATAGTTGAGCAAAAATGCGGAAATGCAGTATGATCAAATAAGTGTTGTATTTATTTGTATCTTTTCGGAAGAGGCATATGTTGTGAGGTTTTCTGGCAACATTAGTCTCACATGAATAGACGCAAACAAAAGAAAGTTTAATGTAAATTACTAAATATTTCAGTAGTGCTACCTTTGTCTTGTTTTGTCTGTCCTGTATTGTCTTGTTGTGTACACATAATATATAGTCACCATGGATGACTATTTAATTTTAAAGGGTCACAAAAACGTGATTTCTTTGAAATAAGAAAAATATGTTTCCGTATGAAACATCGAAATTGGAAGGAAATTTTCCAATTCTTTTGCGCTTCAACTTTTGATGAAACCTTTAGACGCACACGTTAATCAGAGGATTATGTATGAGAGTGTGTGTGTTTGTGTTAGGCCATTTAAGGGATATCCCGTATGCGTGTTTGTTCAACAACAAAAAATCCCTCTTTACCGTGTGAGCGTAATCACTTGGAATTTTTCACGTGAATTCCGGGTTAATACGGTCGCAGGTTTCCACAGGTTTGGCGTCGCAGAAGATTAATAATAAATTTATATTTAAGGCCACTCGTTTAAAAATAAAATAACATTCTCTGAGAGTTAAAATTATACAACCTGATATTAGATGCCGTCAATTTGGCAGACGGAAACATGGATAAAGCACATGTTAAATTTTGTGACGAAATAAATAATTCGTTTCTATATATGATAAAGATATCAGGTTCTTTTATAAATATTTCACCCAGCATTCTTTAAGTTAAATTGTCAGGTGTCAATTTTGTTAGGAAGGGCGTATGTTGTGACGCTAAATTTATATTGATATTATTAATAGTATTATTAATTCTAGATATTTCCATATCTAGAATTCAGGCCATGATTGACTTGAAATGGCAACACCGTACTTCCGTATTCTGAATCCCATTCGGTCTACGCGCCAATATCTCTGACCAATTCAAGTCTTCGTGCCACGCTGACAACACCTCATAAGTTTAGGCCATATAGTTTTCTATTCACACAACAGGACTGGTGAGCTCTGAATTACAGAAGCTCACGATTGATGCGTGTCATGTCATTTCTTTAGGATAGTCTAGATGCTGGGTGCTGTGTTCGTTTATAATATGAGTAAGTGAACTATTTATGATGAATTAATAAAATGTATATATAAATAACTTGGAAGCTATATCCGTTATATTCATTCTGTGTGTTTTGATCCCCTCTCCGCCATGCGAGTATTTTCCCTAAAACCACGTCACAACAGTACTATCAGCAGTTAGATAGCGTGGATGAATTAATGTACTATCAGCAGTAGATAGCGTGGATGAATTAATGTATATCAGCAGTAGATAGCGTGGATGAATTAATGTACTATCAGCAGTAGATAGCATGGATGATTTAGTGTACTATCAGCAGTAGATAGCATGGATGAATTAATGTATATCAGCAGTAGATAGCGTGGATGAATTAATGTACTATCAGCAGTAGATAGCGTGGATGAATTAATGTATATCAGCAGTAGATAGCGTGGATGAATTAATGTACTATCAGCAGTAGATAGCGTGGATGAATTAATGTATATCAGCAGTAGATAGCGTGGATGAATTAATGTACTATCAGCAGTAGATAGCATGGATGATTTAGTGTACTATCAGCAGTAGATAGCGTGGATGAATTAATGTATATCAGCAGTAGACTATAGCATGGATGATTTACGGGTATACTGTCAGCAGTTAGCATGGTTAGATAGTGTGGATGAATTAATGTACTATCAGCAGTAGATATAATGGACATAATGAATTGATGTGCTATCAGCAGTACACACTTAGAAATATGTAGTTAAAATGACCTCTTTTCAGGGTCAACTATATGCACCGACTGAAAAAGGGTTAAATATGACTATTTTGCTAGTCGTTTTTACTCTTTTTTCCTATCATTTTCTTAGTCATTTGACACAGAAAAGGGGTAAGATATGGCCGGAATGTGTCATATTTAATCTTTTTTTCAGTCGGTGCATAGTTGACCCTGAAAAGGAGTCATTTTTAACTATCAATTTTTAAGTGTGTAGATATCATGGATTAATTAATGTGTTATTAGTCGTAGAAGTATGGATGAATTGATGTGACTTCAACAGCATGGACGAAGATACTGTGCTATCAGCAACAGATAGCATGGATGAAACAGAGTGTTATCAGCAGTAGATCATAACATGGATATGAATGTGCTATCAGCAGTAGAGCATGGATGAATTAATGTGCTATCAGCGGTAGATGGATAAACTAATGTGCTATCAGCGGTAGATGGATAAACTAATGTGCTATCAGCAGTAGATGGATGAATTAATGTGCTATCAGCGGTAGATGGATAAACTAATGTGCTATCAGCGGTAGATAGCATGGATGAATTAATGTGCTATCAGCAGCAGATACCATGGATGAACTAATGTGCTATCAGCAACAGATAGCATGGATGAAACAGAGTGTTATCAGCAGTAGATCATAACATGGATATGAATGTGCTATCAGCAGTAGAGCATGGATAAATTAATGTGCTATCAGCGGTAGATGGATAAACTAATGTGCTATCAGCGGTAGATGGATAAACTAATGTGCTATCAGCAGTAGATGGATGAATTAATGTGCTATCAGCGGTAGATGGATAAATTAATGTGCTATCAGCGGTAGATAGCATGGATGAATTAATGTGCTATCAGCGGTAGATAGCATGGATGAACTAATGTGCTATCAGCGGTAGATAGCATGGATGAACTAATGTGCTATCAGCAGCAGATAACGTGAACAGTTGAACTGATCCGTGTGGCCGGAGGCTGAAATGATATCTTTGATTTCGTCTTCAATGGAAGACACTGAATTCACTCAAATTTAACTATAACCACAAAAGACAAACATTCTGACTGTGAGAACAGTTGTAGGCTGAACTGATGGACATAGTGAGAGCCGAGAAGAAAGTATAGGCCTACCCTAGTGATAGTGAGTGGATAATGTATGTGATTATACCCTAATGAACTGATGAAGAGGTGAGAAGAGGGTCATAAAACACTTTCCATATTGTGGCAGTCGTCTGTAGACGCCACAGTTCCAAAATGTCACCAAATGTTTCAAAAATGTCAACATTATTGAATTTCATCTTCATATTTCGAATCACCATGAGAAATACATTAAAATAAGAACAATCATGCCTAGTATTGGTTCAGTAATTCTAGAGATAGACTTTTGAAGTTGGGAAAGGTTTCTGAAAAATCTTTTTTGTAGGCCTATATGGTAAAAACTAATTAGCCACATGGAAAGTGTTAAGTGCTGCACATCCTAATATTGATTTCAATGCGAGTACAGGGTACCCCTACACCACGACCATATCAAAGGACCGATCAAGTCTACAGTTATAGCCATACTTAGCTGGAACACCCTGTAACTGTTGCTTTGTTTAATGTTCTGTTTCATTTGTTATATAATTAGGTACTATTGAAACAAGAAGATATTCATACAAAGCTTGAAGGCTGTGCTCGCTCTAGATTACCCCCTAACCTACTGGGCAACGGTGAGTCCTCATGCACCCGCATCTGATACCAAAAAGTGTGTTTCAACATTAAATCAGAGTCGGAGAAGGCCTGAATCAAGTAGTGTAAAAAGTGTTCAAGAAATAATTGGCCAGGGTTGTACGTAGGCTTGTCTGGATTTATAAGTTCAACACAAACTGCTTCATTACACAATCATTTCATATCACATCTTTTATTTCATTCATTTTATATCCACTATAATACAATAAATGCATAATCTCTTAGTAAATTACACTGTTAACACTATTTACCATAATTATGAAATAAATAAAAACATAATTTTTACATCTGTTTGAAATAATGTATTATCAGCACATGGATATTATTACACTGTTTGACTCAACATAATCTTTTTTGTTTTATATTGCAAGTCAGTGTGTTGGACATCGATGAAAAGCTGATGTGTTTATTTTTCCAATGATACCCCATTTTCAACATTTACTTGTTTCAGTCCTCAGACATTTCCTTGAGAATAAGGGGAGGTCTCAATCTGAATGTGCCAGCATCAACACTATTTTGTCATCAAAAGTCCATAGACCATCTCTCAGTTATCGATGTAACACTTCATTGAACTATGGAATAATTCCATGATTTCAGACCAGAGTTATTCCCCCAGGTCCACCCCTCCCCACTGGAGCTCCCCTCTAGTACACTCTGGTGATTTGTCCACGCCTCTACTGCTGATAGTATACATTAATTCATCCATGCTATCTACTGCTGATAGTACATGAATTCATCCATGCTATCTACTGCTGATAGTACATTAATTCATCCATGCTATACTGCTGACAGCACTCTAATCCATCCATGCTATCTACTTCTAACTAATTAGTTCATGCTATCTGATGATGGCACATTATTTCAACCATGCTATCTACTGCTGATAGCATATTAATTCATCCATGCTATCTACCAGTGTTGTCGAGTCCTCGCCGTCCGAGTCCTTGAGAAAAGGACTCGATTCCGAGTCCTTGCCAATTTCTGATGTCCGAGTCCTCAGTATCCGAGTCCGAGTCCTTATGTATCAAATTCAAGCCGCAGTTCACCAATACTATATCAACGGTTTCTTAATCAGAATTTCAGTTCTACTGTTTACTTGTTATTAAAGTATAATCACATCAGTTCAGTAACTTATTAACTTATCGGCTTGTGTTGGCTTTGTGGTTGCTCTTTATTTACAAACTGCTTAATATCTGCAATTAAAATTCCTTAAAATAATCATGACACATGATGTTATGTAATCACTATTTCATTAATCAAGCTAAAGAAGTAAATTATTGCTATTGCTAATGCTAATAATTCTGATAAAAGCCCAGGATATATATAATTTAATATTCTTTGTATTTCACTGTTTTTAATACTAAAATGACAGTATCTTTCGAACTGGGAGTATACTTACATTGAAATAAGCGTGTCAATAAAATAAGACTATGAAAATGAAACATGGAAGAAAATTGGATATTTTATTACTTGACAACACCCGAGTTTTCATTGACCTCATCAATCACATGAGTATTTCTATTATCAAAAGCAGTTTTTTCAATGTATCGGCAAGTTATTTTTGCTAGCGGCGGACTGCGGAATTCGGTCCCACAGCAAAACAAAATTCAGGTAAATTAATGAAAAAGAAACACCTAAAAAAAACACAATTTTTCCGGACTCGATGAGGACTCGAAGCCGAGGCCTCGAGTCCTTGGTGTCCGAGTCCTTGAGTACTGGGACTCGAGTCTGAGTCCTTAGGGGGGCTGGCATTTTCTTCGGAAGGGGGGGGGGGGGGGGGGGTCCCAAAAATGTGGATAGACCCAGACAATTTTTTCATGACCCCCCCCTATCCAAGAGCTGCATATTTTTATGACCCCCCCCCCCCCCCTACCTTTTTTTTTCTTCACGCAAGCATGCTTTGATAAATTTGTGACCCCCCCCATTTTCAATGAAATAATTTTATGACCCCCCCTGTTTTCATGTCAAAAAAAACTATGACCCCCCCCAGTATATTTGGGACCCCCCCCCCCCCCCCCTTCCGAAGAAAATGCCAGCCCCCTTAGCAAAAAGGACTCGAGTCCCTAGTCCTACAACACTGCTACCTACTGCCGATAGCATACTAATTCATTCATGCTACTCACTGATAGTACATTAATTCTTCAATAATATCTACTTCTGATAGCGTACTAATTCATTCATGCTATCTACTTCTGATATCATTCATGCTATCTACTTCTGATAGCATACTAATTCATTCATGCTATCTACTTCTGATAGCATACTAATTCATTCATGCTATCTACTTCTGATAGCATACTAATTCATTCATGCTATCTACTTCTGATAGCATACTAATTCATTCATGCTATCTACTTCTGATAGCATACTAATTCATTCATGCTATCTACTGATGATAGCACATTATATAATCTGTCAATACATTACTTCTTCAATGCTGACTGTTGATAGCACACTAATCATCAATCCATGCTATCTACTTCTGATAGCATACTAATTCATTCATGCTATCTACTGATGATACCACATTATAAACCATGCTATCTACTGATGATAGCACATTAATTCATCCATGCTATCTACTGCTGATAGTACATTCATTCTTCAATGCTATCTACTGCTGATAGCACACTTATCCAGTCATGCTATCACTAGCCATGCTATCTATTGCTGATAGTGATAGCATGCTGTATAATTCATTCATGCTATATACTTCTGATATCATATCATCCATGCTATCTAACTGCTGATAGTACGTTACTTCCACGGTCCTAACCGCGGAGCTATGCTAGCAACATTTATTTTGGAGGATATCTCTTAGATTTAATTAACGTGGCCCCTCCCCAAATACCATAGAAATATACGATAAGATCAAATAAGATCAAATATATTATTGTTAATCAAAACTATTTCCACTACTATATTAGGCTTCAAAATCAAAGCTATTTTTTTTAGAAATCGTGAGCCAGACCGAGTTTTCTCTTGTGAAATTCAAAATTATGGTTCCTTCCTTATAAAATAAATACTAACATTTGGTTCTCTTTTCACCTTTATCAGCTTTAAGACGGGGAAAGATTTACCTTCACATGTGATTTGTATGATACGAGTCAATGTATACAATACAGATTTGGGCACACACAGATTTCGTGTCCATCCTCATCTGGAGGCAATTGAAAATCTTGGATGCGACCTCTTGTGTCCGCTGGCAAATTAGAAACCGAGGGCGTGCTTCATGTTGTGTTGTTGGAGACAACTCGGGCTGTATTTTCAATTATATTATATAAAAAACGTTTTTTTCACAATTAAAACATTAGACTTTTTGTTAATTAATACTCAATTTGTTGATAGTCCGATGTAGTCGATTTTAAAATATCAACAATCGATTACAGAAAATGTGTCTGATTTGAAAGTCCAAATCTGTAAATCAAAAAAGTTGAAGTGCGAAACGCGTAATTGTTTGAGTTTTAAAAAATCAAAACTACAAAACCGATTACAAAAATGTGTCAATTGCGGAATGAAAAGATATAAAAGTAGGCTATTCTACGGGCCAGAAATGTTTCATTAAGAAATTAAAAGCTAAAATGTGGTGAAATAGTAGGGCCTACTGCCAAAGGTGCTTATCCACCTGCCAGTTTGTGTACTACTCAATGGGCAAATTTCTTGGTGACCTTGTGCTTCTAAAATAAGAACCGTCATTGGAGTTATTCAACTCAAACTTTGGTCTGCGACCATTTTAAGGATGACCGTTCATGTAAAATAGAAAAACATCAAGTTGAAAATCGGGCCAGCAATCATCTACCTTTAAAATTAATAACTTCAAGTTCTCAACACTAATAACAATTTGAATTTGATTTGACCTAGGACTAAACAAAATTCTCCAAAAGAGGAGATATTGCTCAGTAAAAAAAAAAATCAGTACAATGATGACGATAGACCTATGTCATCCCATCTTCCCCCACGGTGTCCCCATACGGTTCCTTGATTGAGCGACTCGTTTTGTTGTTCTTTTGAACCTAGTATTATTGATGATACAAGGCTGAATGATTGTTTATATTTATTTAATTTTCGTAATATTATGAATATTAATTATGTCCTAACCTGGCTCTATTCCAACTTTTTAGCCAATCAGGCCCGCAATCAGAAAAGCGCAATCAATTAAGTTATTGACCAATTAGAGGAGTTATTGAAGTGACGATAGTATTTACCAACCAATAAGAACGACGATACTATATACGTCAGGAGTGGGGCGTTGCTAACCAAAACTGCTCGTAAATGGCGACTTGCTCATGAATGTTGAATTGATTCTATCGATCAATAACGTGTCTCTAGTATTGCAGTGCAGTATTTGCATCAATTGTAGCACTGCTGTTGTGGGGAACGCTATATGCTGAACGAGTTGTGTCTATACCGCATGAAATAGGTGCGCCAACTCCAGTTATTTCTTCCTCTACTGCATGTTTCCAAATAATTTGAGGTGATGTTGCGAATCCGAATTCTGCTCGGGGGCTGCCGGGGACGAGAAGCTGCGCCTCTCAAAAGTGGCATCAAAAAGGTAAGGCAGCAGATTTGTTTACGATAAAAAATGCCGGTATGTTTTACTGCACATGACACACGTGCATGCCGGTAAAGTTTACCGGCTTTTCATCACCCACGTGTTTCGTGTATTGGGCGAAACTGTATGTCATGACATCATGACATGAGATGAATGAAGAAGACCCAATTATAATTCTAATAATCATGATAATGTTGTTGCCTCATGTCAAGTGTCATGATGATCATTACAAAAAATGCATATAGGTCAATTAATAATTGAACGAACACAACTAGTCTAAGCAGCGTATCGCCGCTCGCGCATGCGCGTACATTGCGTGAATGCGCTCCACAACCATTTGCGTGATAATTCCGGGCGCGTTTATCTTTGTACTGCGTTCGTGATGTTCATTCAATTATTAATTTACCTTTTTAGGCCTAGTCCCAATCGGACCGGTTCGATACACGGTACGACCACCACCCTCCATAGACTCGCGACGTTGCAAAATTCACATTGAGTGACAGCACTGCCGATTTTTGACGTCAATATATATTTTCCTCAAAATGAGGATGCTTGATCAACATTAATGAACTCAATGTAAGGCTTAGCGTTCTAGGAATAACACGCGTTTCATGAGTGCATTTTGATAGATTTGAATTATTAACTTTATTTGTTGATGTGCAAATGATGATGATTTCAAAATGTAATTTTCACGACGTCAGAAGTCAATGAGAGGTGGTGTGGCTTTAGTGAAGCAGGAACGATAGTAAAGCCACCATTGGGTCTAAATGATCATCATCTGACTGGTTCCGACCATTTCATGATTTGAGTTTATGACTGATGCCATGATTGTCAAGACAATAAAGTATATTATTGATTATATTACTCTCTTGTACTTGTGTTGTGGTTAGCCTATTCCCTTAATAAAATGATATTAATTTACTCTTCTGTGACTGTGTACTACACTAACTAAAGTACATGATGAAGGCCCCCTAGACTGTAGTCTGTAGTGTATTGTGTAAAATCAATTTGCATTTAATTTAGTGTGTTTTTGCCCCAGGTAGCCTTGTTCAATTTAATTGGACTATTTTAGCTGCAAAATGAAGCATAGGCCCAAACAGTCAACTTCATTTTTTCAAAAACACCAACATGTATTTACTTGTTGCGATCAAAACTTCAAAAGTAAAACAACAAATAGTAATTTGCTCACATTTTTTTAGGAAATGTTAAAAGTTGTGACTCCTCCCCCATAGACATTTCAAATTGAGATCGGTAATCTTCGGAAAAAAGGTCACATAAACTCACATGGTCTAGGTGCATAATTAATGCGTTCTTACAACAGTTGATCTAAAAACTCTAAAAAAGGGGTAAAAAAAAGTAAGTCCCCCTAAAATTTGATCATGTTTGTTTGCATAACTCTACACTGTGTTCATTATGTGTAGACTACACATAATGAAAACATTTTTGAGAGATTGAAACACTTATGAAAAATAAAAACACTGGCTTAAAGGGTAGATGACCCGATCACATTTCCAATTTTTCAACTTGAAGTTTTCTATTCTACATGAAAGGTCATCCTTAAAAATGTCGTGTTCCAAAGTTTGAGTTGCATAGCTCTAATGGTTCTTATTTTAGACGCACAAGAATGCTGTGAACTGTACCCATTGAGTTGTACACAAACTATATCGGTGGTATACCACCATTCGCGGTAATTCAACGTTATTTCATCGATTTCTCCGTAATTATACCGATTTAGGCCATCAAATTTCAGTATGATGATGAGAAAAATACGAGCTTTCATATGATATGAAAATCTCCGTATGTTTGAAATAATTCTGTGTTACGAAAATGTGATCGGGTCATCTACCTTTAAGACTAACTTGGCTACTCATAGAAAGTTTCTCCATTTCAATATTATTTTTACTTTCCCAAAATAGGCCTAGTCACATTTCACAAGTATGATGTTTTCAAAAAAATGGCACTTTTCAAGATTCTATACGAGTTTGTATGCATAAATCCACATACAATTAAGCGTTTTAAAATATTGAAACATTTATGAAACGGGAAAACCCTTGGCTACCCACACAAAGTTTCCCCTTTTCAATACCATGTTTACTTTTCCCAAAACAGTCACATTTCCCCAAAATAATGTTTTCCGAAAAAGTGGCACTTTTCAACAATACAGGGAAGTTATTGACGTGAATTGGCTAGTCATGAATGAAATAAAATCATTTTAATTTTTAATTTCAAAATAAGGACCAGCTAAAGAAAGTAAAAATACTTTCTTTTTAGTTGAAAATAAAGACAATTCAAATTAATTTTAAAA
>CM069456.1:42061811-42346143 GCA_035610835.1 Ophiura sarsii | reverse complement strand
GTCATCTGACCACTGAGCTCAATACAAGTAAAACATACCAGTACCATAGAAATAACAAGTTTTTGCAAACATGCTGTTAGGCAAAAACAAAATTTAATTGTGCTGCCCTCAGCGACCCCGACCCTAAAATCTCAAATATTAGGATTGCAATTTTGTTTACAGATTTAAATTTATAAAAAACTGTGCTTTATATTTCTATATTGTGTGTCCTCTCAGTGTCACTTTATAAATGGAAACTAAGTATCAGAAAGACATACCTTTAGACGAAACTGTGGGCCTTCTTTTATACCAATCCTTAAACTGTGGACAATTGTTTGGAAATGATAGAATATGGTCATATTTCACACTAAAAGATTTTTAAATTTCAAATAAAAATTTGTCGTTATAAGCAAAACAAAGAACTCTATTATAAGTAAACCTATGCAAATTATGCTTGGTATGAATATTACTACCCATAATGCTTTGCATTATCGTGTGTATTTTATAGGGATCTCAGTTCACTTATATTTTATTACAAATTTTATTTATATAGATAGTTATCATTGTATTTGATACCATTTGTCTTTCAAATTCCCTCCCTTTTCCCTTTCATGTTTTTTTGAGTTTTCTATTCAATCAAGCATCATTGATGCTATTTAAAAATGTATGTAGGCGTGTGTGTAAAATACAGTACTGTAAGTAAAAGTGGAAATTTTCATGCTACATATTTATATTTGTTTGCGCTCAAATCATAATAACACGCGAAAATAATAACACACAAATATATTTCTTTTGCGTATATAGGTCTATGTGATGAAGCTACAAATCGGGAATTTAAAACCATGCAAAATAGTTACAAATTGGTAAAGCACGAAAATGACCACTTTTACAGTATATATATAGAATGCAGTTTATTAAAAGCAGGGGTTCTCAGTTGTCCAGCCGGCAAACCCCAGTCGTATATCGTGTGTAATAGTTTTTTGAAAGATTAAGGACATTTGAAAATCGAATACTTTTTTATATTATTTTTTCCCACTTTAATCCTTAACCCCCTGGGCACTACCTGTCTATGTAACAGTGTTTCTGATTGGTTAATTACAATATATACTCATTTGAATGACCAATTATGATACAGCTTTTTAACTATTTCACCCTGATCTTTATCAGGGATACAATTATTCTAACAATGTCTCTCATTTTTGCAATAAATGATGTATCCCTCTTTCTAATCAATCGGCCGGTAGTTCTCAGGGGGTTAACATTTGATCTGCTCATCTTGGCTTTGCCCATTTGCTAATTACAACAACTGAGAGCCCCTGCTATAACGGTATAGTAGTAGTAATTATGAGAAAGTACATGTATGTCTGATTTTACTCAAGCCATCATTTCAAAAGAGTATAACCATCGCATCTCCCCCATTTTCTTTTCATCCTCATGTATTACAGGTCACCAACTACATGGGCATAGAATGGATGCGCCGTCATCTCGGAGACGAGTACAACGTGCACATCATCTCGTTTGATGATCCCAATCCGATGCATATCGATGCCACGTTCAACATCATCGGTCCCGGTCTGGTGCTGTCTAATCCGGATCGACCGTGCCACCAGATCGATATGTTCAAGAAGGCGGGCTGGAAGGTCGTGCATCCTCCGCAACCGGTGATTCCAGATGGTGAGTTAGGAACTGTGCTGTGATAACTCGATCAATGTCTTGCCGTGACTCGATCGACATCTTGACGTAAGTCACCATTTTTGGTGACTTAACATGATGCGATTCGAGAGCTGAAAGCAATCGTGACGTGTTCTACTGAAACCAGTCACAATTGGGCAAGATATCAAAATTGAGTTAGTAATTGATTATTAAAGTAGAGATCTGCAGCTTTACAATGGTACCTCTCTTTTTTTAATCGGACTTCCAAAAGCGGAGTTACATCATTTTCAAGTTCGTCTTTTACGGTCTTTATGAAAACTCCAAACTGAGATATCACCCTTTAAAGTTACTTTGTACCATGTTTTTACATGTTTATATCGTCCTTTAAATCACTGAAACATACATTTAGTATGATTTTTTGATCTGAATCTTTCACAATAATATTATAAACACTCTGAAGATTAATTATTTACCAGAAACCCAAATTCCCAAAATATCACCCCCAATTATGTTTTGGGGGCTATTTCTCAGTTTGGAGCTCTGCCCAATTCCGTCTGGTTTCGTTAGAATTCATCACAATTATTTAGATTCTAATACTCAACTGTAAGAAACTAGTCCCATCTGGAATAGTGTGAAGGACCTAACTCGGGATGAACCCACAAAGGGATAAGCACAAATACAAATTTAGTATAGAGAAACTCTTCCCAACTAGTGGGGGAATAAAGAAACAAGCGCCGTAAACTTCCCAACTAAAAAAGGAACAACATCTACCAGCAAGGGATTCAAACCCTGTATATGAGAACAGATGCCTAAATCTACATCATGGGGTTGAGTCACAGTATTTAAACGCGACATGCAACATTTTTAATTATTTAACTGCATATCTACGATTACATGGTAAACCAACCAGAAATGAAGATTTGGGCATTTTATGTCCATTTTCATCTTGGACTGAGTGTGGCCTCTTGATACACTTTGGTATGAGAAAAAAGAGTTAATGCAGGACACATACATCATTCTCCCTTTCCTTATACTGCCTGCTTTGTGGGTTTGTCTTGCCTCCGATGGGTAGCCTAACCACATGAACCAATATCCTCCCACAGGTAATAGTTTTTCCTATAAGTCAATAAGCATGGTAAGAAAAAAGGTGTCACAAAGTAGAAGTTCAAATAATATTGCTTTAAATTTTGGTTTGAAAGCAGGACACGGCATGACACAATGAACCGTTATTGTCCATCTTGTATTCCTTATTAACGCTTTCCACACAGCAGTCGTCTGCAGACGACAGTTCCAAAATTACACAAAATGTTTCAAAAATGTCCAAATTATTTAATGTTATCACCATATTTGGAATCAGCATGAGAAATGCATTAAAATAAGTACAAACATGTCTAGTATTGGTTCAGTAATTCTTGAGATTAAGACTTTGAAAGTTGGGAAAGGTTTCTGACAAATCTGTTTTGTATACATTGTAAACTAATAGCGATGTGTAAAGTGTTAATATGCACACTACCATGCGTGGTAATGATTCTCCTGTCTCTTTGGCAAAAAAATAAATTGTTTACTTGCCCATTGTTGCTCTCCAAAAGGTGGGGTCCGTCGTTTAGATTTTTTTTTTTGTTGCTTTGGTTTGCTTTTCCAAATTTAGGTACCTGAATATCAGAAATAAATAAATTTTAAAAAATGGTTTATATTTTTTCATTGTCTAAGTCCAAACAGGACCTTAATGTCCCATATGGGGTCACATGGGGGTCAATCAAGGTCATATACGTGATTTTTTTGCAAAAAAGAAAGAAAAAGTACATGGTCGGGACTGTTATACACTCGTCAAAAGAAGTTCCTTGCCACTCATTGAAGTTCAAATATTTCACATAAATATTTAATATAAATTAAACAATTGCATGTCAAAATAAGCAGACAATAATTCTCTATGATGTCTGTATGAAATTAATGCATGGCTGAACACATTCATTAAACAATGGTAAGGCGCGTAAAAGGAAATTGCAAGAAATGAGCATTTACAGTCATTTGAGAACCGACAAGGATGGAGAGAGCTGGTGGTCAGGGCATCTGTGGCGCCCCAACGGTCGACAAGACTACGGGATAGATAGAATGGAGGGATTATCCAATTTTGTCCAATCTTCTTGCCATTGTCAAGTGAATGGGATCTGCCATGCATGAGTGATCATGTCTAAATTCCATGTTAAGCTGTTAGAGGATTACTTTCTGCTTATTTTGATATATAATTATATATATTCTATTAAATATTAATTTAATTTAAGTGGCAAGGAACTTCTTTTGACGAGTGTATATGGACGGTCGGACGAGGGCAATCAAACATTTTGTTGTTGTCTTAGGCCAACAAAAAAAAAAGTTGACTTGCCCTTTCAGGGTCAAAATCAGGGTCGGACAGTCTGATTTTTTTTTGTTGTTGTTGAAAATTTAACTGCACAAAAACACGTTTAAAAGATTGATTTTTTTTTTTTGATTTTTTGATTTTTAAACAAGCAGATACTACTTAAAAACACGTTTTGATCTTTCTTGATTGTTATGTGCTTCTTTCAATTTTTTAATTTTTTTTGAAAAAAAAATTTTGAAAAAAAAAAAAAATAGCGACCCTAGATTTCCGAAAATTATGGTCGGTCGGAAAGGGCAAGTCAACTCTTTTTTCTTTTTTTTTGGCCTTATGGGAAGTTTAACCACATGAACCAATTTCCTTCCACCGGCAATATAATGTGTAATGCAAAAAAGACGGTCGGGACTGTTATACACGGTCGGTCGGACGAGGGCAAGCAAACAACTTTTTGTTTCGCCTTATGGGAAGTCTTACCACTTGAACCAATTTCCTTCCACCGGCAATATAATGTGTATGATACGTCCTCTTCATTCAGAATTCAGTGCCAATATAGCATTGTATTGTTCCGGTGGTATCACTCAACTTTGACTATATATTATGGGCTCACATTTCTCTAAATATTGTTTTAAAAACAGCAATTCTTACTATTGTTTCACAGACCAGGTTGTTACGGAGAAGGGGAGTGGTGACAGTAAAACTGTAAACTGTACCTAATTTCATGCAAAAAGGGGCAAAATTGGCAAAAAATGTCCATTAAAAATTAATTAGGATGTGGGTTTTTCTTCAATATATTACCCCTTTGTAATTAAACACACAAGAGGAATCCCAACAGCTCAAAATACCTGCTCACTTATAGTTCCCACGGTAGTTGATGTGGAACAAACATGTCCTAATGAACAGTTTTGCTTTATATTCAAAATGTAAAAGTCTAATGTTATAGTTAAATCAGTTCCAAATTGGCGAGAGAACTATTAGTTTCTTATCTCTACGCACGCAAAGTAATCCAAGCTTACTTGCGAGATAATGGCCACATACACGTATCACGCATGTGGTGCGCTTGTTGCTTTCATGCGCGCGCATCATTCCGTGTTCATTCGTTGCTGTAAGGAGGCGTTGCCAATTTGGAACTGATCAAACTATGGTAAAAATGTAAATAAAAAATGTTAATATATATATTTTTTAAATCACACTTTATCTTGCCTGGTTGATGTGTTTTGCTCACTCATCTCAAATTGTTTTTTTCTTTTATATGCTTGTATAGTGGGGCTCACTTTTTCCCTCCTGTTCTCTTTGCAGGTCACCCACTGTGGATGTCCTCCAAATGGTTGTCCATGAACGTCCTGATGATCGACCCCAAGCGTGTCATCGTTGACAAGAACGAAGGACCCACCATCAAGATGTTTGAGGATCTGGGCATCACGACCATCCCAGTCTCCATCCGATTCGCAAACTCATTGGGAGGAGGGTTCCACTGCTGGACCTCGGATGTCCGTCGCCAGGGCAAACTGGAATCTTATTTCTAGGATTCCAAGATTCCCGTCTCTGGGGGAAGAAAATGGGTTCTAATAATGGCTAGGGGTGTATCATACATAGCAACTTATATAATAAAAGAAGCATAAATATTGGTAGCTTTATTATCAGATACACCTTTTTGTCTTCAGATACACCTTTTTGTCTTATTAGGACTGCATCACGCGGCTGCGTATACACGTTCACACATGCGCTCCGTGAATTTCACCAGTCGTCTACTTTGTAATGCATAAACACGTTCCTTTTGTCATTTGTGAGAATAGTGCCATTTTGATTTGTTATTATGATCAACCAAAAAGGTTGATGCCTTCAAAGGAAAAAACAACTTCTTGAAAATAGCGGCTGTTCCTGCGGTGTAAATAGTTTTAAAGAATGAAATAGAATATACCAATACAAATGTAATTGATTTCTAAAAGGGATATTTTTTATATAATTGAACATTTGTTTCGATCGTTAAGAAAACAAAAATGATATACTACCATCCTCATCCCCAGCGGGGGAAGTCCTGTAAATATGTGTAATTATGATCGAAAAAAGATTCACTTGGAAATAGGAACAGTGCAAACGAAGGCGTGAGACTAATATAAATGATTAGTGAAATTACCATATTGTTCAAATCTTTGAATTCAATCATACACTTGACAATCCGTATTCCATAAAACCTATAATTGAATGAGAGAGCTCGCTCAGCGTAAATTAAATTGACTATTTCGGTTGGCAAAGTGTATCCCATAGGACCCCGACGTCTTGCCACGCAACCCAACAACATGGACGACCTGAAATTCATGAGCGCACCGTGTGACGTGTGTGTAGCCGTCTGATTGTGCATACTGCTGTTTAATTGATGTGTATAGTATATAGCTTTTCAAATTCTCACGTTTTTTGCCAAAGCCTGGTAGTATCTTCGCCAATGCCGGGCATCGTAGGTGCGTTGTGTATAGCGGCAAGCTTGATTGAGGTACCATGTGCCAATGATATGAGGGTCACAAATGAATATGTGTGTAAATCTGGAGAAAAGTGTGGATATATTAAGCTATATTAGCTAGAGTAAATGTGACCCATTTGACAGGTCTGGTACAGGGTCTTAAGGTTAGCCGTTGTACGTGTTTTATTATACCAATTATGGTCAAACTTATATCATTCAAAAATGCTTACTGATTCTAAATGAGTTGCCTTTTTGAGAGGGGTTTTCTTTTCGCTCATTAGTATTGCTAAGTCAGAGCTTAGAATAGGTCTTATAGGGCCCAATTGACCTCTTTATTTTCAGTGAGGCCTCACAACTTAACTACACAATCATTTTGGTTTAGTTGAAGCCCTCTGGTTAACTTTTGTAGTCCAAAACTAAACATGTGACTAGTCATAGTGATTGAGAGTAATGGTATAATGAAATAGACAACACGCCCGATGCAAATTGGTGTCATTTCTTACTTCTTGAGGCAGTGACTTCAAACAACATATTGAGTCAAAAGCGTTGTGAAGTGAACCAATCAATGATGATATCATAGCCTCAAGAAAGAAAAAAAAGAAAAAGATACTCTATGGTTTTAGTGCATCTGCCTGCACATGAGTTGAGAGTTTGTAGGTAGGAGCCTTTTCCTCTAGCTCGTGTTTTCTTCTTCCAGCTGTAAAATATGCTAATCAATCTATTCAAGTTCTTATATATCCAGTTATTTCTTAGAGAATATAGGTCAATGCAAGGAATGCACGATCAGACTAGGAAATTTAAAAAAATGGGAAACATACAAATTTCAATAATGGGTTGCATGAATACCACCTTGAAACAAATTTTGTCAAATGAAAATGAGAGAAGGGGAAGGGGGCTGCATTATTTGATTTAAGAACAATTTAGTACTATTGTTTTTACACTTTTATACAAAATGCCTATGTAGATTGTGAAATATTTTGTACTTCAATGTCAGCTTACAGAACAAAAGTAGTTTGCTAGATATGATGCCGAGGAAATCAAATTATACCACATTTAGAAATATATAAAGTCAACAATAAAACATTCACATATGAATCTTTTTATCTCATCATCTTTTGAATATAATTCACAGCCACTCACCCACCTCTCCCAAATGGGCTGAAATTTGCACAAGAGTATGCCTGTCCGCTTATTTTATTACTAAGTTTTCTTATACCACAGTTTGATTATAGCTTTTTGTTATTATATAAAAATCTTGGTTTCTTTCATTTGTTATGATAAAACAGTATGCACAATCGAACAAGCAATAACATTGTGAATGTTAATAGTGAACTATAATTGTGTATGTTGTGAGTGGGTTTTGTTGTCACTTTATGAAAGATTTATAGCATTGGTTTTGGGAGTCAAGTTCCTGGTCTGGCAATTAATGTATCGCCCGTTATTTACTTCATAATATAGAATATATCATGAAAGTGAATGGAAACGAGGTGCAGAATTACCATAACATAATATTTAACATCTGTTATTATTTGGTTAAACCTAGTTTTTAAGCATGTTGTTTATTTTTATTTAGGCATGCAAGTCAGTATGGTTGATATGGTAATTTCTAAGCATTTTCTGACAAGTTCAACAAATTCTTTGTTTTTCCTCCATTTTTTTTCATACAGTCAAAAATGTTGGGAACGAATTGCACAGCATACATGTAGGGAGAAAGAGCAAAGGTCTGTCTCATTGCAATAAATTATTCTGTCTTAACACTTTCCACGCGGCAGGCGGCTGCAGACGACATTCCAAAATGTCACAAAATGTTTTAAAAATGTCAAAATTATTGAATTTAATTACCATATTTAGAATCCCCAAGAGAAATGCATTGACATAAGTACAAACATGCCTAGTATTGAGTCAGTAATCCTTGAGATAGACTTTGAAAATTATGAAATGTTTCTGAAAAATCTGTTTTGTGTATGGTAAAAATAATAGCCGCGTGGAAAGTGTTAATATTTCTGCTGGAACTAAAATGTCTTGTATCACACATAAATTAAGTAACTTGTACTACCAATGTAATATAGAAATGACATCATTAGGTCAAATGTCAACCCTGTGTGGGGGCCTTTTGTTGCCAGGCTAGGGTACTCACAACATAAACAATGTTATTGTAAACCTGGTTTGTACTGAGAGGGAGGGACGGCATCGGCATCTCATTTCCAGCAGTGGAGGATGGAGTTTTCACATGATTACACATGACCCAGATCGTTCCTGAGGGAGAAAGAGCTATCCTAAGCTCTGTAAATATAGTGGTTATTTTTGCGCCATATCAATTTTTGTGCATAGTTGTGCATATGAAAACATTCAAATGTTTTGTAAGTGAAGAGGTCTGCGTTTAAGGAACTTAATAATGTAGCAAAAGTACTAACACGTGTAATTGTTCAGCATAGGCAGGACGCAGCAAAAATCTATGCACGAAAAATAGCCACTTATATACAACAGCTTCCTCCATTTTGAATTATTTATAGTTCAGTGTTTAATTTATATATTTGACTTAAGTAAACTTACATCTGCTTTTGAAATATATTTTGTGCAATGTAGTATCAGATATACCATCGTTTCAGGTGCGGCATTCAAGTTTGATTCTCAGAATCCATATGCTAATTATAGGGAGTACAGACATAAACAGTACTAGTGCCAAGAATGATTTCTGTATGTGTTGGTCCTCTATGGCTGAACCAAGTTGGCACTATAGTCTGTTCAACGTAAGATGGAACATCACTGCAAAAGAATATGATGCAAAATTAATGGACGGTAACAAATATCATGCTCTATGTTATGGCGAATAAACTATAGAACATATAGTCTGTTCAGTGTAACATGGACAGGATTATGATGACCTTTCACAATGCAAAATAAATATATACCATAAAAGGTCATGTTTCATCTTATGTTGGATGAACTATAATAGGCAGGTAGTGCTCTGGGGTTAAGAATGAAGTATCAAAAAGGACAACACGGATGTTTGATTTCTTGGACGTATCTATGTCACGTTAACAGACCAGTAGCCATATGCCATTGCAGGATGATTTTGTATATAGCGTGAATATAATATTTCACCTCATTACAAATTCGATCTTACAAAGATTTCGGATCAAAAATCAATTATAATTCAGTCAACTACTATGGTACTTTGAGCAATTACCTAGCAAGTTCTAATGAAAATATCTTGGATCGTTATTGGTTACTGAAAAGTAAAATGGCTACTTGTCTTCGTCTTTCCATCAGTAAAACTGAACGGATACTTTTGTTATACATGTGTATCTTTCAAGTCTGTACTGCTTCAGTGCCTGTGGGTTCTATACTGATAGCTTCCAGAAATCAAATTTCATTGATTTTAACACCTCATCTGGGAGACTTTCTATTTTTATACTTGCAGTATTTTAACAAGGGCCGCCTGATTCATTAACTGATAATATAAAACTTGTGTGTATCATTTACAATGTTGCAACCGTCCCTGGGATTTTTAATGGTATATAAGTTGTGAATATTTAAGTTATTATAATGTTTACCTTTGCTGCTGAATTTCAACTTGTCCATGCCTATACAGGGTGAGTCAAAAAACATTGTAATCTCTCACTCCATACCATCATGCTACAGAAATATTCATGTCTTAACTGTGTAAATCCCATTTGAATGGCAAAAAACGCGGTCAGTTTACCAAACTTGCCACAGTTTGCTTATTTTTCAATCAATTACTTTCATCTTTTGGGAGGATAAACTAGATTAACAATGCTGATAACAAAAAATCCATGGTTCAAGTGCACAATGTTTTTTGATTCACCCTGTATATCAGATTATTATTTATTATCAAAGTAAGATATCGTTTTATTAATATATTTTATATTTTATCTCATAAATTCTTTAAAGGCATAGTTATATTCGATATATTATTTAACATTTCAATATTTCAAGATTCAATGGCTTTTGAGATTGTATTAAGGAGAGGTATAGTCTATGTTTGATCAGCATCGCTATATTGCCAAAGGTAAACAAGAGAAAGCTTTGCCCACAATATCGTAGAGAGCTTCAGACACTCGCAACTTTGTGAGTTACGCATGCATAATGAGTCTGCAAGCCCAAACACGACGACGCGTGCATAGGGAGCCCATTTAGGAATCCAAAATGTGCTGCTGAGAATCGCCATCTTTTCAATTAATAGGCTATCTTCCCCTGTGAATATGCTCATAAATGGTTGAATTGGGTTAAACTTGACTTATCATATTTAAATATTCTCCTACCAATATGCCATTATATCGAATCCCTTTTGATGCATCTTCTCCTGTGCACTCATCACTTTCTCCACAAAATGTGCAAAAATTGGTTTTAATTTATTTACAGCATACACATTATGGAAACATTTTTGTAAGCAATTCAATTTTCATGAAGTTTGTGAGAGGCCAAATTCATAGATTCATTTGCCGCGAATTGATCTTTGCAATGTAAAACAAATTAATTTTGGGGACAATTTAATGGTTGTGCATTTCAAGAGAGAGTCTGATTTTGTGAGATTAAATTGCCAGGAATTAATCTGTGTAAAGATGATAAGAGTAGCAGCAATGGATGTGCGAAATTAATTGCTGCGAAAATTGGGGCGTGTAGTAATTTGCAAAAAAAAGGTTGCCACAAAATTAACTTCTTTTACAGTACTGCTTTCTCAAGCAAGCGTCTTGTATTATTTCCCAGCTGATTTTCCTTTTGTTTATATCACCATGATCACCATGAGGCAAAACCAATAATCATTCAGTTGTTACAAGGCTTATCACATTGCGCACACACGTCTTATGTTTCCCAAGAATTATGTTTACAAGAGAGAATCTATGCAGCCATTGAGTCGAATAGTGAATGTAGATGTTTGCATTGACGCTTATCACACACACACACAAGTGCGCATGGATCGTGACCTCACAGGCACTCCATCCATAGAAATAGCCGATTCCCCCGACGCGTATATAAACACCGCGTTTGCTCGTCTTTCACTAGCTGTCCTATGACTCAAGGAGTGAATAAATTAACCTATTTATTGCTAATTTATGAATGGGAAAATGCATAACTGGATCAATATGCAAGTTTTAATACCGCAGTGCAAAAATCTGCTCGTTGCGTTATTATAAACCTCTTGCTTTGAACTGTGAATAATTGTACAAATAATCCACTTATGCAATAGCGCAGTGCATAGAAAGTTCAAGCCTGGCAAATGTTCACATACTGTGACATTTACTTTAGGATAATCACAAGATTAAATATGTAGGTCAATGTAAGGAACATATCATCGCATCACAGTTAACATAACAAAACATTTGGTACGTTTTGAAATTGAACTTGAAAAAAAAATGCACATTTTCCACTAAAATTGCCATACTGAGCTTAGTGCTAATATGGCAGTGCAAAAATCTGCTATTTGTGTTATTATAAACCTCTGCTTTGAACTGTGAATAATTGTACAAATAATCCACTTATGCAATAGCACATTGCGTGGAAGGTTCAAGTCTGGCAAATGTTCACATACTGTGACATTTACTTGAGGATAAGCACACCAAGATTAAATATGTAGGTCAATGTTAGGAACGTATCATCGCATCACAGTTAACATAACAACACATTTGGTACGTTTTGAAATTGAACTTGTAAAAAAGAAAATGCACATTATTCACTAAAATTGCCATACTGAGCTTAGTGCTATCTACCCCTGATAGCCAACCAGCTTGATACAAGGATGATGACGCATTTATAGCAGACTTGAGGTAATACAAGGCATTCTAATGACCTCTGTAGTACTCAAGCTAGCGAGCTAGCCAGGGATTTCCAAGTATTAGGGAGTTAGCTAGGGGGCTGGTACAGACTGAATAACTGGCTGGCAGGCTGTTGGCATATGTCCACCTGGCATGTTGCTCTCTCGTTATGCAAGGATAGTATAAGGGTGAAAATAACATTCAGTACATCCAACTTCAGCAGTATGTGTTATACTCATTAATTCCATTTGGTATGTCACTCTCATGTTATGCAAGTATAAGGGTTACACAAAATAGCATCCAGTTCATTTTCTAATGTGTACTATGCCAGCGTATTGAAACATGTGCAATGGTGACTCAAAATGACCCAATAGGAATGTTGCACATTGTAGTGAATGGAGTATAGTGGAGGGTAACATGTCCAGAATATGTGCAATCCTAACTCAAATGTAATGTTGCACCCTTGTAGTAAATGAACTATAGTTCAGGTTGTAAAGTTGTAACATGACCAGAATATGTGGAATGCTAACTGAAATGTGTGTATGTAGTAAATGGACTATAGTCGGTTGTACTTGAATTAATACTTGAATTTGGCAACCTTTACAAATGCTGCGTCTTGCAGCTTCTACTGTGCCATGCCATCAAAAATGCATTAGTCTTTGCCATCATATACTACTACATACTACATCTTGTACCTTTGAACAGGTTTTCGTATATGAACTTAAAGAGACGTAATCGATTTCCAAGTCTAGAAATTGCTTACGAGGACTGAATGACCATGTGTGATATTTGCACTATGGGTTTAATTTAACTGTAGTAGACGTTACCCTAATGACATTTTATAACATATGATTTTTCTGCATGAATTCAAATTGTCAGCCAGCAGGGGGTCTTTTGGGGTTCAGACAGGGTAGGACATGGAATACCCTTGATGCTAATTATGTAAATAGTTTGCGCTATGAACCTTTATGCAATTTTTATGCAATATAGGAGGTTTGTGTGAACATTAAAATGCATACATCTATAAATTGCATGGGTTAACAAAAAATATGTATGGTTCAACTTGAAAGAGCTATATACTGTCTGACTATAATCAACAATATTGATGTTCACATGTGTAGCGCCCTCTACGAGGAACCATCGGGGAAGGAACCTGATTTGATTGAATATGAAAGTCGTTGTTGAATTGGTTTCTAATAATGTGAGTGGGTTTTCTGACCTTATTTTGATAATCTGAACTACTTCTAATGGTCAATTTCATGATTGCTCCATAAGACCCTTATCCCACTTTCTCTTAATATTTCACATGGTGAGATCACTTTGCATTGTCCTCTTCGATGACATGATCATCTTTGTGTGATAGTAGTGTCAAAGAGTGATTCCCAAAATGAGGTCAAGTGACAGCATCACCAGCCAGTATATATTCCTCTCATTCAATGCTGGATCTCCTGTTGCCCTATTCTATCAAAGGTAGAAATATACTCTCTTAAAGCAATCCTACACCACCATGCTGTTATGATAAGACAGATGGTAGCGGGGTGAAGCGTTGTTAGACCCCGACGCTACTTGCATTACACTCGTAAATGTATAGAGGACTGGCTGACTTGACTGCTGGGTTGAGTTAGTTCACAGGGCGATGGAATGGTTAGCGTGGCTGCTGGGTGTAAAAATATTTACCATTTATGGTGCCCCAAATCTACCACTGTAATTGAACCCGTGAATTTCTTTCTCGGGCGGGCGTCAGTATGTGCATACAGTGAGTTCTAATTACTTCACAATTGAATAGCGTTGACTGATCAAAAAGTAGGTCAATGGATCCATGTGAGATGTGAGATTCAGAAGAGGGCGGCTGGGAGGGGCTGTACAGGTAATTGGTATCATGGTTATACGGGCAGACTTAACAATTTACACGCAGCAGACGACATTCCAAATGTTTCAAAAGTGTCACAATTATTGAATTTCATTACCATATTTGGAATCAACATGAGAAATGCATCAAAATAAGTACAAACATGCCTAGTATTGAATCGGTAATCCTTGAGATAGACCTTGAAAGTTTGGAAAGGTTTCTGGCAAATGTGTTTTGTATGATAGGGTAAAACTAATAGCAGCATGGAAAGTGTTCAGTGGGGTTTTCTGACGTCTAGCTAATCTAGAGAGAGTATTTTACAGATGGTATTGCGTGTGGATTTGAGGCGTGGTGCGGCCAGGTAAAAATAATTGAAATGAAACTCTACACACCCCAACACACCCTAATTTCGTTACACTTATTTCAGTTACATATCCTGCTTATGTCAACAATGGCAATATAGTTTTCATCAGTCTTGCAGACTCTGTGAAAGAGATTCCTTATAATGAGTGTACTTATTATATATGGTGTTGACTGATATTGGTGGTTGTGTTGCAAATCATTTACCTCAACATGTTTCGGGACTGCTTTCCCCTCCACTGAGTGTTAACAAATGTGACATTTTAATCGTGTGACATTTCCAGCTTTTGTATACCAAAGAAACCATTATGTTGACCTTTATATTATGTGTATATCTATATGTTCATCTCTTGTGTGATTGAGTACTATTCTCTCTGCCTGCCCATCCATTTCAAATATTTTGTTTATGTTGTTGCCAAAATATATGAGCAATGGAGCATCAAAGCTGTAAACCAAAAGAAAAGGTTAACGACAAAAAGTAAATACAGATTTGTCTGTGATAACGTGACGTATATGCCAAAGATCACACGGATGTGTGTTTAATTAGGTTATGTCTGAAATTTTTCAAACCTAACCTAACCTATTATTTGTTCATTAACCATTGAATACCATGATTTTAGGGCGTTGCCAAGTTGTGTGCAACAGTACATACCAGGTCTGTTACTTTCATGCATACACCAACCCAATTGTTTTAATCCATAACGATAGAGATCTTGACATCATGACGTAATAACTGATGTGTAATTATCACTATGAACACTTTGGCAGTAGGACAAACTTTGCAAATTGGTGTAATATGTGTAGCTGCCAGTCTAGTGTTTTACATATATGTTCTTGGTTTGGTGGAACAGATCACCAGGATTTCTAAACCGTCCAAACACTTAGTACCATTAAGTTATCCAAAGTCGGATGTCAAGTCTTTTATTGTCTGTAAAATGTATGCTTTTTGTTCATCTACTATAATATATATTGCATTGTATAAGTATACACACTATACTGTTAAAGTAGACATTTTTCGTGCAACCTAAGTTTTGTGCACCATGCCAACAAATCTGTCTGAATGAAAGCACAAAACCACTAATTTATCAAAACAAGAAGTTGTTAAAATTCATGCAGACCGCAACAAAATTATGCACATGAAAATTCACCACTTGTACAGAATATATACCATTTACACAGTCAACATGTGTATTCATACCTGGAATTGCCAAACTTGACTCTTGTGTCAACCAAAATGTAGCATTGAATCAAACTATATATTTTTCTTCCATTTATATGCGTTAACAGAACAAGCCCATGTATATTTAATTGTCATACATGTATGTGGGTTATGTGTATACAGTACATCACTGCCAAATGTTGTCAAAACAGTTGTCCATATTCATGATGGGGAAAGAGTTGATAGCGGAATGCCCATTGCTGAATATCATTAATTTGTATGTTTTCTATTTTCAATTACCTGGTGTTATGGGTTATTTTATAAAGAGAATAAGTCTTAAGTAAGAGTTAGATCTTGCAAGGCGTTATCGGGGTTCATAGATTGGCCTATATAGTGATTACTGTGCACTATGTGTACATGTCTGTCCACCCATTGTTGCGTTGGATTGACCTATAGTCATATGTCCAGAATCCATTGGTCCGTCATCATCCGGCAGACTTGTGTCATAATAATGCACATGTGTCTCCTGGTTAGTTAGCCTCTGATCATTGCAACTTTGTAGGGTATAGGGTCTTGTTATGACGTCCAATACTTTCCGATGACAAGTTGATATTATGTCTGGTATCTATTGGTTGGTCATTAGCAGACTTATGTAATAATGAACATGTGCTATACCTTACCAGGTAGCTGTTATCATGGTGACTTGGTCCGCCAGGAGGGCAAAGTATGTTATTGTGACGTTCAGTGGATTCCGACAAGTTTGATACAATGTTCAGAATGCATTGGTCGGTCATCAACAGACTTATGTTAATGTGTTTTGCCAGTCAGTGGATCACGGCAACTTGGTCAGCAGGGCAAAGTCTGCGATTATGACGGCCACTAGATTCCGACGAGTTGAGTTTTGTCCACCTACAATACTAGGATCAGATCTATGGGTGTTTTTCACACAGTTTGAATTTAAACACATCTTAAGTGCTATTAAATCTAAACCAAACGTCAGTATGAAATGCATCTTAGCTACTATGTCATAGAAATGTAATTTTACTGAATCCATTGCAAGATATGTTTTGATTTCCTACAAACAATTAATATAATTTTACTACTCAATGAATATGTTATAGACTTACGAAAGGTACCAGTTGTAGCGCACAATGGATATCTGTCTTAAGCTTGTGATATTGACTTGGGGTGTGTCGAAAATGTAAGATTGTTTTTGTTGCTTGCAATGGGTTTACAGCACTTGCAATATGTCGTAGTGGTAGAGCTATGTGAAATACACCCATAAACCTGTTTATAACTGAGAACAGTAACAACTAACAAACAGTAAAGAAGTCTATGCTATCCCATATGAAATCCACCCTATGGAAAACATGACCTTAGTCTTCCACACAGGGAGTGTAGATATCAAATGGAGTCACCCATGCAGGTAACCCCGTTTGTAATTCACACTCCCTGTGTTGAATATTAAGGTATAGTGTCATCAATAAGGGATGTATGGATTTCTAATGGAATAACACAGTAGATTAAAGCAATATCTTGTTTGGTAACCTGTGACATAAAACTGCTTCACAACCTTTCTGGTAATACAATTTAGTGTAATGGGTACCAAACAAGACACTGCCTAGATTCGTTACCTGACAAGTGGGTTCATGGTGTCTCTTGTCCTTGTATTGTATGTGGGCATAACGACACGCTAAGAAAGATAGGATATTTAGATGTTCTTGTCTAAATTACAAACTAATTTAGATATCATCATGGATTGAACAGGTAATACATTTTACCTGGCTAGTTACTGAAAATGTTTAAAATAAAGTAATAGTAAAGTGTATGGTTACTTTATTGAACCATTTAATTTCAATACAAAACTTGGGAAATTTTGAATCACAAAAAGGGGGTGCGTGGTTTGTCAAGTAGACAAGAACATTGACTTGTAATGTACGGCTAACACCAAAGATGTATATTTTGTCGTGTCTGAATGAACTACTGTACTGTAGCTCTTATATAGATGCGTGTTATATATAAATAGTTGGCTCCTGAATGAAGTTACTCTATTAAAAAAAGTTGTGTTGTGGAATTGTATTTTACTGTGTCATTGTGAGTTATTTGTATTTAATTTAGTCAACAGAGTTATAAAGAAAGGTCTGCATGAGGCCACAGGGAAAACTGTTCTACCGGCCTATAGTTTAATCCAGGGGTGGGCAACCTACGGCCCGCGGGCCGCATGCGGCCCGCCAGTGGGTTTTGTGCGGCCCGCGAGATGTATCAAGAAAAATAAAAAATAAATATTTTTTTACATCATCACGAAAAACGAGCTGCTTAGCATTTATCGGCGCAAATGATGTTTCTCAGCGTGCGTAAGTATATTTTCCCCATTAATTGTCATCTTTCAGTAGCATAACCAGAGGGGAATGAGGGGGCGATCACCACACCCCCCCCTCCCCCAATATTGACGTCGTGTCAGTTGAGATTGGCACGGTTCATTTGACAAGAGGAATCATGGAAGTTATGATGGTCAAAAATTTCGCGCGCTGCGCGCCCATGTGTCGCTAAAATGCAATATTATTTAGTAACGGAGCCAAAATATACCAAAAATACCTCAATCATGCCAAAAATAAGTGTAAAGTCGACATTTTTCGCGCGCTACGCGCGCATTGCTTGTATCAAAACAATCTTGTCGGGTTGACTTTCATTCTTGCCCCCCACCCCCATATGAAGAACGCCACTGTATAAATCGGTACTGTATTGAGATTACGTTTTTGTGAAGATATATTATTAACATGATTAAGCACACACAAATCAAAGGTTTGAAATCAACAGCATACCATTGCTACAAAATTTGGTTAGGTGCGGCCCAGTCAATTTTTCACTCCTTATATCTGGCCCATTCATTCAAAAAGGTTGCCCACCCCTGGTTTAATCAGTTCCAAATTGGCGAGAAATATTTGGTTGTCTTCTTTCCACGTGAGATATGAATCCAAGCGTATGCACACGATCAGCCCTCAAATTAAGAAATGGAAAGGGCATGCAATTTCAAGCAATAAGGCAATTATGTACTTTTCAATGGAGTAAAAATAGCCAGAAGTTGAGAGCATCGAGGCAACTAGGTTAATTTGAGGGCTGCGCACGATTATGGCCATACACGCCTGGTTTGAGTCGCACACACGTGTCAAATGGTGTGCTTGTTGCCTTCATGTGTGCCTGTGTCCTTCTGTATTCATTCGCTTCTGTAAGGAGGCTTCGCCAATTTTGAACTAATCAAACTATAGTGAACTGACTGACCCATAGTTTGACGATTTTGAGTTGAAACATTTGTTTGAGGAAGTGTTTAGAAATGTTCTGATTTGTATTTTTATTAGTTGTTGTTTGACCAAACGACCCTATACCTGACCAGGAAATTGAGTCATTATTTTAAGCAGGAAGCTACAACTACATGTATCTTTGCGGTTGTAAATCAAATTCAAATAATGTCCATTTGCAGGAAAACGGGCAAGTAATACATCCTGAAGTAATTATTACACAGAGCAATGACTTTTAAAAACCATTTGAATCGCAAAGATATCAAATAATCGCTCCTGTTCTGAAAAATATGTGTAAAGAATGAACAAAATTAATAAAATTAAAAGCTTTGATAAAAATTGTATTTAAATGATAGTCTCGGGACATTTTGAATATTTAGCGACACTGCATTCACAATCAATACATAGCACAATAATTCACTTTGACAATTACTGCTGATAAAGCACATTACTTCCATCAACTGTCTACTGCTGATAGCATCCACTGAGCTACCTACTACTGAAAGCACAATACATACTTCATGAACTATTATACATAATAGTATACCATCAAAGAAGTTCGGATATTTAAAAAAAAAAATCGTGATAATATTTAGGATGCATATCAATGGAAAATCTGGTGTGTATCTTTCCAATGATACCATATCGTCAGCCTGCTTCGATAATTGCCTAACTCACTTTTCAGCGAAATTGGGCTTTTTGCATAAATCATGACCTCATTACATTATGCACATCCTGTAATAATGCCGAAGTCATTGACCAATCAAAAGTCTTGATAATTGCACAATTTTAATTCTGCCTAAGTCAGCCTTGTGAGTTAGGCAGATTGAAATAATGATGTAAAATGTTTAAAATGGGTCATATTAACTCGTGTTAGGCCTATAACAAGCCTTAAATGTATCTCCAACCTAATTCTATCCAACAGTCACTGCTCCTTTTGTCTGTCCCTTTTTATTTATTTTTGATGTTCGGGCATCCCTTTAATTTAGTGCTTGTCACTATTGGGTTTGTCCTGGCTCTTCAGCCTATTGTTATAAATAAATAAATAAATAAATATCCAACAGTCACTGCTCCTGTTGGAATTCACCGGCACTATTCACGGTGCGGTGCTATTCAACATATCGTCAGCCTGCTTCGATAATTGCCAACTCACTTTTCATAGTTTTGTTGTTTTCTAAAAACTAGAAAAAATGAGTTAGGCTGATGATATTTGTAATTTGTAGTAATGACTTATTTCAGAGCTCCAACACTTGCTTGAGAATGCGGGCAAGTTCAAAAGTCAATAGAGCATCTCTGTAACACTTCATTGAACAAGCGGCAGGGTTCTTTTGAGCACAATAATAGTGAGGACTTTGGCACATTGAATTTGAGATCTCCCCACATTCTCAAACACAAGTGGCTGAGCACTGAAACAAGTGATTAAGTGATTATTATCGTTGGAAAGATAAACATAATCATCTTTCCACTGTTTTGTGTTACACAGTATAAAACATCGCGAATTATTCAAGATATAGGCGAGTGAAAAAAATTCCGAACCTTTATGAGGAGTTTATTACTGGTTATTGCACAATACTTCATCAGCTATCTACTGGTGAGCACATTATACTTGATTAGCTTTAGCCTACTGCTGATAACACTTATACTTCATTAGTAATCTAGTGTTGATAACACATTACTTCATGAGCTATCTACACTGCTGATCACACTTCTTCATAAGCTGTAAGTAATACTTATAGGGCATTACTATAAGTGCTGATAAATACTAGCAGCCTACACTGCTGGGCAATTCCACGCAAACAAGGACATGACAAAAAACTTGAAAAAGAGCTGTAAATTTTGAACCACAAGTACCACCATTGTATATTTGGTGTCAAATGAAAGCTATTAACAAGCTCTATCAAATGGGCTATTTTTTATTTACATTGATAGAAATTTACTATGAAATTTCATGAAAAAAAAACGGATTTTGGGTCAAATTTTGTGATCTTTATCAGAAAAACTATATCTCAGCTTTCTTGTACAACCCCTTCTTATTGTTTCATTTACATTATTTTTTCTTTAAATGGCGTAATTAGAGTTCAAATTTTCATAAAACAATATGTATAACATATTTTTATTTTGTCGTATGTATTGTCAGAGGTCACGCTGTTACCGTCACGCTGTTATCATGCGTACATTTCTTTTCGTACCATATTATCGAAAGAAATCATTATATTTTACTTTAATTACTATGAAAATGTAGTTTAGTGTCCTTATAGAACACATCCTATTAGTAAAAATGTTTTACAAGTGATTTTTTTAAGGTATGCATTGCTTAATTTTTGGGTAAAAAGTCATGTCCTTTTTAGCGTCACGCTGTTACCGACCTAATTAATATTCATATTTCACTAACGCAAAGGTATTTTTACCAAAATAAAATTTGGTTTATTGTACTACTCATTTGACAAAGGATGATGATGAAATAAAGTGCCTATCATTTACAAATAAATTTTTATTCCACATTAAAGTTACATAAAAGCCTTGTGAACGTCACGCTGTTACCTGGAATTGCCCCACTGCATGCTGATTTATCAGCCTACTACTGCATGCTGATAGCACATCACTTGGTTAGCTATCTACGGCTGATAGCACACTACTTCATCAGCTAACTCACTGCTGATAGCGTATTGGGCTATTCCAGATACCCCCCCCCCCCCCCCCCCCCCCTATAGAGGAATTAGGATTTCCAAACTTTTTTTCGATTGTCGGGGCCTAGGAATTCCAGACTTTTTTCAAAGGATGGTCTGGAATTTTGTCTCGAAATTAGTCTACCCATGGTCAGCACCCTAGAGGAATTCGAAATTCCAGACTTTTTTTAGAGGATGGTCTGGAATTTCGTCTCGAAATTAGTCTACCCATGGTCAGCACCCTATAGAGGAATTCGGAATTCCAGACTTTTTTTAAAGGATGGTCTGGAAATTCGTCTCAAAATTAATTTACTTCATTCAGCTTTCTACTGCTGATAGCCCACCACTTGGTTAGATATCTACTGCTGATAGCACACTACTTCACCCGCTATCTCACTGCTGATAGCCTATTACTTCATTCAGCTTTCTACTGCTGATAGCACACCACTTGGTTAGCTATCTACGGCTGATAGCACACTACTTCATCAGCTAACTCACTGCTGATAGCGTATTACTTCATTCAGCTTTCTACTGCTGATAGCACACCACTTGGTTAGCTATCTACTGCTGATAGCACACTATAAAAATCTATTGCTGATAGCGCATTACATCATCAGCTATCGACTGGTGATAGCACACTTTTTCATCAGCGATCTACTGCTGATAGCACCGTAAGTGGGAACAGGGTTGGTTGATGGGCAAGGTTGGCGGTTTGCCCACCTTGGGAACATTTGGGTGGTGGTGGTGGTGTGGGGGGGGGGGGGGGGGGGGACCGGGGTGGTGGCCATTTTGGCAAGAATAAAAATGAGAGGGGAGGGAAAGAAGAAATAGGAATCTATATGATGAAAGAGAAGAGGGGAAACGGGAAAAGAAAGGAGAAAGGGCAAACGGGAACCGGATAGAAAACATTTCAACATACACATTTTTAAACACTAGAAAATCTCCCCCAAATTTCAAACCTTTGCAAAGACTAAACGATCCCCCAAATTCCAAAACTTTGCAAAGACTAGAAAATGTCCCCCCCCCCCCCCCCCACATTTAAAAGAAAATCAGAACTGTTTAAAGACTATAAAGTTTTCTTCATAATTCCGCAACTTTTCAAAGGCTAAAAATCACTCGAAATTCCAAAACTTTTCAAAGCCTAAACAATTTCCCCAAAATTCCAAAACTTTTAAAATAAAAAATACCCTCCCAATTCCAAACCTTTCAATCTCTAGACTAAAAAATGTCCCCTAAAATTCAAACACATTTCTAAGACTAGAACAATATATCCCTAAATATTCTAAAACTGTTTTGGGGAGACTAGAAAATATATCCGTTAATTTTTAATTTTCGGACCCCTTTTGAAATCCGTACGCCGATGGGCTTTTTTTTTGGGGGGGGGGGGCGGTAGTCTTGCCCACGTTGCTTACAATGCTGGTTACGCCCCTCACCCCTGGATAGCGCGATAGCGCATTATTTCATCAGCTTATTTATTGTAGCACACTGCTTCATCAGCTACTGCTGATAGCCCACTACTACTTCTGCTGATAGCACCAAGTTACACTGTTTCATAACTATACACACAACAAAATATGTAAGTTCCCCCAGCATATAATAGAATATTTCCAAAAATATTTGATGGATTTAAATAATTTTCAGATAGAAAGATGCACCCAATTGTTAGGCACATTTTGATACCAAATTTGTTGGCCTTGAGACAATGCAACGATAAGAAATGTGCACATAATCAGATCAAATTGCCATGTCACTCATAATCGGACCAAATTGCCATGTCACTCATAACTGGACCAAATTGCCATGTCACTCATAATCGGACCAAATTGCCATGTCACTCATAATCGGACCAAATTGCCATGTCACTCATAATCGGACCCGTTATTTAGTGGTGTGAAACCTATAGGTTGCACACCACCAAATACATCTCCCATAGGGTTACACGTGAAATGCACAATTTTAAAATGGATATTTCTCGACGTTATAAGAAACTGGTAACTTGAAATTTGGTTTCAACTTGAAGATGAAAGCCATGACTACTAACTCAACAACTCATATATGGGGGGTAACCGGCATAATTTTGAGCTAGAGCCTTTTCAAAAAGTACGAGTTGAGTTTTCCTGGTCACACGCAATTGTTGATTAAGATTATTGCGTCAGATACCGGAAATGACCTGAACACAAATGTCTCTGTTAAAATATTAAAAAATCATCATTGCATCAATTTTTTTGGACCTGAAGAACGCTGATGTGTCTGTCAAAATTCACACTATATTAATTTCGCCATAACTTGTAGTAAATACCCTAATTTTAAACTGTAATTTACAATAGGTCTCCCGTTTGGGCATAGAAACGGGCCGGTTTGGGACTTTTGCCTCAAAGGGGGTAGGGCCAGACGTTATTTAGTGGTGTGAAACCTTAGTGTTATAGATAAAATTAAGCACACAAGGGGCTATATATGAAACCATGAAGCCCGATTTTTTATACCGTGTTGCCATGGCAACCGTGAACCAACCAATCAGGTAATTTTGCATCATAATTCAAATTTGAAAACAGATATTAAAAATCGGGCTTCATGGTTTCATAGCCCCATGTGTGCTTAACAACTGGTCCAAATCCCATGGTTGTATGACCTTTCGCTTTCAGAGTATAAAAATAGCCGATGAAGTAGTACAAAATCAGCAGTAGATAGCTAACAAGTCACGGTGAGCTACAGCAGATAGCTGATGCAGTATAGTGTGCAATCCGCAGTTGATAGGGCCTAGTGCATGAAGTCACGTGGATAATAAATTAAGTAGTTTGCAATCAACTGTAGATACACCCAACAAAATGATACCAAATTTGTTGGCCTTGAGACAATGCAACGATAAGAAATTGTGCCATTTAGGGGAATATGCATGGGGCAACTGGACCGTGGGGCAAGTGGTCCGAAATGAAGGATTTTTTAATTGTATGCATGGGCATACTGTTTTCTTTTGAACGATACGACTTTTGTTGATACTTGACATATATCTTTACCTTCTACAATCCAAAACATTTGGAACTTTAGGGTATATACACATGTGATTTTTCTCCATATCTTTGAAGCTAACTCCTTGAGTGACTGATTGAAAATTCACAGATAGTATGGGCGATATATGAAGATGGGTTTAGATCATGTTTAATGTACTTTATATGATTGACAGATATGCAACAGTAAATATATACATGCAGTTCAGTCGTCTTAAGATACTAGGTGCATATTGCATTTGATGGGTACTATATTGTAGTGTGCTTATAGGGACTTTCCGAAATATGATTAAAACCATAGGTTGTGGTTGAAATGACCGTAAAATGGCGCATATTGCTAATTTGGGACGTTGGTGGTTTGGATTTCCGATCAATATTATCATTTAAAGAATGCTTCAACTTAAATCATTATCACGGGTATTCATTTGGTAGAGTTATTAGTTCATGAATTTGCAAATAACAAAGTACACCATTTCTTACTTATCTAAAGACACTCGTCTACTTGTAGGGTCCGAACGCCGTAATATTTGCGAATTCAAAGATACTCACTGGCTACAGAAATCTGTGTAATGGCTAAAAACAAAAATGCAGTTTTGCCTTTTTTCTGAAATGTATTGGAGTTATTGATTATTATGACAAATGGTGGTATGTTTTAAAACATTTTGGCGTAAAATGTATTACGTCACAGGCGTGTTTTAATAACGTTTCATCTCGACAAAGTGCTACGTCATTTGTTGGGGTAAGTGGTCCGAAGGGGTGTGGGGCAACTGGACCGCCTGCAAAAACTTAATCAAAATTGTAAATTCATTTTGAAAATAAGTTGTTAGTTTCAATAAAACATGACTCGGTATTGAAATGGGAATAGAATATGAAATAATTCACATTCTTTCAAGTTCTTAGACATTTTGGGGCATTTCGGGTCTAATACAACTATTTCTGGTTTCACATCACTAAATAACGTCTGGCCCTACCCCCTTTGAGGCAAAAGTCCAAAACAGGCCCGTTTCTATGCCGAAACGGGAGACCTATTGTAAATTACAGTTTAAAATTAGGGTATTTACTACATGTTATGGCGAAATTAATATAGTGTGAATTTTGACAGACATATCAGCGTTCTTCAGGTCCAAAAAAATTGATGCAATGATGATTTTTTAATATTTTAACAGAGACATTTGTGTTCAGGTCATTTCCGGTATCTGACGCAATAATCTTAATCAACAATTGCGTATGACCAGGAAAACTCAACTCGTACTTTTTGAAAGGGCTCTAGCTCAAAATTATGCCGGTTACCCCCCATATATGAGTTGTTGAGCTAGTAGTCATGGCTTTCATCTTCAAGTTGAGCTAGTAGTCATGGCTTTCATCTTCAACCCTAAGGGGTATGTCCGGTAACATTGAGCAAATCGGTTTCCAAAGTTGGTGCAAATCAACCTAGATTCTTAGCTTAGATGAATGCGCCCGTTGACATTTTTTACTGATTGTTTGGACTCTGTTGTTTTTCTATTAGACGGTAAAGTGGCCGCCTACCATTACCGCCCTGCAAACGGGTGCGCCGTCTGTATATACCGTACTCAAACCGGGCTCTCACCGTTTGCCGCCGCTTTTACTCACCCGGCAGGAAACGGCAGGAGTTTTGAGCATGCTCAAACTTCCTGCCGGGCGCGGATGGCCGGCAATGTCCCCGGCAACGTGTTCAACGGACGGGAAACGGCCCACCGTGTGACATCACCGTGTGCCACCGTCTGCACCAATTTGTCACACGGTAATGGGCCGGCCAGCTCACACGGATACATGTGAGTACGAATGTATTTTACAGACATTCCCGGAATGTGAGCGAAGCGGCGAGCTTGAGCGCTCAGCTTATACAGGGCAGTTTGATGACGTTATCAAGGCGGTTCGGTCGGTACCCAAGCGTTTCGGCCGGTTTAGACCTGGTAGGAGGTGGTATGAGCCCGGTTCCAGGCCGATAAGGACCCGGTATAGAACAGTATGAACCCGGTGACAAAATAAAAATCAATGCGGCCGTTGACATGTTTTGCTGATTGTTCACCGTGTTGGACTCTGTTGTTTTTCTATAAGACGGTAAGGGGCCGCCCAGCTCACACGGATACATGTGAGGGCCCATAAGGTACATGTTAGTAGGCGTCGGTAACCGACATTCAAAAATACACAAAATGTTTCAAAAATGTGAAATTATTAAATTTCATTACCATATTTTGGAATCACCATGAGAGATGCTTTAAAATAAGTACAAACATGCCTAGTATTGGTTCAGTAATTCTTGAGATAAGACTTTGAAAGTTGTGAATGGTTTCTGTCAAATCTGTTTTGAGTAGAAATTTCTGATTTTTATTAGTTGTTTGTTGTTTGACCAAACGACCCTATACCTGACCAGGAAATTGAGTCATTATTTTAAGCAGGAAGCTATAACTATGTATCTTTGCAATGGTAAATCAAACTCAAATAATGTCCATTTGCAGGAAAACAGGCAAGTAATACATCCTGAAGCAATTATTACACAGTAGAGCAATGACTTGAACGATTTGAATCACAAAGATATCAATATCAAATAATCTCTCCTGTTCTGAAAATTATGTGTAAAAAATGAATAAAAGCTTTGATAAAAATGTGACAAAAATTGTATTTAAATGATCGTCTCAGGACATTTTGAATATTTAGCGACACTGCATTCACAATCAATACATAGCACAATAATTCACTATAGACAATTACTGCTGATATAGCACATTACTTCCATCAACTGTCTACTGCTGATAGCATCCACTGAGCTACCTATACTACTGAAAGTACAATACTTCATGAGCTATAATAATACTAGTATACCATCAAAGAAGTTCGGATATAAAAAAAAAATCGTGATCATATTTGGGATGCATATCAATGGAAAATCTGATGTGTATCTTTCCAATGATACCATATCGTCAGCCTGCTTCGATAATTGCCTAACTCACTTTTCAGCGAAATTTAGCTTTTTGCATAAATCATGACCTCATTACATTATGCACATGCTGTAATAATGCCGAAGTCATTGACCAATCAAAAGTGTTGATAAATGCACAATTTTAATTCTGCCTAAGTCAGTCTTGTGTGTTAGGCAGATTGTAATAATGATGTAAAATGTTTAAAATGGGTCATATTAACTCGTGTTAGGCCTACTATAACAAGCCTTATTAAATGTATATCTCCAACCTAATTCTATCCAACAGTCACTGCTCCTGTTGGAATTCACCGGCACTATTCATGGTGCTATTCAACATATCGTCAGCCTGCTTCGATAATTGCCTAACTCACTTTTCATATTTTTGTTGTTTTCTAAAAACTAGAACAAATGAGTTAGGCAATTATCGAAGCAGGCTGACGATATTTGTACAATGAACACAATGAAATGGTAATTGGGTCTGATGGTTTTATACTCTGTCGACAACACAGTGATAACTTCCAGGAGGAGAAATACTTGTGGGCGGCAGTGTAGTCATATACTCAAGTGTCCATGTAGCATTAGCATCGAATTAAAGTAGTGTCACCCGATCAAATTCGACTCCCATGAAACTTGAAATTTTGGTATCAAAAGAACAGAAGAAAGCCTAATTTATTCTCATTATCCCTGCAAATTTTAGACCTGAGAGCTGTTTCATTTCGTGTGGATGTCACAAGCCAAAAGCCAAAAATCATCGTACTTTAGTGAATTTCCCTAAAATGTCACGGTTTACCGCATCTGAATTTGCCAGGTGTAGCCTATATAGCTAGGCCTACATTTGTACTATAAGAAAATATATATAACAGGTTTTTTTGATTCTATTGTTAGAAGAGTTAACACTTTCCGGTTCCATCTGCATTTGCCAGGTGTATACATTTGTATATTATAAGAAAATATGACAGGGTTTTTTGATATTGTTAGAAGAGTTAAAGGGGCTATTTCCTCCTAGCGATACATATGCCCCATCAGCAAATTTGAAGATGAGGTCATTTCTTTTTGGACAAAATTGAATGCATGTCATGAGAGTGCGCCCTTACGGGGGCTGGTCTAAGCGTGAGAGTATGGTCTAAAAACAGTATTACGATTACCGCATGGAAAGTTATCGATGGGCGGAGCTGAGCTGTGATCTCACGACCCGTGACGGTTTTTGATTCTATTGTTAGAGTTAGACTCAGGGGCGGACTGGCCACTGTGGCGTTGTGGCGATCGCCACATGGGCCGCTTGGTTTTGGGGCTCTCAGGGCCGGTTACTCAAATTTTTTGGCCGTGTGAAAATGTATGACTGTGCGAAAATTTGTGACCCTACCCCCCCACCACCCACCCCCACCCCCCCTCCCCACCCCCCCCCCCCCCACTTACGTGACATACTTCTGCCTGACATGGTCAAAAAGGGCCGCTTTAATAATTTTGCCACGGCCGCTTTTCAGGTCCCAGTCCGCCCCTGGTTAGACTAGAGTTAACACTTTCCACGCGGCAGTCGTGCAGACGACATTCCAAAATTTCACAAAATGTTTCAAAAATATCGAAATTATTTAATTTCATTACCACATTTGAAATAACCATGAAAAATGCATTGAAATAAGTACAAACATGCCTAGTATTGGTCAGTAAATCCTTGAGATAGACTTTGAAAGTTGGAAAGGTTTCTCAAAAATCTGTTTTGTACATGGTCAAACCGATAGCCGCGTGGAAAGTGTTAAAACAAATAGTTCACTTGCCCTTTGCGACCGACCCTAAGGCCCTTCACAATTGATTTTGAGTTTGCCGCCCGCGTCCGAAATTAAGAATTACAAAATATTTAATTATTTTAATTTTATTTAGGATTTTGACCTTTAAAATGACTTTCAATAAACTTTATTTGCTACTTTCTGACTTTAATCATATCAGCTATGATGATGTACAAACATAGAACATGATTACATTATTACTTGGGTATCAAATCAATCATACTTGGAAAATAATTAAATGCAGAGTCCTCGATATTATAAGAGGTTGAAATTGGTTGCGACCACAAAATAATTAGTTTCAAAATAAAATAAAAGATAATTAATAATTAATAATTAAATGTCACCTCGTCCCTTTTTTTTAAACCTGCAAAAGGAAACACAACATCGACATCGAAACCATTTCTTTAAAATCTGTGTTCTTGTGTAGTATCTGTTTGCCTTTAAACAATCCCAGATGTATGTTAGCACTTGTAAGGGCAACTTTTTTGTTAGCCTAATTTTTAACTGCAACACTAATTTGAATTTGTTTATGGTGCACCTCCAGTGGCGGATCCAGGATTAAAATTTACGGGGTGCTGACCAAGACCGTATTTGGACAGTCGTTCCAAAACCGGCCAAAAATATCTCATTTCATTTCATTTCATATTTATTGCATGGTAGAACTCGCAAATGTACCGACGGAACCGACCTATGCCTCTGAAAAAGGTACAGTGTACAAAAAAAAAAGGTATATTGTCATTTTTTTACGGGGGCGCGCCCCCCCCCCCCCCCCCCTCCGCCCCCCCCCCCCCCTGTATCCGCCACTGAGTCCTCCAAGTAGAATAGAAAATACAATGCGAAACAAAAATCGTGTCCAAATCGTGTCCCCCACCATTAATTCAGAATTTGATTTCTTCTTTTTCCGGCCCAATCAATACACTTTGAGGCCCTCATCATGATCATGCAACATGTTATCGTACCTTCTGGTATCATGTTTTGTCTCGTAACATAACGATATTTTGGAAATTGACAACATTCAGAAAAATATCAATGTAATAAAAAATGACAAATCGTAAAGCGTAATCATGCATGTCAGGAATAACACATCGATAAAACCAAAAATATAATTTTATGTGTGCAGAAAACACACCGAAGCTTACACCTGTATAACCATGATAACAATCCCGGGTGTGTAATATCAGAACGTATTCATAACCAATTTGAATGTTAAGTTTAAACATTTTACATAAGACCGGGCATAAGACGCATGATTCCGTTTATCAGACATGATATAGGGCCTATAAGCCGGTTTCTGCAGCTGGTTAATGTAGGGCGATTTCAGATGACTTGATTTATGATAGAAGTAGGCCTACATTTTAATACCCAGGATTAATATCCGAATTACCAAAAAGTATTAAACATGTTATTGTACTTATTTTGAACACAAACATCATGGATATGATATATTGCTATCTACTGAAGATAGCGAAAGATCTATATAGATAGTGAAAGAAAACACCGAACGTGACCAAAATCCCAGAAGTCATGGATATGATATTGCTATCTACTGAAGATAGCGAAAGATATGCAGTGTCAGGAATTCATATAGGCCCGTAGTCGGTTTTGCTTGACTAAATATATTATGAGTGACATGTAGATTTAAGATGTAGGCCTACTGTAAGATGAAATTATAAGATGTGCATAATTCAGCTAGTCTTGATATAGGCCTAGTCTTAATCGTTGATGGTGTAAATCTGAACCCTGGATGAAAGATCTTAACATGTAGGATCTGAGACTAGAATACCACCATGCTATGGTATAGTCTCAGTTTAGGATGAAGTAATTTTGAACAGCGTTTATGGGATATTTATTAATTAAAATTTCAAATTCACAAAAATGTTTCACACTTTTTTTCTTCTTTTCTCTTCCCTCCAATATTTGTTGCAGTGTTTGTGCGGTGAAGCTCTTGGTTTCTTGGGATTGATCACCTCATTGAAATCAATATGTGTCAGGCATTTTGATCCAATTCCTGCGGCATATTTTAGGTGCTACACTTTTATAGTGTATCACCTTCCCCCACCCCTAAGTATTAAACATGTTATTGTATTGTATTTTACCATTCCATCCCACTGTCTTCAAAACGATAACAGGCAAGGGAACTTTCAACCTACCTATTATAGGTCTACCAACTGACCAACATCTGTTCCCTTTAAAAATATTCACTATTCAATATAACTTTTAAATTTCCAGTATAGTAACAGTTAATGTGTCCCAATACAGTTTGTTTGATGTATCAATGACCTGCAAGACATTCTAAATCAATCAATCACTCTATCTAAATTTAATTATAATATGTAATAAGTCGAAACTTATCCCAACTGAAAGTGGGGGATGAAAGGGGGGGGGGGGGGGGGGGGGGAGAATTGGAGAATAACGACGTTTCGACTGGATATACCAGTCTTATCAAGTTTAGTAGAGAGCAAGACATAAGTATTTGCTGATTTGCAGTATGTCTCTCTATCTCAAGAGAACAATAACTGCCCTAGTGTGTTTCACAAACCTGTGTGCACTCTGACTTTCTTTTAGCTTGACTTGTATTTTGCTTTATATCAGCAAATACTTATGTCTTGCTCTCTACTAAACTTGATAAAGACTAGTATATCCAGTCGAAACGTCGTTATTCTCCAATTCGCCCCCCCCCCCCCCCCTTTTTCCTCCCCCACTTTCAGTTGGGATAAGTTTCGACTTATTACATATTACATTTTTACTCATCCCTCTGTACACCTTCGGGTATCCTGTTAGTGTTCTTTACCACTGTTCCAGTTGGGACTAGTTTCTCATACTTTTAAATTTTAGATAGCAGACGATAGTATCGTATTTTACTGTTGGTATTTGTTACCTAGAAGACGATTTTACACTCTAGGCTCCACCACGCGCCGCTGCTATACCAAATTTCTAAGTATATCTCAAGAATTACTGAAACAAATACTAGGTATGTTTGTACTTATTTTAATGCATTTTTCATGGTGATTTCAAATCTGGTGGTGAAATCCAATAATTAGTACATTTTTGAAATATTGGAACTGTCGTGGACGCGTGGACAGTGTTTAGTCTTTAACCTCATGAACTTCCATGAAAACGCCCCAAAACTTTCACTTGCAGGCTGCGATTGGAAACACTATCAGGTACTTTAGCCCTCTGGACTAGAACACCGCAATCATATCAATAGATCAGAATCTAAAGAATCTTCTCACAAACTTCAAATGAAAACCCCCTGAAACATTGAACTGCCGGGAGCGAGAGCATGTGTCACCTTCCATTTCAAATTGTATAAATTATGTGGTCGAACCCCAAGGGATGAACACTGATTTTATTTTAAAAATATTAAAAACTAGCGCATTTGAAATTTATTCCAATTTAAGTTAGGGGGCTGGCATTTTCTTCAGAAGGGGTTGGGTCCAAATATACTGGGGGGGGGGGGGGGTCATAGTTTTTTTGACATGAAAACAGGGGGGGTCATAAAATTATTTCATTGAAAATGGGGGGGGGGGGTCACAAAAATGGACTGTATTGGTAGGGGGGGTCATAAAAATATGCAGCTCTTGGATAGGGGGGTCATGAAAAAAAATTCTGGGTCTATCCACATTTTTGGGACCCCCCCCCCCTTCCGAAGAAAATGCCAGCCCCCTTAGTATGTGGTGTACCTCTTTCATAATCCATTCAGTTTTTTCAATTGCTCAACTTGAATAATTAGAAACAGTTTTTTGACTTTTTCTCAAAAAGAGCCAAAGTGGATGTAGACCCTTTTGCAAAATACCTCTTCATAATAGTAAAATAAATCAAACTTTTCTGGTCTAAATCTGGGACAGCCTGTTCTAACCATCGCTGTCTGGCGTAATTCAGTCGATTTTTGAAATGTCGCCCTCATTTCGCAAGCTAGGTCAAAGTTCATATCCAAGGGAGATGAAGAACGCTGATTCTGTGCAATGTTTATCGTCCAAAACTTGCTCATTCTGTCATATTAACCCACTTTACTGCATAATCTAATATAATCAAATATTAATACAGTATTTTGTCTTACTTACTTGGTATTTATGCAAAAATGACCGAACAACAAGACAAAGAGAGGGCCATAAAGGTAGGCACTAAATTGACGAATTCCACTATTTTTATTTTAAATTGTTAATAAAAAAAAGCTTACAACCAGCGTTCAATTTCCAGCATTTTTTTTGTGTAGCAAAAAGTGCGATGCACTATTAGTTTTGTGTAGCAATTCACAAATTTTGTATAGTACTTTTTTTTCTAGTAATAGTTTGGCTTTGATGGAACGTGATCAAATATCAAGTAGCGAATCTTCTTGCATCGCACTTTTAGTCTTTTAGCTACACATTTGTGCAATTGAATAGCAATACTTCAAAAGTGCGGAGCATTTCGCGATGCGACACCCGGTTATCATGAACGCTGCTTACAACAATACAAGACAAGTTACAAATTAGGCTATATCTTGCCTCACGTCCCGTACGGAATAAACCATGTATAGCTACAACGTATTTTAATTTGTTTGAGCATGCGCACTTGAGTTACGGGACGTCTAGCCAGACATTGCCACAAATGAAATTACAATACATGATATAATGACATCATAACAATTACATAGTCTATTTTCGTAACCTAAATTGGAACGAATCTCTTTTTGAGCAGCTTGGTGCTAAGCATAGTTGAAAGGAACCGACAATTTGGAACCCGGTAGTATATATTTTACGGAATAAATCGTATTGGAAACTGGAAACCAATGCTTAGCACCAAGCTGCCGAAAGCTGGATTCAATTGGAACTGCCTACATGTATGCCTATATTACAGTAGTAAGATTGCACTTACTAATTATTGAGGCAAAAAACCTTGCCGCCCAAACATAACATAACATACCATAAATACCGCCCAAACATTACATGAAATACAGTGGTCAGGAAAGATAGACCAGTCAGCGCAAATGGTTTTAGTCATGGTGGCATTTTCATAGCCATTAAAAACTGCCTTCTTGTTTCTCACCGTGCAGACCTCGATGAAGAATGTGAGATTCTTTGGGTTCAATTGCAGTTCACGGGCGCCAAATCAATTCTCATCGGCGCTTTTTACAGGCCACCAGACTCTGATAGTGTTGTTCTGGAAAAGTTGAAATCATCCTTGTCTAAAATTAAAAGACCTAAAGGCCAATCCATTTGGCTGGCTGGTGACTTCAATTTGTCCCATATCGATTGGGAGTCCCAAACTACAAAACCCCTGTGTCCAAAACCGGGCCTATGCCGTCAACTAATTGACATTGTTAATGATTTTGGCATGGAACAGGTGGTTAGAGAACCTACAAGAGGTAAAAATATTCTTGATTTATTTTTTACTAACAACCCAACCTTGGTTGAGAAAACTGTTATTGCCCAGGCATTAGTGACCACACAGGTATTCCGATCATTACCATTGACGTCAAACCTAAATTCATTAGATCCAAGCCCAGAAAGGTATACATCTACAAAAAAGCCAACTGGGAAGAAATCAAAAAAGATTTCTCAGTCATTAGTTCTGATCTTAATGACATAGCCACTGACTTGGTCACCATTGATGACATGTGGAAGGACTTCAGTAAACGTGTCCAAGCCACAATGGACAAAAATATCCCGTCCAAAATGATAAGGAATTCCCACAAAAATACGCCATGGCTCAATCGTAAGGTCAAAAATGCCCTGAGGAAAAAACAGAAAGCTTTCAACAAGGCTAGGAAGTCTGATCTACATGTAGATTGTGAGTCCTTTCGCACTCTGCGTAAACTTGTCACACGCATGACGCGCTGTTACTACAGAAAATATATTCGTGAAACATGCTCAATGTCAAATAAAAAATTCTGGTCCTTTATCAAAAGCCTAAAACAGGACAATTTTGGCATCTCTGCGCTTAAATCACAGGGTAGACTTTTCTCTGATAACATGAAAAAGGCCCAACTCTTAAACCAACAATTTAAATCAGTATTCACACAGGAGGACCTGACGCAAATCCCTGACATGTCTGACAACCACAAACCCTTCCCCATCATGCCTGATATTTTCATATCAGTGGACGGCGTTCAGAAATTACTGACTGACCTTGACCCGACCAAAGCCACTGGACCTGACAACATACCAGCGCATATCCTAAAGATGGGTGCCCAGGAGATAGCTCCAGCCCTGACCGCCATCTTTAGAAAGTCTCTTGAGACAGGCATTCTGCCTGATGATTGGAGATGCGCAAATATATCTCCAATTTTCAAGAAAGGGGACCGCACTAAACCTTCAAACTACAGACCAGTTTCACTTACGTCTGTCAGTTGTAAGGTGATGGAGCATGTTATCCAATCAGATATCATGCGACATCTTGACCGCCATAACATCTTGACTGACCAACAACATGGCTTTCGCCGAAATCGATCGTGCGAGTCCCAACTCATCCTGACGACAAACGACCTAAACATTGCGCTAGACAAACGACTACAGACCAACGTTATCATCATGGACTTCAGCAAGGCTTTTGATGTGGTGCCACACAAAAGACTGATGTTGAAGCTCGCCCACCATGGTATCCAAGGGCCGACTGCCTCATGGATCACCGACTTCCTAATGCGAAGAAAGCAGAGGGTTGTAATTGGGGGCGAGCACTCGGACTGGGTACGTGTCCAATCAGGCGTTCCGCAGGGCACAGTACTTGGTCCACTTCTCTTTTTAGTCTATATTAACGACCTGCCTGACAACATGACCTCCACTGTTAGACTTTTTGCTGATGACTGTGTCATCTACAGGACCATACGGAACGACAAAGACGCAACCCAACTACAAAAAGACCTTGACAACTTAGCAAGATGGGAGAAGAGGTGGCAAATAAAATTTAATACAGATAAATGCTTCACACTCAAAGTGTCATGTTCTCCAAATCCAAAAAATCATGTATACACTCTCAACGACACCCCACTTCATGAGACTAAATCGCACGCATACTTGGGAGTAGAAATACAACATAATCTGAAATGGAATAACCACATAAACAAAATAGCCGCAAAGGGAAACAGATCACTGGGATTCATTAAAAGGAATTTACACTCATGTACAGCTGATATAAAAAACCTAGCATACCAGTCACTGGTCCGCCCAACCCTGGAATATAGCTCCTCGGTGTGGGATCCATACACTCAGGAACAAATACACAAAATTGAGGCGGTTCAAAGAAGAGCAGCAAGGTTTGTCAAACACGACTACGACCGTTTCAACAGCGTGACTGTTATGCTCAAGGACTTAAACTGGAGTGACCTTGCTACAAGGCGAAAAGTCAACCGCCTCTCCATCTTCCAGAAGGCATATTATGGTCATCTATCAATCCCAGTCCAAACACTACTGCACCCGGTCACTCGCCTTACAAGAAGACTTCACAGCAAATCATTTCTGGAACTACAACCGTCACGTGACAGTTATAAATACTCTTTCCTACCAAGAACTGTCACGGATTGGAACAATCTACCAGAGAACATAGTAAACACAGAACTCGCTATACCCTTCAAAAACCAAGTCACAAAGCACTTCAAGTAGCAACATTACAAATCAACGCGCACACACATCCCGGTTCGCTTTACTCCACTAGGAGTGTTGAACTGTAACCACAAAGAACAAAGAAGAAGAAGAAGAAGAAATGAATATATATGATGTATTAAATAATTCACTGAGATATACCAGCAACATTTCGGAGCACCAGCCGGAAATTGAACCCGGGACCTTCCGATTAAATGTTGGACGCGCCAGTGTATAGATCAAAAGAGGACTTCCCTGTCAGGTCTATGAGTATGACACTAACAGTAACACACACTTATATCTCATGACAATACCATGAAAAAAAGTAACCCAGCCGGCAGAACACCATGCATTTATTGGATTGCATGATTTGATTTGATTTGATTTGATTGATAAAGTTCTGAGTGAAATGTTGCATCTTTTAGTATGTTTGCTGTGTCCTCGGGTTCCAATCCTATTCATAAATCCACTTCAGTGCATGCACACACACACAATACGGTACCAATGGTTTGTGCAGTGATGCAAGGAGCTGTGTAGTGATGAATTTCTTGGATGAAATGTAGCTCAAATTTATTTTATACCAATACCATCACAAATCTTAAATTTGCCAGAGAACTGAGCAATGAATATACCTTATCGCAAATAGGTAAAAATCAATTGATTATCCTTTTCTTATGCATTGTGGAATTGAAAAGTGACAACATTTGCCAATTGGCTGTTTACGTTGGGATCATTGAATGACCCGATCAGAATTAATTATGTGTTCGTACATGTAGGTGATCGGGCGAAAAGTGTGTGATTTTGCCAATTTTTCGTTCTTATTTTTGGAACAATTGCGACTTTTCCCCACCAATAAAAGATAGATTTGAAATGTTTGAAGGTTGTTTATAAATATGAAAAAATACTGTTAGAATATTTATTTTCCTCCTATATAGAGCTCAGGTGTCCTCTACTATTATGTGAATGCCCCTAATATATACAACAAACCAAGCACTACAAAATACCTCAAAAACATCAATTCATTGCGCATCTCCAAATCCTGCTCGGTCAATTCTCAGCTAAATCAGCAATGCCATGCACATATTTAGCACCTGGTTGATAGCCATCATTTGTGTAACTAACGAGTTCAATTCAACTGCTTATAATGCTATCTCAAAAGTTTACATTTAGAGAATAAAGGTATTGTTTTTAGACCGTACCCGTGTTATATTGTCTGACATAAATGAGGACGATAGTATTATTTAAAAAAATAATACTACCGAACGCATTCATGTCAGACAATATAACACGGGTACGGTCTAAAAACAATACCTTTATTCTCATTCTTAAACAATCATACTGAAGACATTTATCAAAGAAATAAGTGCAATTTATTGTCCACATTTGACAACTTTTACCTTCTAGGATCGAATAACCCACAAACATTCCATCCAATCCCATGCGATGAGTACACCATGCGTAATCGTCGCGGCGCCGGCATAAACACAGGAAAGGCGCCAAAGACGCACTGCAGAAGTGCGCGTTATGGAGCAAACCACGCATTGTGAAGGTCGGACGCACTGTTAAAACGTAAGCCCCACCTCCCTGTGTTAAGTTGTCTCATCTAAATGTCGCCAATTTCTCTGAGAACCAATGAGATTGCTTACACGTTCTTAGCTCGGCCGTAATTTGGCAAAACAGCGTAACTCGAAAATGACGTTTTTGAGATATGAGCACTTTAAAGTTTGAGTGTTTGCATTTTTTCTATTATTTACAGAGGAAATTGATTTAAAAATGGAAACGTGCATTATGTTTAATTTTTTTAATTTTTAAAAACTTAAGGAAAGTAAACTATTTTTACTAAAGATACAGCTGATTTTGTCCAGATACGCGGGTTTGCCAATCCGACATCTAATTGTACGCAGAGTTAATCTTGCAAAACAGCGTAACTTAAGTTACGTGTAATTCCTTGGTTACTATTTTTTCGCCAAACCGGCGTATCTCGTAGCAAAATAGTTGTTTGGAAAAGACGCGTAACTTAGAGATACGCTGTTTTGCCAAGAAAATACTACATTTTGAAACACGTAACTCGAGTAACGCTGTTTTACCATATTAAAATGCTAAAAGTTGCAAAATAAGGCTGAGATACGTTACGCTATCTTTAAAACGGTGCGTCAAGGTCTTTTGAGACTCTCACAGATGAAAAGAGCGCCCTCGATATCCCCAGAAATGCATGTAACTCAAAAAGTCAATATTTCGAGTTACGCTGTTTTGCTAAATTACGGCCGAGCTGTTTAAGAATGAAATTTATTTTGTATCAAATTTATTTTTTCAGCTCATTATAGATCAGATGAAAGCTCAGGGATATAGAAAAGATCTTGAAGTCACACAACTTTATCTGGCAGAAAGGTAATTATGATATTGCATTCGGTTGTTCATAACAACTTGTCTATTGAATCAGTCTATTGAATCCTATGCATTTTGAGGGAAGATCTTTTTGGATTCTCTGAAAGTGTGATGAGGACATTTTCGTCTGTATAGTAAAAGTTGCCCAGCTTCTAGCAGACCTTAAAAAAATAATCCGCACTCCGGGGGGGGGGGGGGGGGGGGGGGGGGGGGCTACTTAGTGGATATGAGGTTACGGGGATGTGTAAACGACAGCTTCTTTCACCAAGTCTAGAACAGCAATGCCCAGGCACCCTTTTTCCAATATGCCGCACACCCCTTATTCCCTTTGAGCTCCCTTTTTGATTGGACAATAAAATCACATGAGTAAAAGAACCAATGGGTGCGTCCTAAACTTCAAACTTTCATCCCCTTTTGCCCTAAAATCCCAACCGTGAATATTAATGAGATTTGATGCCTGGCCAAAAATAGATCCCCTGAATTACCCTAAAGTGCCCGTAATAAACCCGAAATGTACCCTAAAAGTTTCCTAAATAAATAAACTTTGACTTCAAACTTAAACAGTCAATTTGGTTCAAAAACAATGTATCCGGAATGATCCAAAAACGGTGCATTAATATCCTCCCTCCCCCCCATGTGATATGCCGAAAAGAACCCTTTTTGTGACCTTTGACCCTAAAACAACAAATGTCGCGCGGCAGATTTGTGAAGGTGTCTTAATTTTACAACCAATCGTAATATGTGGTTATCTTCTGAGGTTATAAAACATTGTATAGCGAAAAACAAGGTAGGCGATCTGCCGTAATATTATTTTATGAAAAGATGAGGACAAATGGAAAGGATTTTATAACCCTAACCCCCAAGGCACCTTTTCCAAAGAATTTTTCTGCTGCCAAATAGCGAGGGGAAAAAGTGCCCGGGGCTCAAACCCTGGACCTCAGGGTTCAGACTCAGAGGCAGACGATCTACCGCTAGGCCACGGGGGGAAACCATACATGGCGGAGTATATTCCGCCATATATATACCTTGAGGCCATTGTTTCATCGAAAAACTGCTGAGCTGGGTGACACAAGCACACGTCATCGTAGTAATTTGTAGTATTCAAGAGTGTTAGGGTTAATGAAAACTTCACTAAAAGATTACAACCCCCCCCCCCCCCTCCCCGAGTTTGGCATACATGTATAAACTTTTTCCCTTTCCCGAAGCGTTTCTGAACCTAATATAATACTCAACATACAACTTTATTACAGTACATGTATTCCATTGTTATTTCTTTACTAGTGGCCTGTGTGATGTTTGTGAATTGACACAGTACCGCGATCTGCAAGAACTGTGGCTGCATGGTAATAAATTACGACGTATAAGTTTTATACCAACAAATTATCGGATATCACACCTCTATCTACAGGTATGTATAGGCTGGTACTGACCAGTTACTCTCCCCATACTCTTACCATTCCTAGTCCAAGTCCCTGGCTTATCAAAAACACATTTGACTTTGAATATCATTGCAGGTGGGGGATAGTTTTGTCTGGTATCCAAAGGGAACAAGTTTAATTATAGGTTTCCACAAAAAAGGAATATTTCTCATCAAAATAGCTTGTTCTTTGTCTTTGATTTTTTAAGTAAGTGAATTTCACCACATGTAAATTCAGGGTCATGTAATATTCATCAAACAGAAGTATGCTGAAAACTTGGGTAAGAGATCAACATACACAAATTTGCAAGCCTCGATTTAATGACGTGTGAACCGGGAGCTACTTTGTAACTTTTCAGACAAAAGTAGCTCCCGCTCATATACTTTGCTATGCAAAATTTGAAAACACCGGGAGCTAAAACTTGGCAACCGGGGGGCAAAAAACTCCCACTTAAATCGAGGCTTGCAAATTTGTAAAATTTGCCCTATCCGTTTGGTAAAAATGAATTTCCTGTTCCAACGAATTAGGGCTTCAGATACTTTTATGATCTTCTACATATGATTTTGATGAATATGGAAAGTTTTGCAATAGTATGCAGTCTGATAATGGGGTGGGGAGCTCCCCCCCCCCCCCCCCCCCCCCCCGAAGTGTAAGTGGTGCCGGGAAATGGAGAGTGAAAAGGGACCAGGCAATATTGAAAGTGGATATTAAATACTTGAACTAATTGCCTGTGACCACCCCCCCCCCCCCCTGAGACGAAGATCCTAAGACTCTGACTGATTTATTTGTTTTCCTCTACAGAACAATGAATTGGTGGATATTTGTGGGGCGTTAGCACACCTAACCAATCTTCAAGTACTTATGCTTCAAAGTAACCAGTTGACCAAGCTAGAGGCTACCATCAAAGAATTTAGAGCCATGCAAGCATTACATACACTTAGTGAGTACAGACCGTTGGCCCATTATAAGTTTCAACAGCATTGGATCTTCCAAAATTTATTTTACTTGCATTTCACTTCCTAAATTCTTCAAAACAAGGTTATCTATGAAAGAGCAATACTATTTTTAAAATGTTAAAGAGCACCAAACATGGCAGAACATGCACTTGTTTTTTTTTCTTTTATTTAATGTGCCTCCACATTTAATGATTTGAGAAGGCCAGATAATCCGGACTATAATTCAAAACAAATTATTCTCGATACTCAAATATGTACCACAGAAACACACGAAAGTACAACTGCAGCCTAGTGTGTACAGGTTTTTCAGTTCACTGTATTCATGCAATGCTTGATGGATGCACGATATTCAGGCATGTGCGGCTAAATGATCATAAGTTGTTTGCTTCGATCGTACTATGATACAAGCTATATAGAACAAAAATAGAGCCTCAGAAAACAAAAAAGACAAGCGATGCAATCAAAAAAGCATATGACTATATTTTCTTATATAATGGGTCAGGTGGGTGTGGTTTTGAACGTCAATTTGATTGGTTTTTGCCTGATTAAAAGCGAATACGCACTATATATTATGAGACGATAATATATAGTTTTGGGCGGGGCTTAATTCATTCGAATAATAATACCGTCAGTGAGTATGGTCATTGCGTTAAGAATGTCAAGCATGCCCTACACAAAGTTGCTGGCGTGTGTGTATAACGCAGCATTGTCACGTGTGCGACGACCATACACGACTCCAAATATGGTACAGCCTATACATTATGAGACCAACGTATAGCAAACAGCTACGAACTATTTCATTATCTAAATTTGTATTTTTATGTTTTTTCAGATCTGTCCAACAACCCTGTATCCCAGGAATCTGAATACAGATACTACACCATACACTTCATCCCCTCACTAAAACTTCTGGACAGAGCAGGTAGGTACGGTAGGATTTGTAACCCATTTGTAATTAGGCCACAACAAAAACCTGTTCAACGGGCCAGACTGACCACAGATGTGGACTGACCCAAGTTTTCAATTTTTGGGGCTAATTTTTACAAAATTGTTTGGAAATTGTTTGGACAATTTTGAAAATGTTTAAACATTTTTGAAATTCACCAAAATGTTCATGAACATTTAGTAAAGAAAGAAAAGAAAAAACCAGGGCTGGAAAAAATGTATATTTCCTGGGAAGCAAACAAAATTATTTCCCTCCAAATACATAAATTTCCCTCTATATACCCAAATATCCCTCCAAATAAATACCAAAATTTCCCTCCAAATACCCAAATTTCCCTCCAAATACCCAAGTTTCCCTCCAAATACCCAAATTTCCTCCAAATACCCAAATTTCCCTCCAAATACCCAAATTTCCCTCCAAATACCCAAATTTCCCTCCAAATACCCAAATTTCTCGGGAAGACTCCTTCCCAATATCCACATTTTTTCCAGGCCTGAGAAAAACAAAGTGGATGTCATACCACTAGACCAGCTAGGCTGTCAGTGCCAACTTTGATGTATTACAGAATAAATCTGTGTAACAATATAAGTTACGAAAAGTAAGAGTAGTAGTGCACAATTTCTGATTGTGGTGCCGGCTCTTGAATGGCAGAATATTCCCCTGAATCAATTTTCGCCATTGAGTGAGTAGGGATGAAACAGCCAATCAAATATGGCCTGCTGCCCAAAGGATGGAACGTGGCGCCCAAATATTTGGATCGCTTTATAGTCATACAAAATGTGGTTCCTATGCATATGATACTGTAAAAGTGGTTATTTTCGCGCGATTACATTTTCACGCCTTCCCGATTTTCATCCATTTTGCTTGTTTTTAAATTCGCGATTTGAAAGTACATTGCATAGACTTATACACAAAATAAATATGTTTGCGTGTTTTTATTTTCGCGGTAGCTGCTTGGAGCGCGTAAAGCGCGAAATTTAATGTAGCGCGAAAAATTCAACTTTCACAGTAGCCATAGGTTGTAGTAAGGCCAAAAAAAAGAAGTTGACTTGAGTCTGGATTGGACGGTCGGATTTTTTAATTTATTTTTATTTTCAAAATTTAAACAGGGAGATACTACACAAAAAACGTTTTTAAGAGATTTTTTTTATTCTTCAACAAGCAAATACTAATCAAAACATGTTTTCATCTTTCTTTATTATTATGTGCTTCTTTCAATTCTTTTTTTTTAAATTTATTTTTTACTTTGAAAAAAAAATTAGCGATCCTAGATTTCCGAAAATTCAGGTCGGTCGGAAAGGGCAAGTCAACTTCTTTTTTTTGTTTGTTGCCTAATGGATAGACCTTGGTTGTGTACCCATGTCAGGCGCTGTTGGTTGCTTGATTTTGTATGATGTATGATTAGAGTAAGGGTTTTAAACTTTATGTTTGGTAGCACTGCATATTGCACAGCATTGCCCACAATTACACTGTATCTCTTTGCCATATTTCCCATCAACAGAAGTTGAGAAGAGTGAACGTGAGGCAGCAGCAAAGATCTACAAACAAACCAGACAAGCTGTGAAAGACGCCATCGCATTCGGCAGACGATGGGAGCAGGGAAAACCAGATGATCCCCAGATGCCTATGACGGCAACCACACACATCAGCGATAAACCGGTAGCGGATCATTTTCAAACGTGAGTGCAAATAAAAGTGGTTATATTCCTGGGAGGGGTGGGCTGGGGGGGGGGGGGGAAGGCACTCAACTTATTTTTGGGAGCTTCAGAGTGGAGCGGAACAGATTTCTGATTAAAAATGGGGTCTTAAGAACTGATTTTCTCCAAAAAGTATAGTCTTAAGGGGGCTGTGCACCTTCGGTATCCGTAAAACTGCCGTAACTTCTTCATTTTTCATTTAATCTATATAAAAGTTTGTTTGTTTTTTGCAGGAAAGGGTTCAATGAATCCAACCATGATCATGAAATTGACCATTTTGGAAAAAATTATAAAAGAACACGTTTTTTGACCCATTTTAGGTTTTGCAAAGATAACTAAAAATATATTGTGTCAAATTTTGTCATACTAGTTTTATTATATTCCTCATACAATTCCCTAGGAATCATTTTGTTGTTGTTGAATTTTTTATTATTTTTTTGAATTATAGACCAAAAAGTGCTAAAAAAATGTGATTTTTTACCTCAAAAATCATGAAAATCCCCATTTTTGGTAAAAATAAATAAATCAATTTTTTTGGCACTTTTTGCACAAGTAATTGTATATTGATTAGACCCGCCGGGTCTAAATCTAAAGAAACAACCCTTATGATCGACTGTGACACATGTTTGTAGTCACACATATTGACAGTGTAATGGTCAACAGCCCCCTCCCCAAGGCATAAAGATACCAAATTTCCCTAATTTGTGACCTGTCACATAAAAATGGACATATTGGAAGCCTGAGTCAAATCTGAGTTATTGGAAGACTTGAAAGAGTACATTTTAAGCTGATGATGAAAGTAATCGAACTTTGTAATCACAAGATTTGAATTGAAGAAGCTTATTTGTTCTATTATTTTCTTTATATTAACAAAATAAGTTGGCCTATATCTCAAAACTGTGTATGCCAAGAACATGTCCTTTTTGATGTGAATGGTCACATAACCATTATTTACCATTATCTTTGTTTTTACCTCTCTTTGCAGTGCACCCAAGGCAACTCCCGAGGAAGCAGTAGCGGAGAGGACACTAAAGCGTTCAGTTATGCAGTATTCTCACTTTGATTGGTCTAAGGTTCCGAAAGCTGAGGAGAAGAGACTTCAAAATGAAGCTGCCACGTCAGAAAAATCACAAATTGTCACTGTACGCTTTAGGTAGCAGAGTGCTCGACCATAGATCACTGTACTTACATCATTTGACTTGATGGGGCAATAATGCAATCTCCGTGAATTATTTATAACAACCTACCGTAAAACGGGGTGAATAGGGACAAAAATGGGAACAGTTTTTTAAATGTCACCCGGCCAGTTTGTGTACCAAAAAAGGGGTGAATAGGGACATGGGGCCCCCATGTTCCTATTCACACTGTTTTACGGTACACAAACTGGAAGGGTGACATATAAACAAATGTTCCCATTTTTGTCCCTATTCGCCCCCATGTCCCTATTCACCCCGTTTTACGGTACATTTTGTATGCAGGGTATGACCCTCTGTGGTGTCCAGATTTGCGATGTCAATATCTATTAGAATTGTTATAATCGGAGAAAAAGAATCACATAAATTGTCACATTTTGACCAATTAAGAGATAATAAATGATTCTCTACACAGGCTTTGCGGACTATTCTAAAAAAGTCATCATGACACATGACTGAATATTTTGAGTATTGTATTGCGTAAGCTGGTAGTCCCGAGGAACCTGGGCAGGAATACAATACAACTGAGAATGACTTTATTTGCAATATCCTTGTCGCAGAAGGTTACTCTGTATTGATATTTTTCTAACAAGTTTATTTCCCTGTTGGGTTTAGTACACTTTGAAAATGAATATGACTAGGTGAGTCTATAATATGCACAGATTTCATAAAAAAGCATGGAAATAGAGAGTCTATTTGGAAATAGAAGGTCTGATTGTACAATAAATATACAGGATGTCTCATGCCTGGCAGTTTGAATCTGATTACATAATAATTATGAAAACTAATTATGAAAACCATTATTCATTATTTCTACTTAGGCCAACAACAACAAAAGGTCTGTCTCACATACATTTGGGAAAATAGCTATACCCTATGCAATTTAAAAAAAATTGCATAGGGTAATGCAGCAAATGTGACTCCACATACTTATGCGCGCAGGGTATGTGAGACAGATTTTTTTTTTTTTTAGCCTTACAATAGTTTTCTTAGTAATTTCAGATCTTAAAAATAGACATTTATTGATAGAAATTAAAGTGTAATGGGTAGATTCCGAGTTTTTACCAACATGAACTCTTGTTTATAAAATCAGTGATCATGAGGCCAAACAAAGAAGAAGGTCTGTCTCAGAAGCCCGCCCGCATTGGTATGTGAAATGAGCTACGGCGCGTAGGTCTATGCGCTGGGGGCTAAAAAACTCTTCTTTTTTCCCCCCTTTTTTTGTTGTATTTTTGTTTGTTTTGTTTTTTTGTATTTTAAAAAAAAAAGTTAAAAAAAGTTCTCCGTAAAGCTTGGATAAGCAACAACAAAAAAATAGCAAAAAATAAATAAATTGCATACCTCATAGCCTATTTTCTAAAAAATAATTTAAAGAAAATCACACAGCACTTACCTTTTTTGCACAATGTTTCTGAGACAGACTGTCTTCTTTGTTTGGCCTGATTTGTTATGCAGGTATTTTGTTGTATAGTGTTTTGATTTCCCCTATAGTTTGAGCAGTTCCAAATTGGTGAAGCCTCATTACAGCAGCAAATGAATACAGAAGGATGCGTGCATGCATGGCGGCAACAGCGCACTATGCATCATATGCGGCCTAAACCGTGTGTTTGTGGCCAAAACCCTGTGCCTGGGCCTGTGGCCATAATCGTGCATGTGCGCTTGGATTACTTTTGCACGCAGAGAGATCAAAACCGAATATTTCACACCAATTTGGAACTGATCAAAATATAGTAGTTATTATCTGTCAATTCAATTGTTGGTGATGTTTACGAAGCAAACGGGGTATGGTATCCAGGATTTGAGTGACCTAATACTATCCTTTCTTTTTGCTAGCTATTTTGACCATAATTAGGTCCCCCAAAGAGGTGTTTGCTTGTCCTCGTTCGACTGACCGTTTCCTACGGTCCCGACCGTGACTTTATTTCCCAAGTTTTTTCAACAACAAAAAAAAATCACCTTTTTCGTTGGTGAAAAAAATATATCATAAAAATGGAAGAAAAACATGTTTTGAAACACCACCTTTTTTTTAACATTGAGATACTTGTCTTTTGCATTTGTATTATTATTTGTGAGTGTTTATATTGATACTTGATACAGGATTTTAAAAATATAAAAAAATCCAACCTACCGACCCAACTTTTTTTTTGTGCATCTATGGACAAGCAAACCATTTATTTTTTTGGGCCTTATTGTGGTATGACGTTTATCATCTGAAAAGCACTGACAATTTAGAAACAGGTTTCCACAGATGTTCAATAAAATGTGATGATGAAAGTAAAGAAATTGTGATGAAATTAATAGTTAGTAAGGAAGATAAGACAAATCAAGGGTTTAGTGCAACAAAGGGCTATCTGCATTTCGGTCATTATGAGAAAAAGTGAATTAAAGATTTTTACCCATATTTGTCACCTATTGGTTTTGACAAGTTAAAAGAAATGCTATTCAAACCTTTTTGATTAGGTGAATTTATTATTTTCTCATAGTTAGGTTCCTATTCTTGTGCGGATCATTTTGATACCAAAATCTCATTTTGGCCAAAAATGCAGATAGCCCTTTGTTGCACTAAACCCTGGAAATGGTAGTATTTTAAAGTCTTCAATTATCAAACACAGTGTAGATTAGTTTAGGACACCCTGTCAGCAAAGGATTCTTCCTTACTCTTCATATGGAATCATGTTTTTGTAAATCTCTGTGTGATCATTTTTAAGGCAGTGAATATATGTGACGCGATTAAGCGGAATTAGTCGTATGTCGGGAATGTTGATTTTGAGTTATAGGCAAAAAGAAGTGACAAATTCTTATGTTTTACCTTGTTTTCTTTGTTGGTAAACTGTTTGTAACTTAAATACTAGAAGTTCGATTTTAGTGGGGTTTGGGCCATACTGTAGCATTTTCCACCTGCTTTTTGAATGATGGACAAATATCAAAATTCAAAACTGCTGACATGTGACTCATTTCGCTTGATCACGTACAACCTCTGTAATAGCATAATTATTATTTTAAAAGAAATATTTTAATATTAAATTGTACATTACCATATACCCAGTTGTGTGAAAAATATAAACTGTAATATTATTCATCCGTCCTTTTGTTATATCAATAAATAAAATACATTTAACACAAGTGCCTTTCATTTTGTTTTCATTTGCATTTTTATTCCTCAACAAGATATAAAGGGAGCACATACCTAAATAGGTATCGCGACACGCTATCGTCGCGATCAATCAAAGTTGAGTACGACAATAGTTCCTATTTGGCGGGAAAGAGAGTTATTTTTTGACGGTTTATGATATAATTTTTCACTAATATGTTGTGTTTGAAATGTGTAGTTGATGTTCTGACATTTTAACTAGGTGATTTGAGGTCAATTTTAATTTCACGGACCGATTTACACATGCGGTGATATCCAGACCGGAGACCGAATTTAGGTAGGCATATCACTACGTTGTTATGTGGCGGCTTATATCAAAAAAAGTGCACGGGAAAGTTGCCTTCATATTCAGATATGTTGTAAATTACCCTTGTGAGTAAAACATATCAAAATTTCATTGAAATTTTAGCGCTAATTTAGAAACTAGAGCCATTTAAGTAAGCCTTTCCTAACAGTAAAGTCTATGGAGAGCGTCTTGGTGCTGTGCTCCCTAAAGTATGGGTACACATAATGGTAGTTACAGATATTGATTGGCTGACAAACTCAGAGCTCGCAATTATATGTATGTTTCACCAAATGTGATAGTCACTACGTGAGGCGACGAAATAATTGTTCAAAAATCTCCAAAATGTTTTCAAAAATCCCTCCCTCCCCCTCCAAAGAAAAAAATGAACATTTAAGAAAAATGGGTTGGTCGGACAACTGTTCTACATTTTTTCTGGGGGTGGGGGGGGGGGGGGGGGGGTTAAAAATATTTTGGAGATTTTTGAACATTTTGAAAAATTGTGGAAAGATTCACCAACATTTTCACGAAAATTATGAAAGAAAAAAACCCTACCTGAGAGGTCCGGTCGCCTGTAGACCAGGGTTTTTTTGTCGTCTAATAAAGAAATCTACACCTTTGAGTTTTGCCCCACCTGAAAGTATGATGACGTGGGAGTGTATCCTACTGAATGCATCTAATTATCTGGTGCATGTATTTAATTATTCTGGCCAACTACTGATATGCAATTAAAAACAAATTCCCCTAAATTGAGCTGCAACTAATTCATCTATCACTGTATGCACAAATCACATACTACAGGTATACACCCACTTTCTACGCGGCAGTCATCATTTCCGAAATTTCACAAAATGTTTCTTCAAATATTTCAAAATGATTGATTTTCATCAACAATTTCAAAATTATTGATTTTCATCACCATATTTGGAATCAATATGAGAAATGCATTCACTGATCAGTGATGTTTCCATGACTACCACACTGGTAGTTTGATCTGACTGGCAACTCTCATGTAGCAGCTGCAAATCACAACATAGACTAGGCGGATCGGGGACATGTATTAGACCGGTGTGAAAAGAGCCATAGTCCCTGGAGCTATAGTCTGGCGTCCATAGACATACACAGTAATCCAAGCGTACATGCGTGATTATGTTCACACGCATTTGCCCCTCCCCCAAATATTGTTCTGCCCCCCCCCCCCCCCCCCCCCCCACTAACCCCAAAAGAAAATCAATTTAGTTAAAATTATACAAAATTTGACAATTTTAGCATAAAATGCAAGCCCGCAAGCGTGCATTATCATACCAAATTAGTTAGAATTAGACCAGATTTGACACTTTGTTTGCCCCCCTCCCAACATTATGATACTGGTGCTGCCACTGACAAAGGGGACAAACTGCATAATATATTTGTACAAAGACAACTGCATATATGATCAACTCACCCTCGACGGTTATAAGTATAGCTACAAAAAACCCAGTGAGCAGGAGTCAAGAGTTGCCAGTCTGCCAATGCTACCAGTAGTGTGGTAGTGAAAAAGTAATGTGATCAGTGAGTTAAATTTGATCAAAAAGTGCTAGAAAATTTATTTTTTTACCTAAAAAATGTTTATATTTTTTGGTCAATTCTCGGGTCAATTCTTTTTAAATCAGCATTTTTAGTGAAATTTGAAAAATTGATTATCTGGCTCATTACTTCCAAAATTGTAATACTTTTATATACATCACATTTTAGTTCAAATAGGAACTATTGCTGTACTCAACTTTAGTCGAAATTGAGGCGCAAGACCTATTTAGCGGTAATAGGTTTACACTATTCAGGCAAGATCCATCCGCTTGCATTTCACTTTAGTGGCGTCCAAGCTTTAAAAGGCCCTGGTAGCGCAATTATTATGTTTTTCAATGTGTGTTGCTATCTAACCCTGATAGCACCACATCTTTCCAAAATGTGTTGATATCTACCCCCGATGGCATTCGTATGGCATTCGTATTCCTAAGTGTGTTGCTATCTACGCCTGATAGCACCACATCTATTATATTACAAAGTGTGTTGTTATCCACATCTTAATTACAAAACCGTGTTGATATCTGCCCCTGATAGCATCACATTTATATTACAATGTGTGTTGCTATGTTATCTACCCCCAGTAGCGTAACTATAGGGCAAGCATGTGCAACCTTTTCTACCACACGGGCCGCATTGTGATTTTGAGATCTATTAACGGGCCGCAGTGATTGTCAAACATTCCAAAACACGTCCGGAGGAGGAGTAATAGGGAGAGGGGAAGTCCATTGCTCATGGAATACCCGCTTCTCTTCGTGTAATTTCCTTTTTATACTCGTTGTTGCTGCTTCAAGCGCCATTTGAGTTATATTCACTAAAGTGCAGTGAGTCACCCTACTAATTATAAGGGAGCACACCCCTAAATCAATCCGTCATTTGTGTAAAACTAGGGAGTTCCGGTTAAAACGGGCCGCATCAATGGGAATTTTAGGATTGCTTCGCGGGCCGCAGATTAGAGGTCGGCGGGCCGCAGGTTGCACACGCTTGCTATAGGGTCTTCAATTTTTTTTTTTTGGGGGGGGGGGGGGGGTGGGGAGTTGCAAGTGGGGGGGGGGGGGGCATATATGCTTATTTAAAAAAAAAGGGTATACATAGGTATACATAAAGTTTGTCATTTCATTTGGGGGGAGGGGGCGGCATCAGGGACGGGGGAATTAAATTCCCCATGCCCCCTCTGGTTAGGCCTATGCCAATGTCTACCCCTGATAGCGTAATATATTTATTACAAAGTGTGTTGCTATCTATCGGTAGTTAGCCACACACTTTGTAATTATATAGATGTGGTGATATCAGGGGTAGATAGCAACACACTTTTTAATACAGATATGCTGATATCACTATCAGGGTAGATAACAACACACTTTGTGATATCCTTTTATTCCATTTAATTTCATAGATGGTAACATAACACACATTGTAATGTAGTTGTGATTCTATCAGGCCTAGGCCCTTATAGCATCATATGAAATGAAATAAAATGATATGAAATGAAATGGAATGAAATGACTTGACTTATGACATGACTGCATGACTTATATCATGACATGACACTGACGTGTGTTACCATCTACCCCTGCGAGCAAATGTATACCTGTGTTGCTATCTACCCCTGATAGCACCACGTCTATATTCCTAAGTGTGTTACCCCTGTGATATGACATGAAATGCAATGACATGACATAACATAACATGACATGGCATGACATGAAATGACACGACATGACATGAAATGACACGACATGACATGAAATGACACGACATGACATGAAATGACACGACATGACATGAAATGACACGACACGACATGACATGACATGACATGACATGACATGACATGACATGACATGACATGACATGACATGACATGACATGACATGACATGACATGACATGACGTGACGTGACATGACGTGACATGACATGACATGACATGACATGACATGACATGACATGACATGACATGACATGAATTGACATGACATGACAATGTGTGTTACCATCTACCCCTGTGCGAGTATGTGTATACCTGTGTTGCTATCTACCCCTGATAGCACCACATCTATATTCCTAAGTGTGTTACCCCTGGGTGATATGACATGAAATGAAATGACATGAAATGTCATGAAATGACATGACATGACATGACATGACATGACATGACATGACATGAAATGACACGACATGACATGAATTGACATGACATGACAATGTGTGTTACCATCTACCCCTGCGAGTACATGTATACAGCGTGTCCCCAAAAATGGGTTCAAAAGTTTGCGAGCTTATAACGAAATAAGTAGGAATAATGGATAGTTAATATTTAAGAATATCAAACACAATATACCTGACCTTAATTTGGTGAATTTGGAGACCCATCCAATGTAAATTTTTTGAAATACAAAGATTTGAATAGAGCGTGGTCAGAACCCGTTTGTCCCGATTTAAGGTTGGTGTCAACCCTGTTTGGGCCAAATTTATCAAGCACTGTAACTTTTAAATTATAAATGTGATGTACATAAAAGTATACATTTTTTGTAATGAAATGAGTCAGAGAATCTATTTTTGGTATCAAATTTTACTAAAATTAGTGATTTTTACATTTTTGCCCAAAAATCACCTTTTTGGCACCAAACATTTTCAGACAACCTAACAATATCAGTTTTTAATTAAAAATTCCAAAATTTCACCAAAATCATCTAAAGTCAATTATCTAGGAGCGAATTTTTTTTTTTTGCTTAAAATTTGTTTGTTTTGAAAATATTGACCAAAAAGTGCCAAAAATGAGATTTTTGAGAAAAAAACATTTTTTTGGCACTTTTTGGTCAATATTTTCAAAACAAACCAATTTTAAGCCAAAAAAAAAAATTCGCTCCTAGATAATTGATTTTAGATGATTTTGGTGAAATTTTGGAATTTTTAATCAAAAACTGATATTGTTAGGTTGTCTGAAAAATTTTGGCGCCAAAAAGGTGATTTTTGGGCAAAAATGTAAAAATCACTAATTTTAGTAAAATTTGATACCAAAAATGGATTCTCTGACTCATTTCATTACAAAAAATGTATACTTTTATGTACATCACATTTATAATTTAAAAGTTACAGTGCTTGATAAATTTGGCGCCAAACAGGGTTGACACCAACCTTAAGGAATAAACCATCCGTGCGTTGCATGAAACTGTGCGCTATGTGCAGTATTCCCGGCATGGGGTTTATTCTCCGAAAGAACTTAACAATAACTCGGACTATAACAAAGAACATTTTTGTTAATGTTTATGTAAATAATAAACTTGTATTATTGGTATATGACCAAGATAATGTTATTTACTGCCCTAAATAATGAATGCAAAGGCAAAACATTGACGAAATCACAACAATGTGCAATTGCAACACAAACATCGGGGTGTTCCTTGAAAAGTGGGACAAATGGGTTTTGACCACGCTCTATTAAAATCTTTGTATTTCTAAAAGTTTATATTGGATTAATTACAAAGTTTAACCAATTAAGGTCATGTATATGTTGTTTAATATCCTTAAATATAAACTATCTATGTTTCCTACTTTTTTTAGTTGTAAGCTCGCAAACCTTTGGACCCAGTTTTTTGGGACACGCTGTACCTGTGTTGCTATCTACCCCTGATGGCACCACATCTATATTCCTAAGTGTGTTACCCCTGGGTGATATGACATGAAATGAAATGACATGAAATGTCATGAAATGACATGACATGACATGACATGACATGACATGACATGACATGACATGATATGACATGACATGACATGACATGAAATGACATGACATGACATGACATGACATGACATGACATGACATGACATGACATGACATGACATGACATGACATGACATGACATGACATGACATGAATTGACATGACATGACAATGTGTGTTACCATCTACCCCTGTGCGAGTATGTGTATACCTGTGTTGCTATCTACCCCTGATAGCACCACATCTATATTCCTAAGTGTGTTACCCCTGGGTGATATGACATGAAATGAAATGACATGAAATGTCATGAAATGGCATGACATGAATTGACATGAAATGACATGACATGACAATGTGTTTTACAATCTACCCCTGCGAGTATACATGTAGGGGTGTGTTGCTATCTACCCCTGATAGCATCCACATCTATATTCCTAAGTGTGTTACCCCTGGGTGATATGACATGAAATGAAATGACATAAAATGTCATGAAATGACATGACATGACATGACATGACATGACATGACATGACATGACATGAAATGACATGACATGACATGACATGAAATGACACGACATGACATGAATTGACATGAAATGACATGACATGACAATGTGTGTTACAATCTACCCCTGCGAGTATACATGTAGGGGTGTGTTGCTATCTACCCCTGATAGCATCCACATCTATATATTCCTAAGTGTGTTACCCCTGGGTGATATGACATGAAATGACATGAAATGACATAAATGACATGACATGACATATGACACTAGTGACATGAAATGACACGACATGACATGAATTGACATGAAATGACCTGACATGACAATGTGTGTTACCATCTACCTGTGTTGCAATGACATGACATAACATGACATGAAATGACACGACATGACATGAATTGACATGACATCACATGACATGACATGAAATGACACGACATGACATGACATGACAATAAATGACAAAAATGACATGACATGACACTAGTGACATGAAATGACACGACATGACATGAATTGACATGAAATGACCTGACATGACAATGTGTGTTACCATCTACCCCTGCGAGTACACGTATACCTGTGTTGCAATGACATGAAATGTCATGAAATGACCTGACATAACATGACATGGCATAAATGACATGGCATAAATGACACGACATGACATGAATTGACATGATATCACATCACATGACATGACATGACATCACAATGTGTGTTACCATCTACCCCTGCGAGTACATGTACACCTTTGTTGCTATCTACCCCTGATAGCACCAAATCTATATATTCCAAAGTGTGTTACCCCTGGGTGATATGACATGAAATGAAATGACATGACATGACATGAAATGACACACGAAATAACATGACAACGTGTGTTACCATCTACCCCTGCGAGCACATGTACAATGTAAACTCCGCACAAAAAGAAAGTAACCACTTTTTTTCGAGTGTTTAATTCCTAAGGCCCTAAATAAATTCAAAATGTGGGCAAGAATTGGAATTTTCTCCTGCGCATTTTGATTTCTGACACCTCATTTGTCACAATAGCACCAATATAAGTTGAAGCAGTGTCCATTTGAATACATAATGATGCAGATTCCATTGTTGCACTTAACCCTATACCCATGAAATAAAGAATGAGTTCACATACGCAAATGAAAGGATGATATAAGCAAGGTTTGTTTTGCTCATTGGGCTTTGTTTAATCAAAACAAATAATGAAATTAGAAAGTATTGTCAAAATTAACCACAAATCCATCAGTATCGTGTTTGTCTTGCTCCTACAGGTGTTGGAAACAATTGACGAAGTGAGATGTTCGGATTATGATTTTCTTTTCATGGAGAAAACAGGAAGTGGTACACTAATAGATTTACTGTTTTCAAGTGCAACAATTGAAACTGCATCATTTCGTATTCAAATGGACACAGCTTCATCAATATTTGTGCTATTGTAACAAATGAGGTATCAAAATGTGCGAGAGAAAATGTCTGTTCTTTCCCATATTTTGAATTAAACACAGGGTGTCTCGAAAAAAGTGGTTACTTTCTTTTTGTGCAGTGTTTATATGTGTGTTGCTATCTACCCCTGATAGCACCACATTGATTTGATTTGATTTGATTTGATTTGATTTGATTTGATTTGATTTGATTTGATTTGATTTGATTTGATTTGATTTGATTTGATTTGATTTGATTTAATTTAATTTAATTTAATTTAATTTAATTTAATTTAATTCAATTCAAATCAAATCAGTTCAGTTCAGTTCAGTTCAGTTCAGTTCAGTTCAGTTCAGTTCAGTTCAGTTCAGTTCAGTTCAGTTCAGTTCAGTTCAGTTCAGTTCAGTTCAATTCAATTCAATTCAATTCAATTCAATTCAATTCAATTCAATTCAATTCAATTCAATTCAATTCAATTCAATTCAATTCAATTCAATTCAATTCAATTCAATTCAATTCAATTCAATTCAATTTAATTCAATTCAATTCAATTCAATTCAATTCAATTCAATTCAATTCAATTCAATTCAATTCAATTCAATTCAATTCAATTCAATTCAATTCAATTCAATTCAATTCAATTCAATTCAATTCTATTCAATTCAATTCAATTCAATTTAGTTTAATTTAATTTAATTTAATTTAATTTAATTTAATTTAATTTAATTTAATTTAATTTAATTTAATTTAATTTAATTTTTAAAAAATAGATAAAAAAAAAAAAATAAGAATAAGAATAAAAAAGATGAATAAATAAATAAATAAATAAATAAATAAATAAATAAATAAATAAATAAATAAAGAAAGAAATAAAGAAAGAAATAAATACAATAATTAATAACAATTAATTTGCACCACATCTAGCCTAAGGATGGAATGTATAATTGTATCTTTGTATTGTATTGTACAAATAAAATATTGAGAAAATATAATATTGGATGGGAATGAAAAAATAAAGGGCATTCATTAACAAAATGAGGAAGAATGGTAGGGTATTCGAAATCTAGCTGAGTCGCAATGAAAGAAATCTATCATCTAAAAAGTGGAGACAAAAACATAGGCACGAGAGGGATTCGAACCCTCGATCTTCTGTTTACGAGACAGACGCCTTAGCCACTTGGCCACCGCGCCAGACCACTCGTTCCGGGAATTTCTTAGAATATTATTAAATTAATAAAAAAAACACCATAGTTTCATCCACTTTAAATACTAGTAAATGAATTTCATTAACGTATTTTAGCAATAATTAATAGAAAATTGATAAATACAAATTTTCACGAGGAAATGAAATGAAGTAAAAGGCACGCTGCTGATCCAAAATATTGTTGAGGTCATTGCGAGGTCAATATAGACGATTCGTTTCCGGTTTGAGTTGCCAGTACCGCGGGAAATTCGTGATCAGCTGTGTTCGTGATAATAAAATGTAAGTTTTCTAAGCAAATAGTCATATTAAGCATCATAGCATTTTTTTTGTATGTGACTGACTAGAATAGCATGAGAGAAAATCGACAGATGATAGTCTCTAGTGGATTTTACTTCGCCTAAAAAGGTAGAAAAATGGGGCAACAGAAACAGGGACAGGCTGACATTGATTGACAATAATAAATAAGCTTTTATATTTTTTATAAATATTTGATTGTATTGCATGGTACTTGGTAGGTTGGTTCTCCAAAACACTCTGAGTTTTAACTGGACTAGGGGCGGGCAGGTATCAGGGTTGTTTTTCAGTTAGGATATTGTGTTAATACTGAAATGTTTCATGATGACGTTTGAATGGATAATATCATAAATAAATATGCTCAAGGGTTTTGCAACAGATTGATGTGAGAGAGACTGGACGATAATTTGAGGCTTGAGTCCTGTCCCCTTTTTTGAATAGAGGTGTGATGTTTGCTTGTATAGCCATGAGTCAGGTAGCTCACCAGTGTCCAGCGAGAGCTGGAAAAGTTTGGTTAAAGCTGGCCCAATTTCCTCAGCTGCCAATTTCAGGATTTTGGCAGGGACATCATCTGGGCCGGTGGCCTTGTTGTGGGGGTCAAGATTTTGTAAGAGTTTCAGGACACCGGCCTCATATATGAGGTGCCATGTCAAAAGGGAATCCGTGCCATGTCAAAAGGGAATACTATAGTGCCATGTCAAAAGGGAATCCGATTAGACAAAGGACATTTAGCGGTCAAATTAATATGTAAGTGCTACGAAAGGGCCCAAATATATTGCTATCGTCTAGTATCGAAAATAAAAACTTCCATTTTCCAAAATTTACGCCCGACTGAGCTTGACTTGTGTGCGTGGACTCCGGGCGTTTGATAGGGGATAATTGGTATTCTATTGTCAACTTATTGACTGTAACCATCAAGTACAAAAGGTGTTATTTAAATAACAATGTATCTCTCCCGAGGGGGGGGGGGGGGGGGGGGGTCACAAATATGGTGGGGCGGTCATAATTTTGTGACATACTAAAATAGGGGGAGGGTCATAAAATTATAAAACCTAAAATCGGTGTGGGGGGGGGGGGGGGGGGGGGGGGGGGTCATAATTTTGTTAAGCAATTCAGATTCCAAAGATTTAAAATTGCTTCGTGCACATTCATCTAAACATTCCTTGTAAATGAAAATGGACTGAGTCAGAAGGGTCATTTTCAAAAATTAAAAAAGTTACAAATGTTATTCTAAAACAACTCGTCACATTTATTTCAAGTTTTTATCTTTGATCTGTTTATAAATGTAAACGATATGAACTTTATGAATTATATATGCTTGAAGAAATCTCTAGTTTCCAACTAGCCCATGTTCCAACTACCCCCCCCATTTAGAATGAATCTTTTTAACAGTGTTGTATTTATGCTTTTTGTGTGGTTTTTTCCATTATTTTAATTCCCTGCAGGTATTTGTATGCGAGTCTCATTGACAGGTAACCAAACAATCACCATTACTTCTGGATAAAAAAAACCCATTTGCAGCAGACGACGAATCAGGATGGAGTTCGGAAATGTCGTAAACTTGATGAACAATGAGTTGTTGGCGACGTGTAATGCACTCGGTTTTCTGGAGGGAGAGACATACCACAAGGAGCCTGATGCGCTAGGTAAGGAAGCTTGACATTTTTAAAGAGGGTGTGTCTCAAATATCAAATATACTTGAGATCAGTTGCGTAAATTTGTTTTTGGCATTGGGGAGATGATTGGCTGGTGCGACAGGGGGAAAACATGCCGCAGAGTCAAAAACTTGTCATGGGATTCTCGCAGAGGAATTTTGCGAGAATCCATGGATTCTCGCAAATGGATTCTTGCAGAATATTTTTGCGAGAATCCTTTTTACTGAATTTAAATGCCGCATTTTAAACATTTATTGTACTATTGTTAAGAACAATCATCATTTTAATTTCAACTTGAACAGTTTAGAGTCAAATACCAGTCATCTAAGGTCCTCTTTTGAACTTGGAAAAATAAAAGAAGAAAAAAAAAAATTAAAAAAGTTTTTTTGTTTTTGTTTTTTTGTTTGGCGAGAATCCACCTGGATTCACGCGGAAGTGATTTTACGCGAATCGATTCGCGGATTCGCGCCGAAAGTACAGCCCTGTTGTCTCGGTGACCCGCATGCATTGCTTTTAAAATGAGCAGCCATTTTTTTTAATTTTATTTTTTTTAATTTTTCAATTATTTTTATCTAGATTGTTTCGGTGATACTCTGCAACTTTGTGACTGAGAACACACATTCAACTAACTTTGTGAAGTTAAGAGATAAAGAGAACACAAGCGTACAATGTGCATTGATCATGTCTGATTACTTTTATTAAAAAGGCAAAAGCAAAACTATTGAATATATTTGGATTTTTATTAAAAAAACTAATTAAAAAAACCCCCGCATAGGACATAGCTCTTTTTTTGCTGAGACAATGTTTTTTAGTTTTTTTGCCTTGCTGAATGTTATTGAATCACCAATATGTTTATATTTCGTGTAGAGACGGTCAAGGATCTGATCAAATTTTTGCGTCGGGAGGATGACACCTGCGAGATTCGACGGCAGCTTGGGAACGCCAAGATTCTCCAGAACGATCTTGTCTTTATTATTTCACAGTACCACAAGGATACGGAACTCTTTGAAACTTGCATAAGGTAGGTCAAACCCCAGTGGCGTAGCTAGGTTTTTCATATGGGGGGGGGGGGGGGGGGGGAGCAATGAAAATGAACCAACAAAATGTTTCCTACTAAAATGTTTATAAAAATGTGCGCTAGAAAATGTGCCATTTTACACTAATTTTTGCTAGGATTGAGGTACATTTCAGCTTTAAATGAGCTTGTACCAAAAAACATTCAATTCTGGGAGCACATGCGCCCATAGCGTGAAAACCCATGGATTCTCACTCATAATTGAATTTGATAAGAATCCATGATATAGTTTAGTTTAGTTAAGTTTAGTTAGTAGTAGAATTTGACATAATAACTAACTGTAGTAATGTTTAAACACCCAAAATTGCGATAGACAAATTCTGATTTTGATGTTCCATTGTTTTACCCATTTACTTGCTTTCTTACAGGCTGTTGGTGAATCTCACCCAACCATCGGAATTATGTTTTGGAAACAAGATCCCAGAGGACAAAACCACCAGGAACTTCTTCATGGAAGTTCTCTCCCACCTGCAGTGCTACAAGCAGGCCTTTGCCAATGAGCATGTGATGGTCATCTTGGCAAAGAAACTCAAGAGTCTCTTGGATATGGTAAGAGATGACAGATATTCCAATTTTCAGGTGCAATTATCCTGTTTTTAGAGAGTTTGAGTCAAAATATAAACAGTTTTATAATGGATGGAGGCTTCTTCCCCACCTACAAGCAGGCCTTTGTCCCGGCCCCCCAACTCAACACAAAAGTTGGTAACCATGACTGTTCTTCATTTTTTCAAAGTACCCCTTTTGCAAGGATTTTCCAACAATTTTACCCCCCTTTTTTGGCAAAAACGAGGACAAAATTGGAGCGAAAAACACCCCCTTTTTTGCTTTCCAATGACTATAATTTCAAACATCCCTTTTCAAAGACACTTTATGGTTGGTTGGTTGGTTCGGTCCTGTCGTGACTGACAGCTCGTGATCTTACAGATACTACGCCACAAATAACGATTTTCAGCAAAGGAGTAACAATCACGGAGCGGGTGTCCAGTAATCAACTTTATTTGGTCAATCCACCGGGAACGAGGTCTGCCTCTCTTGCGTTTCCCCTTCAATTATGCCTTGCATACATTAAATAGATGAAAACTTGTTGCTCCCAACAGTAACAGGCATTTATGGTAATTTGTTATAAACTGGTGTACCCCAAATGGTGTATTTGGGTTGTTAACATGCTCTATCAAATGATTAAATCCATACTGAGATGTTTTTAGTTTTTTCCTCTTCGTAAAATACCCCTTTTTAGAATTTCGCGGAGACTAATTCATGAAATACCCCCTATTTTCATGATTCCGCTGTCACTAAGTGTCAGCGCTGACGATCGAAAATATACCCCTTTTCCGCGATTTTTAGAACAGTCATGGTTACCAACTTTTGTGTTGAGTTAAGGGGCCGGGGCCTTTGTTGATTAGCAGCTCATGGTTTTTAAAAAAAGATCAAGAGCCTCTTTGGTAAGAGACGACAGATATGCCAAGTTTCTGGAAATTTCCTAATTTCAGGAAACTAACAATTGATGCATACCCAGGAAGATTCTATGATATAAATTAAATTTATGGCCTTCAGAACTAACCTGTAAGTAGTAAATTGAAAAAGAGAAGAAAAAAATCGAGTCTCAATCATTTTGCATTGTCTAATGTCCTGCTAAGGTGAAAGGCTGAAAGCATATATGCCTGAGATTGCCATTATGAGTGCCCAACTGGGTACAGTATATTATCAGTCCAACTTTATAAATCAACGTTGTAGTTTGTTGCCTTGTAAATGCTACTCATACTTTTTCGAAGGGGGATTAGCCCCCAGTTTTCACATTATAGCGCCCTGAGAAAAATTTGGCCTATTGTAAAATGGACTAAAAGGGTTAATTTTGGCAGAAGTTGCTCAAAATAGCCCTCATAGCCAAACAAGTATTTTGACCCCTGGTACATGGATTACTGCCACACATTTGCATCCCTTTGGGAGATATCATGTGGGATGCTCCAGCAATGGCTGCCAGTGAAATGTATAGCCTATAGGAATGCATACAGATGGATTTGGGTGTATAGTATGCATATTGAGAGAGTGGAAGGCAAATCTATGGGTGCTTACTTTTGTCTGTTTATCTCATTTGTCAATGTTATCAGGACTGGGAGAGTCGTAGAGAAGACCATACCATGCTTATGGAGAGAATTCTGCTACTCGTCAGGAATATACTACATGTACCGTCTGATCCCATGCAAGAAAAGGTAATTATGCATTATTATAAGGTTACAGCTAGACGTGAGCATTTTCAGGCTTTTGCCTGAACTCAGGCAATAATATTTCTTCAAAAGCCTGAATTCAGGCAATTTGTTTTCAAAATGGTTTTTTTTCAGCCCATTTATTTCACAAACCGTTTCAAGTTTTCAGGCTGTTTGATGCAAATCCATTCCCATGTCTGTTTAACACAAAATTATGATTGATTGTTCTTTTGTTGGTAGTGGTACAATGACAGTGGTTATGACTGGACCACATCTATGCGTGAATGCAATGACCAAAAAAAGAGATTCTGTGTTTCGGATTAGCGGCTATTTTAGGGAGAACTCTTTAATTCTTTTCAATTATCTCTTTGCTATAAAATGCATGTTCTTTTTTCCAATAAGTCTTTAAAAACATGTTTTAATGTTAAAACATTTCAATTTGGAGGACATTTACAAGGCTGTATTGATAAGCCTTTAGTGGATGTGAGGTTACAGGGAGGTGTCGCCAAATAGTGTCCCATTTTTCACCCGTCTGGTAAATTAATAACTCCTTTTCATAGCTATTTTTGGTAAATTGTCAGGGGCAGCTGAAATCAAACAACTGGCCTCATCAAACGAGTTGACCCCTCTTTTTAATTCATGAAAATAAAAATGTGAAAAAACCTACAATTTTTAAAAACAGAACAGATGATGATCATACTAGCGTACACGCCCTCAACGTCAGTGGCATGGATAAACTTATTCTATTTTGTAGCTATATTTCTCACAGACTAAGTTCACAGACTAAGTCCAGCAGAATTATAATGATGTCAGTGTACATAACCTAGTGTTATAGGCCCCACTATCAGTGGCATAGCTAAATTCATTCTCTAATTTCCGATAGACTAAGTCTAAGACTAAGTCTAGTACATTATTGTTATTGTTTTTTTTTGACAGAGGACAGATGATGACGCAAGTGTACACGACCAAGTGTTATGGGCCCTCAACGTCAGCGGCATGGATAAACTAATTCTATACGTCGCTAGCTCCGATGAGGAACAGCAATGGTGCATGCATGCGGTAGAAATCACATCGCTTATGCTCAGAGAACAGGTAAGGTTGGATTATGCTGGTTCCCTGCACCCTGGATCCCCGGCCCAACTTATCCATAGGTGCAGGTACAGGCAAATCCATTGCTGTCCGTAACCGTAAGCTCAACACATTGCATTGTCGCTCTGTTATGGCATAAGGTAAATAACGATCAACACACTGTAGCTGAGATACCGCATCGAACGCTGAATGCATTGTCGCGCTGCCATAGCTACGGCGCGATGGGGAGCGCGATATGACATGCGTGCGTGTGAAGTTCGGTGCTGTGGTTAGCGCAGATACACGTGTAGTTTGTGCCAATCAGCAAATTTGTTATCATTCTAAGCGTGACGCTGGCTTGATCAAATTTATTTGTGGATCTATTTTGTGTCAATCATGAATATGCATGAATTTTATGCCAGCAAATCAGATTTGAGTGGAAATTTGAGCGTACCTGCATCTATGGATAAGTTGTGTGGAGCCCATTGATGCAGGGAACCAGCATAGGGTTGGATCTGTGTGCTATAATGATGCTGGTACTAATCTTAACACTTTCTACGCGGCTATTAGTTTTACCAATACAAAACAGATTTTTCAGAAACCTTCCCAAACTTTCAAGGTCTATCTCAATGATTACTGAACCAATACTAGGCATGTTTGTACTTATGTCAATGCATTTCTCATGGTGATTCCAAATATGGTTATGAAATTTAACAATTTTGACATTTTTGAAACATTATGTGACATTTTGGAATGTCGTCTGCAGCCGCCTGCCGCGTAGAAAGTGTTAAGAATGGTTTTGTAATAGACTGGAAACAGCTCCTACCTACTCTATAGTCTGATTGATATGGGGCTCTGTGTAGATATAGCTCTATTAACCCTAACTCCCTAGTCAGGTTTTTTGACAATTAAACTATCAGGTGAGAAAAACGGGCCACATTTTTGGGTAAAGATCACTGTTCCCACGTGCCGGGGATCTAACTCGGGCCGCCCACGTGGCAGTCGACCGACTAACTGACTGCGCTAATGGGGGAGCTTGAGACCATTTGACAGCTCGCGGGATCGTGCCATGAGATAGAATCGTAAAGCACGCGGCACAGAGGTTATTTGCTGTGGCCTAGCTTTTGTGGCCTCTTGGAAGGTTAGGATTAATTGCCAGAAAGACTCATTTAAGGTCAAGATGGAAAACAAGATCTGTCTCACATGCCACGTGCGCATAAGTTTGTGGAGTCACTTTAGCCACATACATAACCCATCATGAAGAGCCCAATTTTGGTGGGGTTTTTTGTTCTTTAGTTATCCGAAAAAAATTGGCTCCGAAAGGGACAAAAAAAGTGGGTCAGATACACAATATGTTTTCTTCTTCTGCATTTAGCATAGCTATTTTGTCTAAAAAAACAAAAAACATTTCCCATAGCTATTTTTCAAATGTGTATACATGATGAACCCAATTTTGGTGGTTTTTTGTTCTTAGTTATCCGAAAAAAATTGGCTCCGAAAGGGACAAAAAAAGTGGGTCAAATACACAATATATTTTCTTCTTCTGCATTTAGCATAGCTATTTTGTCTATAAAAACAAAAAACATTTCGCATAGCTATTTTCCCAATATGTGTATGTGAGACGGACCTTCTTTATTGTGTGCCTAATATTGAATAGAAAGGGGAAAAAAGAAAAGGTTCACTTTATAGTATAGAACAGTTACAGTAGTCTTGAGCAGAATGAATACTGCATAAAAATGACATAAAAGATGATTTATTTGCAGTACAAATTTGTTTTCTACCTTTCACCACTTATATTACATGCCTCTTGCTGATATAGTATGTGTTGTGTTGCAGACTATTGGGCAAATAGCCATAGCTATGAAATTAAGGGGACAACAAGATTTTTAAAGTTTGTTTGAATTGTGAGGTAGGCTTAAATTATGTGATGGGATTTTGTTTGAATATTAGATTTGGATTCAAGGGTTGAAAATTGTGTATTTTGAAATACAAGAAGTTTGATTTTGTGCTTAAACAGTATTATTATCTGGTTCATGTTCTTGTTACAGACCCCAGAACAACTAGCCAAGGCTGGCATCACAAGGGCCACAAGCGAGAAGCAGAAAGATGAGCTGGAGTTAGAGAGGGCCAGGGAGAGAGAACTAGCAGAGAAAAGAGCCAGGGCGTTGAAGGGAAGTGCCAGGTCAGTCGCATTCCATGAATAGATGGTGTATTGTCTTGAATTAAGGTTTACAAAGGAAGTTATAAATGTATGTTGTAAAAAAAGTAAGTAAAACTAAAGCTCGCGCCGAGCTTCTTAAGTTCGGGCGCGGAGTGCCCATCTCTCTTTCATTAGCGTTTGGGCCACAGGCTCCCCCATGTAATTAATGTAATGGCTGTGGGGGGTTCGCCACTCCTCCCGCACAGCGAGACTGTTTTACTTCCCAACATGAATTAATCCCGGTACCCAATTATACACCTGGGTTAAGCGTGGCAAGTGCGGTAAAGTGCCTTGCCCAAGGACACAACACGCTGGCACCAACGGGGCTCGAACCCGCAACCTTTGTATTGTGGAGCGAGAGTGTATCCGTTGGACCACTCATGCCAACTTGTTGTACGTGTAACAAATTGGTAACAAATGTTAGTTATTTGTCATAATAAGGGCCAGGCTGTCATGGACTTTTCATGTCTTAAATATGTTCCTGATTCCTCATACTTTTTCTATATTAAAGACATCAAAAAAAGTAACTCGGCTGTTGTAAAAGCACCTATAATTTTAAAATTGTTACTCATATCCTAAAAATGAAAATACCAGGAGACGGAAAATTTAATTACGGTGATTTTGACACCTTGTTTGTTAAAATCGATAAAGTATTGTTGTCGCGGTATGTGCTTACAGATGAAAGTGCCAATTCCATTGTTGCATTAACTCCTATTGAGCTCTCTGATTCAGCGTGAAGATAATAGCGTGAATTTTGATTAGCTGTTCTTGTTGTGCTGTAAACTTGATTAGCATAATCCGGGACAAATTTAATGGGGATGACAGGCGTACTTCTTTACAATTAAAAAGGATGAATTTAAAACTCCAAATGCTCAGAAGGTCCGAGAAGACGACAGGACAGGTCATCGTCATGGGCAAACTATCAAAATTCCCGCTATTATCTTCACGCTGAATCAGAGAGATCAATAGGAGTTAATGCAACAATGGAATTGGCACTTTTCATCTGTAAGCACATACCGCGACAACAATACTTTATCATTTTTAACAAACAAAGTGTCAAAATCACCGTAATAAATTTTCCGTCTCCTGGTATTTTCATTTTTAGGATATGAGTAACAATTTTAAAATTATAGGTGCTTTTACAACAGCCGAGTTACTTTTTTTGATGTCTTTATATATTTTTCCCCAAATTGAATCATCCTACATGTAGGCATTCTCGTTTCGGCGGTACTTTCTGCGTCAAAAACCTCAAATCCATATCAGACCGCGACATCATCTATCACCAGGCGCCGCAGAAGGCCAAGCACATCTCGTTCGACCGAGAGAAGAACCCTAAGAAGACGGCTAAGAATCGCATGCCCATGAAAGACACCACAGTCACGAGGAGATCCACTCTCAGTATTCGTCTGTTCTTGAAGGAATTCTGTGAGCTTTTCCTGGATAATTGCTACAATCCTGTCATGAAAGCTGTTAAGGTAAAGTGTATTCCTTTTTCTTTAATGAAGATTGATAAAAAATACTACGATGGATAAAAAATACTACTCTACTACAATCTTTGAAAAAAGTCCTTGGAACGCTATACATTTTGGACATTATGTGCAGATTCTTTTCTGATCTTTAAAGGATGTTTATTTTGTTAATCCCTTCCCCACAACCCATCAGTCAATGCTGGTACACCTTGAACAACTGATGAAAACATTTCTCAACATTGCACGGGGGAAAGAGGGTGTTAGGTTTCCGTTGTTAATAATTAAGCGTTCCAAGACTTTTTTTTCCAGGATTGTCTGGACAAAGTGAAAAAAGAATCATCTAAATTTGGTTTTTCTCTCAACGTCGTATGACACACAATTTTAGTTTGAACAACAACAAATCACACTCGCTTGAAATAGCTTGAGATTCATCCATAGCATTATGACAGTGACTATAGAATCGCACAATGAGTGTTGATCACTGCAAACCAGAGGGAGATGAACCAAGTAGAGTGTGGAGTTGGTGCAAAGTGCAGTTTTCCTTTTTTCCCATGCAATTTGGCAGGTGTAATAACTGCAAAATTATTGATATTTTTTGACTTGACAACTTATGTGGCTATTGAAGCATTGAATACGCAGATAGCCTAATGGGAAGTGGGGCAGAAGTAGGAAGCGCTTGTATTTTCTCTTGCCTTTTGGCGCTATAGTAACCTTTGTTACGCCACCGTTAATTATGTGACATCGTATTTGCTTTTTACAGGACCACATTCTACATCAGCGAGCTCAAGAGAATGATGACACCTATTACCTGTGGGCGATGAGGTTCTTTATGGAATTCAGCAGGCATTACAATCGGCATTTCAGAGTGGATATTATAAGGTTGGTATTGTAAGAGGCTCAAGAGGGCAGTGTTGATTACACATATATATTACAAAGCGATCTACCCAATAATGGTAGACCCTTAGACTATCATCACTTATTCTTAGCAGTGACTTAGCATGTGATCAACACTGTCCTATCCCATTCTGGGACTTTGATACGTAGGTGCATTCCTTCTTGGGAGTTGTGTGCTGGTCTTTGACTAGAGAGGTGGTAGAGTTTTATAACTGGCTAGAGAGAGGAGTGACCTTCTGTTAAAGAAGTAACGGAATGTCGGAATGGGGTAATAACTAACACTCTTGGAGCCGGGGGTATATGTGATAAAATTGCCGATGTTCCACAATAAAGAGAAGACGACAACATTAACCTTAACCCCGGTTTAGGGTTTTTGACCGGGATCACGATTTTTGAGGAAAAAACGCCAACTAAATCTCCGGGAACCTGCCGGGATTCGATCCGGGGACCCTCCGTTCTCAAGCCCCACGTCCCACCCACTAAGCCACGGCCCTCAGCTACACATTCGCGCAGTATACTGCGCTCACTATATAGGCTCGGTTGACTACGTCATCAAAAACCAACGGCGCACCCGTTATGGCATAGGTAAAATGACCTAGGGTAGACTAACATTAGATAAGAGGTTGGGCTATCTTGTTATATTACAGTATCATAATATGTGATGCGATCTGTGAAAACCCGTCGGATGTCACAAAATGTGAACTAGGGATTATGGGTAAAATGTAAAAAACAAAAAATTAAAAAGCAAAAAAGTTTTTTTTTTTATTAAAGATTTCTTTAGAAAATTAATGTCCAATACTTTGTGGCATCGTCTTTTATGAAATTTCACCTTCAAAAACTTACTTAATTCACTTTTCTTATTAACCTTATAATGTTATTCTATTAAACTATGTATCTTTTTGGCCTGTTTTAATGATTTCTTGTTTTGTAGCTTTTTATGACATCACAATCATCATTCACTCATAATTTTTTTTGTAGTGATCATAGAAACAGTTCTGTAATCAGCACATTTTCAGCTTTGTTATGATATAAATATCTCCAATATGAAAAATCCCACATGTGGCGGGTTTTCACAGATCGCATCACATATATGAAAACTGTAATATAATGTTAACAAATAAAGGTGTACTTTTGATCTCAAATTCATAAATTATCTGTTCTGAATGTTTATGAATAAGTTTGTTCCGTTCATTCACAACTTTAATAATTGTAAACAAATTTTTGTTTTCTCATTTTCTATTAACATTCTGCAATTTCTTATTACAGCGAGACGTTTTCCGTTCAAGCGTTCTACTATGTCCAGTCTCATATCATCAAGTATTTGGATATGATGGTCACAGACAAGAAAGAATCAGGACAGTGGTCAAAACGGTAAGTTTTTTGTCGCTGAAATTGGTAGACAGGGTAGGAATGAACAACAACATTAGCTCTGCTGCATGTCAGAGGTTGCTTCAATGTAATCCCAGCATGCAGTAGATAAGCTCTGAGGAATGGGATAATGGAGCCAACACGCCAATTTAACACATGTTTGCATTGAAATGTACAAAAGAAACATGGTTCATTAGAGGAAGTAATCAGTGAGACTTTTCATATTTGTGTCAATATATGGACTTGGGTTACATTTCTCAATACAATAATACCCAACAAGTTTTAAAAAAGTATCCTAATTTTTTAAGCATTTTAAAACATTATAGATTGAAGAAAAATAGGTGAAACCAGCAAAATCTAGCATTAATTTTAATTTTGATGTCTAGCAATGTTGACACATTCTATGACGTAAACTAAGCTATAAATATCTACTATTGTTATTGTTTATTAAAACTAGTAGTTGATGGCTTCAATGATTACTGGGATTGCATTGAATTAACCTCTGGCAGCATGTAGACTGACATTAGCACTGTCTCTCAGTCATCATCGTTATTATACGAATCCTGACTGTTTATTTGGAACTTAGTGATGATGAAGCGCCACATTTAGATGTAATGAGCAGAAATAATAGATACTCTGTTGTTCCCCAATGCCATATGGCCAAAGAAAAGCTGTGGTCTGCCATGTTAGGGATTTCCTCCAAAATCTCCTTGCATTATCAATCACCTTGCCTAGGACAATATCGGATAACCCACACATTTCATCCAATCCCGTGTGGTGAGTACGCAGGAGATGCACAGTAAGACGCACTGCAAAAGAGCATGTTATGGAAAAAAACCACATACACTACGCGAAGGGTGGTGGTTGGCACACAAATAAACTTTGCCCAATTTATATTGTCTAATGTCAACGATTTCGCCGAGAACCAGTGGGGATTACTTAAACTTTCTTGGCTGTTTAAGAATGGTCTATCATGAGCCAATGGCCATGTCAAATGCTATGACCTTGCAGTGACAAAAATTATTGAAAGAGTCAACTGTGCGCTTTAGTGAAAAAGGTAATTGCTTCAGAGGCATGTTTTCTCTCTTATTAGTTGGAATTATTCATGTTGCCATAGAAATGCCATGTTGTTTTAAGTTCTATAGTTCAGTCTGTTCCAAATTGGCGAAACCTGTTTACAGCAGCGAATAAATTCAGAAGAGCGTCGCACGTGAAACGCCGGCTTGGCGCAATATGGCTGGCTCGCAGTGTCATTGTATGCGTGACGCTTGTGTATACCAAAATCGCGCTGATATGCTTGGATTACTTTTGCGCGCGGAAAGATAAAAACCGAATATTTCTCGCTAATTTGGAACTGATTGAACTATAGCAACCTTACCCTTTTCACATATTTAATCCCTTTTTACTTACATAGCATGCATTACGCCTTGAAAGCCTATCGTGAGCTGATGGCCACGTTAGACGCAATGACGCAGGCCAAGGATAAGACATTGAGGGAATCAGCCAGGGTGATCCAGAGCAACATCTTCTATGTGATAGAGTATCGGGAAGTATTCGTCATGCTACTTAAGAAGTTTGATCATGTGAAAAGTACTAAGTAAGTTCAGTACTATACAAAGTCAATTTCAGTATACCTTGACTCCTTGAATTGTCTGTATGTAGGGTGTAGTGCCTAACTGGAAAGTCTCTTGTGGGATCAAAGATGTTGTGTTGTTGTTAAGACTGTACACACGCAAATATTTGATAGTATCTAGTCATGTGTATTGAAATTACCTTCAAATTTTAAAAGTTCACAATTTTTTCTTTTTCTTCAGCTATGTTGTGAGTAGTGGTTATTTCGAAATATTGTTCAAACTTGAAGATTGGAAAATAGAATCTATCACATTAATGACTACTCAGGTCTCATAGACTTTTTAAATTGAGATCCGAAAACTTCAGAAAAACAGGTCACATGGACTATATGTGTCAGCCCGTAATGAAGCGGTTGATCACATTGGTAGCATTGGTTGTCCGCTCAGTGGTTAACCCTGTTTGCATACATGCGTACACCCATGAGAAGTAAAACTAGTAGCAAGGCTATTTTGTGTTACTTCAAAATTTATCGAGCTGAAGGTAAAATGTGAAGGTATTACCCCAAATCTCTTTTATCTCACCAATTTTGTTACTGAAACACCACAAAATACAACTTTGTGAGGAAGACACGCAATCCACACAACGGTTGAAAACATAATTATTTTTCGGTGGATGACTCATGAGTGTGGATGAATCATGAGTCATCAACTGATGCCAAAACACTCGGCTAATCAGAAACATTCGGAACCGATCAAATATTTACGGATTTCAAATGGTCTATAGCTCAATAGACAGGGTAGGCCCAGAGATTTTTCTATACCTGCCAAGCGTTTTCCCGCAACTTGTATGTGCACTTGTCACTCTGAATAATTTATAAACCTTATGGAATGATTTTGCTCGCCTCTTTAATTTGAAATATTTTAGCAAAGATCGAAAAGAATGAGAACAAGTGTGGTTTTCATTTTGGCATGTGTATCAGCCGCATTGATCAATTGAAGCCATATCTCATCATACAAATTACCAGTGAGTTGTTGCTACCAGTTAATCAATAATCTGCCTATTGCTGCTCCAAGACTGCATGATGAAAAACCAAAAGCAATAAATAATAATAATAATAATAACTAGAGCTAATTGTGCTTCAAGAAGCACAGATATTGGCTGCTTAAAATTTACTTTTTGACCCCTAGTGACCCATTCGTGACGTTTGACCTGGTCATGATAATTAACTTGTTTTTTTGTTTTACTTAAACAAGATGAAACAAGTCCAGTCCAAATCAGAGCATTTCTTAAAGTTTACCGCTGTAAAGTTCAATGACCCCTAGTGACCCCATTGCTGAAAACCCTATATGGACATGGACCCAAGAAATCTTTTGACCGATTATGATGGTAATCGGTCATTTTCTCTGCGACAAGAAGCATTTAAAGTGAACAGATTGAAAATTAACATTTGGACCTTTAGTGACCCCTTGTTGACCTTTGACCCGGTAGCGATTATTTACTTTTTTTTCTTGTCTAATCAAACCACATACTATGAAATAAGTCCGGCCCAGTTCGGAGCGTGTAGTAAGTTTTACCCCTGTATTAACATTTTGCCCCGTAGTGACCCCAAATAAATTTCGATTTTGAAAACCGAACTATCACGCGTGCGTATGGTTATAAGGAAAATGTTGACCGATTCTGACAATCCTACTTCATTTCACTAAATTGCAAGGGCGTTTTAAGTGAAAATCACGTTTTGACCCCTTATGACTCCTGTGTGACCTTTGACCCTAAACTGTGAATACCCTATATGAAGGTCAGGTAGGGGGTCCTACTGACCAAGTCTGGTGATTGTAGCATGTCAACTGTAGGAGAAGAAGCATTTTAAGTTATAGAAGTGCAAATTGACATTTTGACCCCTAGCGACCCCAAATATTTTTTGATTTTAAAAACCTAACTATTGTATATGCGTATGGCCATAATGAATATGTGAACCGATTCTGACGATACTCTGTCATTTCACTCAATTTCAACAGCGTTTTAAGTAAAAATCATGTTTTTACCCGTATTGACCCCTGTGTGACCTTTGACCCCAAACTTTGAAGACCCTATATGAAGGTTAGGTGGGGGGTTCTACTGACCAAGTCTGGTGAATGTAGCATGTAAACTGTAGGAGAAGAAGCATTTTAAAGAAAATCACGTTTGGACCCCTAGTGACCCCTGTGTGACCTTTGACCCAAAACTGTGAAGACCCTATATGCAGATAAGGTAGGGGGTCCTACTGACCAAGTCTGGTGAATGTAGCATGTAAACTGTAGGAGAAGAAGCATTTGAAAGAAAATCACGTTTTGACCCCTAGAGACCCCCGTGTGACCTTTGACCCCCTAACTGTGAAGACCCTATATGAAGGTCAGGTAGGGGGTCCTACTGACCGAGTTTGGGGATTGTAGCATGTAAACTGTAGGAGAAGAAGCATTTTAAGGAGCGTTTGGAAGAAAGAAACAAACAAACAAATAAACAAACAAAGAAAGAAACGGAAGGAATAGAGTATATTGGCTCGCTACGCAGCCAATATAATAATAATAATGATCAGTATTTATATAGCGCTTTTTCCAAATGGCTCAAAGCGCTGTAATTTTGCTGCTGGTGAATCATACTAAACAATGCAACGTCCAGGCAGCAGCTTTTTTGATGAGGAGGTTGCTTGTTGGGAGCGCCACCACTCACCACTAAATCAGCGCCAAGTTATAGACATACACACTCACAGACATCCACCATGTTTCAATGCAGCTCCTCAAATACCATTGGGTCAATGAAGTTTATAAAGATAATTAAAAACACACTTGGTTTTGTTTGGTTTTTACACAAGGCTTTGTTAATATTCAATTTAGTCACTCTTCATGTGCAATGTCTCGAATTAATGAGAAGAAATTTCTTCTAAATTTTATGATTTAATATTTTATGGTTTGGAGTTGTGAGCATATTTATTGCCTGTTAATTTACATTTTGACCGATGAGCACTGTATTTGAGGCCCTGCTGAACCAGGTGAAAATAACTCTTTTAAAACTGAATTGCAGGAGTTTCTTGGTAGACTTGGTGGAGACTACACACATTTTTCTCAAGATGTTGGAGAAGTACTGCCAAGGCAAAAATACAATTATGGTGCAGGTAAGCTTGTAACCATGGTAACAGTTAGGTCAGCAGACTACAGACAACATGTTCATCAAAATGGTGTCTTCAGTGCAGTTGGGCTTGGGCATTAGATTATAGAACTATGTGAATTTGATTTTGCTCCGTACCACTCCAAAATTAATTTTATTTAAAAAAATCATGCTCCTGAGGATTAACCCTAACGCCCCTGAGAACTCCAAAATACTTCAAGCCTATGTTTAAGCGCATGTGCTGATGGTTTTTGATGACTTAATCAACCAAGCCTATAGTGAGTGCAGTATACTACGCGAACGAGTAGCTGAGAGCCGTGGCTTGCGTATGGGGTCCGGGGGTCCCTTGGGTCAATCCCCTGTCGGGTCGCGGCAATTTATTTGTCGAGTTTTCTTCCAAAATTGCGATATCGGTTAAAACCTGGTTTGTGGTTTAGGGTTAGACGGTAAACCAGGGTCTCCTGCATAGCAGGTAAGGCAGTCTGCGAATCAACCATGAGAATTTGGCTCACCAATTTAACATTGTTGTGCCTATATTATATAGGTGGGGTTGTTGCAGCGGTTGTCATTTGATTGGTGGATTGTATGTCACATGACATGAAATATTTGTCCCATTTCATTGATTTTACATCATACGTCATTAATCGTGCAATTTGGTTCCATTTGCCGTGCAATTTGGTTCCATATGTTTTGTACTATTGCACGCCTCATGTTTTTCAGCAGGCAACGTCACTGTACACACGCTAATATTGAACCGCGCCACAATTACGATGCGTTTGCTTTTATGGCCAGCAGCGCATCGTCTCCCAACAACCATTCTTCCGGTGAAAGTGCCGTAGCGTAGCCGCTGGGAGGCCTATGTTTTGTTCTTCTGCCTGCATATCTTGGATTATAATTGCCTTCTTGTATTGATGGGACTAATGTTAATGCTGTACATAAGACAAATATTGTAAGTGAGAACGCAAGCTTCCAGGCGAGGGCTAGGTCTAATTAAAATGATCAATTTTAAATCAAAATAAGCTTAGGCCTACTCAGTCAGTAGCGTAGGCCTGTCAGCTTCCGTTTTTTTATGACTAAATAACCTACCGAATGTGTTACTGTTATATAAAACAAATAATGAATGTTTTCATTCGTGCAGTGGTATGAATATTTTCATTTTCGATGAAAGATGAAATGTTCCATTCAACTCAGCTTCGCTTCGTTGAATGGAACATTTCATCTTTCACCTCATGAAAATATTCATACCATTGCACTCATAAACATTCATTATTTGTATAATATATTTCTTTTGCGTATAGGTCTTTGTGATGAAGCTACAAATCGTGAATTTTAAAACACGTAAAACATTTCAAAGTAGGCAAAGCGCGAAAAATTAATCGCAAGAAAATGACCACTTTTACAGTATGTGAGAGTCACATTTGGTTGGGCAAATTTATTTTAGACAGTAAAATTTGTCACTTGATTGATAACTTTGTAAACCAAATTCATTTTGATTTACAGAAAAAAGTGAAGAAAAAGGCAAAGAAAAGAAAACCTCGTCAGAATAACCAACAGCAGCCAGAAGGAGAGAGTGAAGAAGTACTTAATGATAAATGGGACCAGGTGACCTCTGACCTCTCAGCCATGCTCCAGGGGAGGGAGGACGTCCCTGAAAATGTTGTGCCGTTTGATGCTGCCTCGGAACAGCCTGTTGAAGAACAGAGGTAGGTGGTTTCAAATTTACGCGAATATCTCTATAGAAAAACATATAGGGCGGTATTCTCGTACGTAGTTAAACACGGTTTTAAGCTAAACACGCATCTAACTTTGACTTTAGACACAGTGTTTAACTAAACGCGATTGTTTTACTTAAACACGCGTCTAACTCGCCGAAATGTGTCTAACTTTAAACATGGGTACGGGGGTCGTTTAGTGCACGTTTAACTAAACTCGAGCACCAACTGTATGCCTTGAATGATCACTCAACCGTGCCCGGTGCAAGCTGACGTGCGGATCTTGTAGTCTTTAAAAGTACCGTGTATTTAAGGCTTTCGGTCGATATCTGTTGTAAACCATTAGGGCCACAATTAAATAAATACCTGTATACAATCAACACAGGACCACTCTGGGAACGAGATTTGCAGAGTTTAAAATTGTTTTTGTTGAACACGTCGTTTAAAGGATAAACTCACATTTAAGTTAGACACACGTTTAGAATACGGCCCATATTGTTTCCCTTTAATTGTACAAAGTGACCTGTTTTTCAGATTTAAGTTTGAAATGTATTGAAATGTTTTTCTTCATGTTTTAAATCAACCAATAAATAGATAATCACATTTTTGTTCTCGTTTAATTCTATTAAGATTGTGATTGGTTTATTTCAGATCTGATGCCATGGTACGGATACAGAGATGCCTGCACAACGGCCAATCAGGAGATGCCCTGGCGTTGCTAAGGGCTGCAAGGTAAATGTTTGGTATTTTGATCAAATATTTTTAAAATAAATTCTTCATACAAAAGCCTTTGGTTTGAAAATTGAGTTTGAGAATTTTATGATTTTGGTTCACTCAAATGGTTATGCTCATGCATCTTAAGTCAATTTGGCTGTATTTCACTGAAAGTTAAAAAACTCACTGAGGTCTGTATGCACAAAACAAGTTGAACCTGGTCTAACTTTAGACCTGGTCTAAATAACCAAGGTAGGACCATTTTTTATATCCATTGTATGCTCCCAAACAAAGTCCAAAAGTAAAAGTGGAGTCGCCTATTAGGCTAATATAACTCTAACGTGCCCGTGTACTGACCCCTTATAAGATCCATTGATAATGTAGAATGAACTCATTGAAGTATAAAAAGATCCCTTTATGGAGGACTATTCTTTATTTAGACCAGGTTTAAAGTTAGACTAGGTTTAAAGTTACACCAGGTTTAAAGTTAGACCAGGTTTAAAGTTAGACCAGGTTTAAGTTGTTTTGTGCATACAGCCCTAAATGTTTCATAAACGTAGCGTGTTGGTAATAGGAGACAGGTATCTATAGGTCAAGAATCAGTTGAATTTATCGTTTCTAGCTTCCACTTACAGCCAGATTATTGCATGGATTTAATAATGTTAAATATTGTTTTGTTGCTAGGGAGGTGTGGCCAGAGGGCGACATATTTGGTGCCAGTGACATCAGCCCTGAGGATGAATTCATGTCAATACGAGAGATCCATTTCACCAATCTCAATGGTAAGCATATGTGATGCATCAGCACATCAAAAGGGGGACTTTGTGGTTGTGTGTTTTTCAAGATGAAAATGGACAGAAAAAAATAAATAAAATAGTAAGAATTTAGGAGTCATTTTCACTTGTAAAATCTGAATGCCTTGATCTATTTTGATACGATACATTTGGTGTCATTTTAAAGTATAGAAAATGCTCTGAGAGCACACTTAATAAACTCAAAACTGACTTCACAAGCAGAGTCCCCCTTTTTGACGAGCTTCATATCCAGAATAGTGATAAAGATCTCTCCAAAGACGAATATGATAAATATGCATCACTTTTTAAGATGATATTATAGCACTTTTGAATGGTGCACTACCTGGGTAGTTTTAAGTGTCATACAGGGACGCATGATACTAGTGAATGAGTTGCTTTGAAGTCCATTATATCGTAACAAAACCAATAGCCTCTAAACAATGCCGCAATCGTCATGATTGGTCCTCTGTGGTCCCTCTGATGTTCAATGGAATCAATAGGTCCATATTGGGAACCAACCGGCCAATATTTATTAATCTACTTTAATTGCTGAATCAACATTGAATAATTGCTGGTTCTTTAATGACCAGCTCTTTGCAAAACTGTTTAAATCTAGCATTTAATTATATTCTGTATTTTTACAAATATTTCATGCAGTGGCACCTCCAGTGGAAGAACAACCAGAACCAGAATTTGAAGAAGGTAAATATGTGGCGTGATCAAGCGAAATGATTCACATGTCGGCAGTTTTCAATTTTGATATTTGTCCATCATTTGGTAACAGGTGAAAATGCTACAGTATGATCCAAACCTCAATCAAATTGAAGTTCTAGTTTTTAAGTTACAAACAATTTACCAACTGAGAAAACAAAGTAAAACATATGAATTTGCTGTTATATCAACCCTATCCTCGAGGTGACAAAGTATTGTGGTCTTTTACCTTGTTTTTGATTAATATGAATTACAGATGAGGAAGATGAAATGGCGGCGATGGAAAGAGAAGTCCGCGGGGAGGAGGAATTCAACTTCAAGGAATATGTCAACAAGTATGTTTGCAAGTCAAAAATAGATGATACAAAATCTTAAGCTGGTTTACAGTATCTGAAATATTCACATTTTTGTTGGCAACACATGTTCCTTTAGGCCAAGACAAAAAAGGATCTGTATCACATGCGTACAAAGTATGTGGAGTCACTTTTTCCCGATGAGCCCAATTTTGGGTATTGTTTTAGTTTGCCCGAACATTTTGTACAAATTGGCTCCAAAAGGGCTAACAAGAAAGTGGGCCAAAAACACAATAAAAAGGAATTTCTGCATTTAGCATAGCTATTTTTTCTTTTTAAAAAATCCACACAAAAAGTCACATATTTTATAGCTATTTTCCAATTGTATGTGAAACAGACCTTTTTTAGGGGGGGGGGGGGGGGGCTTAATATGAAACCCCACTTATAAAGTTTGAAGGGATCTGATTTGGGATTTGTGTAAAGTGATTCCGCAAGAATCCATGGATGCTTACCCTATAGATTTGTATTATTTAATGTAGTATGGAAAACTAAAAGTTGACAGAAATAAGTTGGATTCTTACAATTTTGTTAAGGAGAATCTTGGTAAGAATTGATTCTTGTTAATCCCTTTGAGATTCTTACTTTTTGTATTTAATTGGAGTTATGACTGTTGGACCATCAATAGATGGATGTCCCAATATTTTATCAGCAAGCCAGAAATGGGAGGAAATTGGGTTAAATTGCTCCCTCCCTCCCCAAACCTCCCCTCCCTCACCAACCCTCGCCTCTCCCTTCACTCCATCAATCCTTCCCACCCTTTCTCCCATCCCCCTTCCCTCCATACCAAACTCCCTCCCCTTCCACCCCACCCTCCATCCCATCCCACCCCATCCCTTCCATCCCCACCCTCTCCAACTCATCCCTTCCCCTTCTCCACTTGTCCCTTCCCACTCCCCTTCATACAATCATAATATGAATTGCTCCTTACTGTTTAACTCCTCATAGATTCGCGCATCCTGATGTCATCCGTTCCTACGTCAGCGTCTTGAAGGAGTACCGCACTAATACATTGTTTACCAATCACTGCGCGGTGAAGATGCTGCATAGAATCAGCTTTGACCAGGGAGACATACCGCTCATCTTTCAGCTTTCGTTGTTCCGAGTATTCCAGAAGATTCTCAATGATCCGGTGTCCTCACTGGGCCAATACAAGGCAAGTAACTGTCCTCATAGGGCCAATAGCGATATTTTTATATATGTATATAGATATGGTGGTACATGTGTAATATTTCTCTTACTTCAGTTTAAAACTTTAACCAATCTCATAGCTTACTCAAATTATATAATTGCAAGAAAGAGAGGTTGGACAAGGATCCGAACCTGTAATCTTCCGCACCATAAGCGAATCCCAATCCACTGAGCTATGCAAACCGATCTGGCAGAAGTCTTTTTTGTGTGTAATACTCAAATCAATACAATGACACAGACGGAATAAAGCGTAGTACATGTATGATAGAGACTGGTTGGTTATACAGTGTATATACAGGGTGAATCAAAAAGAATTGTGCACGATTTGTAACGTCCATTTGACAACGCTTTATACAGACAACAATAATTCCATGGTTCAATGCATGCATCAAGGTCAAATGGCCGTTTCAAATCGTGCACAATTCATTTTGATTCACCCTGTATATACAATGTAAAGACATCAAAAAAAGTAACTCGGCCGTTGTAAAAGCACCTATAATTTTAAAATTGTTACTCATATTCTAAAAATGAAAATACCAGGAGACGGAAAATTTATTTACGGTGATTTTGACACCTTGTTTGTTAAAATCGATGAAGTATTGTTGTCGCGGTATGTGCTTACAGATGAAAAGTGCCCATTTCCATTGTTGCAGTAGTTCCTATTGATCTCTCTGATGTCTTTATTATAGCGTATAGGTTTCTCCATATTCAAAATGTTGTTTATGGTTAATTAATACACGGACCAATACAAGGCAAATAACTGGGTAGGCAAGTAAATGTGTCCTCACTTGGCCTGGTACAGGGGCAGGTAGAATGACAAAATGAGTGCTGTGTAACTATACCATTTAACTTACGTTCCCCAAAGAATTTTATTCTTGACATCCCCGATTTCAGAAAGGGTTACATAAACACAAGGCCTCATTTATCTCCCAATGGTGTTTAAAAACCTTCAATCGTCTTTTTCTCAAAATTGTCAAAATGGAGATAAGTCCTTGTGTTTCTGAGCCCTCGATATATATGCAGATCATTCTGCATATTGTATAGATGTATAGGGTCATGTTTTTTATACTGGGTACCCAAAAAAGGTGGATCTGTTACATTTGCACTACATATTATTACTTTGCATGCATATATTTTGGCTATTTTTTATCACACATACTCAAATTTGGTCTTATTTTGATGAGAAAGTATTTGGCCTTTATTTTAAAAAGAAAAATATAAACTACCATGGTTCTGTTAATTACAATAGTTTGTTAAACCTTATTAGTCAGGGGTGGAAGAGTATGCGGAGGAGGAGTATGCGGAGGAGGAGGAGTGCATAGTTGAACAAGTATGGTGCAATATACATTGGGCAAACATAAAATGCACTGGTTTCACTCTTGGTACTATTCTATATTGAAAACATAACATTATTGAAGCATATTTGAATTACAAAATATAATTAGTTAATTAAGGAATCATTAATTAGCATTAAATAAGAAGCTCAAAAAAATTGTTGAGAAACATAAGTTGGTCACAGTTTGCGAATGTATGCAAACATTTGCCTGCACCAAACTGTCCATTTCAAAAGTATAGAAAGGTTGAGGTACCCTTTTGAATAAATAAATTTAACTATTTAATTAAAAATTAAAAAAAGATATGTAATTAACCTCATGTATTCTGTATTGTCTGGATGTTAATTAGCACATTTTGTTAAATGCGTTTGTGTGGTGTTCTTGTTTTTAACTGTGTTACCAAATAAGTAAAAAACTGCTGGTTTTCATCAAGCTTGTAAACTCAGGAGAATTATTAAATTCTTAGGAATGCAACTGATCTGACCTAGTATAGGATGACCAGCATAAGCAGTTTGCCAATCAACATTGGATCACCCTATATGTTGAATACAACTTAAAACGAAAACATTTTATAATTCAATCTTAAATCAGACTCTTGAAATTTGAATACTGGGTTCAAACATTATGGAAATTAACCTAATTTGTTCATTTGAATGTGCTTTGCACATCATGAAGGTGCAAGAAGGATGAACGCAATTAATTGTATGCCACTAAACATGTGCCATTGGGAAAATTTGATTGAACATTATTTGAAACTCATACCACTTTAAACATTTGCTACTTCAAATTGGAATGTAAAATCATGTTTCAGATGCAAATTTAAATTCATTCAATTTAATGATTTGTGGATAATCATGTATACCTAAATTAATGTTTTAAACACCCTATATGTTTAAAATTAACAACTTTACATAAGAAAAGGGTGACTTTCAAAATCAATCAATGTTCATGTACATGTAATTGATGCATTTTTATTTGAAATCTACTTGAATTTTGTTAAAATACTAGTCTTTGTATGTATGTAGTAATAGAAGCATTTTTCCGGAACTAAATAAACAAATTTTTAGACACCCTGTATGTAGAATTTCAGATTCATAATGAAATTTAATTTGCATATGTCTGGATGGGTATTTTATTAAACTACTTTAAATCTGTACTGAACTTTTCTCTCATCACTTCATATACATAGTGGAAGTAATTATTGAAACCCTTCTTTTTTAGAAGATTTTGCTTGTTACACCCTGTACAATTTTAGGCCACCCTGTATAATCAACTTCATTGTATGCTATTTGCATCCGTTACAGTATATGCTTTCAGAATTTGTATACTTTTACCAACTTTAAATGTAAACTTTTTCAGATATAATGCATTAACTGAAAGAGGAACCTAATTTATGGAAAAAGGGACATGTAACACAAATTGTACCCAGTATAAAAAACATGACCATAGGGCATCTAGTAGATTATCTAGTAGATTGCTGTACTCGAAGAAATAATAGACAATATCTTGAGTAAAATTATTTATTTAAATAACAAATCCCAATCTTTGGTATTTATCTTACAAAACAGGAGTTAGCCAGGTTTGGCAAGCATGTCATCTCTAAATTTTTTGGAAAGGCTGCAGAGAATAAGAAGCTGTTCATGGAGATATTATTCTGGAAAAGTAAACAGGATCTGTTTGAATTGGAGGAAGGCTACGGATCAGTCAGACCATCAGCGTAAGTAGTTCTAAGAAAAAATCACCGTTAGGCAAAAAAAAGAAAAAGAAAGATGTTTGGTTGCCCTCAGAGGGCAAAATATTGGAGGGTCGGTAGGTCGATCTTTTTTTTTAAAGGTTGTTTTAGTTTTTTCCTTCGTTTTTTTAGGATGTGATGGCGTTTTTTAATATGATTTTTTTTAAATACAAATTTCAATGCTGTTTATCGCCTCTGACATGTTGTGTTTATATTTTAACTGGAAAAGAAGAATTAAGACTTAAATATTTGCGTTTTTTGGGTCAGTCGCGGAGCGCAACCAAACATCTTTTTTTTTGGCCTTATTATAAACTTTTTTACTCCAAATAATTTTGTCCCATATTAAGAGGTGGGGGTGGGGGGTATCCTATAAACCTATATATATGAAGTTTATCAAGAACTTATGAACTATTAATACGATGTATTTAGAAGTTTACAAATTTTGAAAGGAAATGAGTTAGAGAATTCCACAATGAAAACCATTTTTGGTATTAAACTTCACTAAACATGCTGATTTTTTGAATTTTGACAAAAACAAAATCAATAGTGGCTCAATTTTGTTCTTACAAAGTTACAGAAATTTCACAGTGTAAATTGGAGTTACATGCAAAATGTTTTGGTACGATGAATAGAATATGAGCTGATCTCATCTCCTAACTTGAAGTGACACAGAGTATCCATTATTAACACTTTCCACGCGGCAGGCAACTGCAGACGACAGTTCAAAAATGTCACAAAAGGTTTCAAAAATATCAAAATTGTTGAATTTCATCGCCATATGTGGAATCACCATGAGAAATACATTAACATAAGTACAAACATGCCTAGTATTGGTTCAGTAATCCTTGAGCTAGAACTTGAAAGTTAAGGAAAGGTTTCTGTTTTTTTTTTTATGATGGTAAAACTTATAGCCGCGTAGAACGTGTTAATGTTGGAACTAATTTGTTCATATTAAATAGTTTACTGTAAAACCACTTAATTTCACGAAATTAAATACCTGCAAACCGACTATTTTGAATTTAAAGCAACAGTACCGGGTGGTTCAAAAAAAAGTTGACCCAAGTTCAAAGTAATTTTTCAACCACATTTAAAGTTTCAGATAATTTCTGTTTGCTTAGTCTTAATCAGCAGTAAGTTTTGAAATTATCCTGATAAGATGGTACATTTATCTTGGTTGGTTCTTCAGATATGGTTCATTACAGAAAGCATGCACAAAGCTGCCTTGGCCACGGGAGCGTCCTTTAGTAGAGATGGAATGCACAAAGTGGACTTACACACGATTGGTCACAAATTGTAAAAATAGGAGAAAAAGAAACAAGGAGACATCTGAGACATCTGTCTGGTGCTTGACATTACCTACCTATACGTATCTACGTTTCTTTGTTGAATGTGAATGGCACATAAGCATAGAGATTGGGATACTTTGTCAGGGCAGGTTTTTCAATTCTGAAACTAGAGCATGCTGTTTTGTTTAAGACAAAAACTAAATAACGCTCCCGTGGACAAGTCAGTTTTGTACATGTTTTCTGTAATGAACCATATCTGTAGAACCAAATAGCTAAACGTGCCATATTTTCAGGATAATTTCAAAACTTACTGCTGATTAAGACTAAGCAAACAGAAATTATCTTAAACTTTAAATGTGGTTGAAAAATTACTTTGAACTTGGGTCAACTTTTTTTTGAACCACCCGGTAAAATGAAATAGTTTGGTTTTTTGACAAGACCAATATCAGATAGATGAAAAACTTACGTTTTTTTCAAGCTGACAGTTTCGCTGATCAACGACCAGCTTTCACAAAACTACTGCTAGGCTGTTGTTGTTTTGCCGGGAAACTGACTGGAAGTGGTCAGTTTCGTGAAGCCCTTGTTGGTGGAGGGCATATTCAACGGATCGTATACGTGACTGAGATTGTAGACCCCCTAGGCCAGAACCCCTAGGTAAACATAAGTTTTTCATCTATCTGATATTGGTCTTGTCAAAAAACCTATTTCATGATTATCAACAGACCTGATGAATCTATTTACGAACAGTAAAATGTCCAGATTCACGAAATTAAATGCCTGCTAAATAGCAGTACAGTCCAACCTTGATTATCCAATTAGGCAAAAAAATATGTTTGGTTGCCCTCCGCGACCGACCCAAAAATCCAGAAATTCGCTGGTCGCTTTTTTGTTTTTATTTTTTTAAAATATTTTTCTCAACACATAAAATTCGAAAAAATTGCTGTTAATATTTTTTTCCAACGATTCCTCAAAAACATTTTGAGAGTTAAAATATAAACACCATATGTCAGAGGCTATAAACAGCATTGAAATTTGTATTTAAAAAAAATCATATTAAAAACGCCATCACGCCCTAAAAATATAAAAATAAAAACGCCCTAAAAAACCAAGCAATAGCCAGAGAAGTGAAAAATCTGGATAAGCGAATAATTATTATTTAAGCACTAAACAACACTACCACCAAAAGATGGCCTTCAAATGCTTCAGTGATTGAACATAAGGTGAATAGGCTGTAAAAATATGGTTTTCTTTTGGGATTATTCAGCCAGATAACAGAGTTATCCGGATAAAAGAGGGTCGGATAATAGGGGTTGGACTGTAATTTTGAATTGACAAAATAAAGTATCTGCAAAATTAAAGTATTTTACAGTATAGCTTATTTATTGTTTAAATACTTGATTCCTAATGAAACAATTTAGACTATTTAAAAATATAAAAAACATTTGAGATCATCAATAGAGAAACAAATATGATCCTCCAATTTGTTTCACTTAGGCCAAACAAAGAAGAAGATCTGTCTCAGAAGCCCGCCAGCATTGGTATGTGAAATGAGCTATGGCGCGTAGGTCTATGCGCTGGGGGCTAAAAAACTTCTTTCTTTTTTTGTTGATTTTATTTTTTATTTTTTTATTTTTTATTTTTGAAAAAAAGATTAAAAAAAGTTCTCTGTAAGCTTGGATTAGCAACAACAAAAAAATCGCAAAAATAAAGAAATCGCATACCTCATAGCCTATTTTCTAAAAAAATAAATAAAAAAATTGCACAGCACTTAGCTTATTTGCAAAATGTTTCTGAGACAGACTATCCTCTTTGTTTGGCCTTACGAAGATTTGATTTTGTGTTTTATTTAGTGCTGCCCAAAAGAAAGTTTGGTTAGAAGAGGAAAGTGCTGAGTTGAAGCAACTTTACGATCAATACAGGGACGTGGAAGCAGACGACGAATCGGGTAAGTTGCCTATAGTCTGTTCAACGTAAGATGGAACATCGCTACAAAAGAATATGATGCAAATTTAATGGACGGTAACAAATATCATGCTCTATGTTATGGCGAATAAACTATAGAACTTATAGTCTGTTCAGTGTAACATGGACAGGATTATGATGACCTTAAATTTGTAAAATGAATATATATCATAAAAGGTCATGTTCCATCTTATGTTGGATGAACTATACTATAGGATAAAATGGGGGGAGCAAACTGATCAAGGGTTACCACATGTGTGTTGTTTTATAGTTTGATCAGCACCAAATTGATGAAGCCTCCTTACAGCAGCGAATGAATACAGAAAGACGCGGCCGTGCATATAGGCAACACGCTTATTGTGCATCATATGTGTGACTCTCGCGTGCGACCGAAACCGTGTGCAGTGCGTAAAAAAATCAGATTATTTCTCGCCAATTTGGAACTGATTTAACTATTGAATGATAGTATGTGCGTTGTTTGCATTGAAACTAAAAGTATAGACCTTCTGGAAAAGGATACGTTACTCTTTGAGTTTCATGCTAGTAAGGCAATCGTCATACAACAGGATGGTGGTAAGGCTATATTAAAAAAAAATCATTTGTCTCAAAGCTCCCACGCGTGTTAGTTAATTGGTGCGCGTTAGAAGAAGAAAGAAAGAAAGAAAAAAAATATATTTTCATTTTTTGGTCAACTAAATAATTTATCCTTTTTGTTAGTGATATTTGCTCATTTTTGCCATTGTTTAATTCCAGATGTGATTGATAGAATAATGGCGCACATCATAGACGATTCTAGGACCAGGAGACAGGTAAAAAGAAACCATGGTGATAACAAATTTGCAAAAGTGAATAAACTAAAACGAGTGAAGGTGACTCGGGTCACTTAGGTAGAGTCATTGAGTCAAGTCTTTTGAATGCCGAGTCAAGTCACTCAGTCACCAAACTCTGGAGTTGGTAGAAATGGGACACAAGTCCGAGTCGAGTCGGTACAAGTCTGGTCTGTATGCTAAAAACAAGCTTAGTGCTTAGTGCTTAGTGCTTAGTGCTTAGTGCTTAGTGCTTAGTGCTTAGTGCTTAGTGCTTAGTGCTTGTAACTTCCTATTGCAGCTCAGTACGGAGCTATACTGGAAGCCCTCTGAAACCTAGAGGATGTGGATTTTTGTACAGGTAACAGACCCGGGATGATCCCCTACTCTTTACGATGAGGTCTGCAACTATTTTAACGTGTTCAGGGTGAATCGTCTGAATACACGGGACCAACGGCTTAACGTGAATCTCCGAATCACGGCGAACTGACACTCACTGTATAGACCTGCACGTTGTACACAGTGAATGGGGTAGAAGAAATTCTACAATTAAATTTGATTATCAGCTTAACCACGGAAAGAGACTCTGATAACTAACACTCACTGAATTAAGATTTGATTGTAGAATTTCCGACCTAGATAGGAACTTTTTTGGGTGAACAAAGAATCTTGGTTTCAAGGCGACTTGAACCCACGATTGATAGAAAACTCCCGACCGACGATCAGCGCGCTAGACCGCTCGGCCACCTCTACCTCTAGCTGAAGCTAAAGATAAAGCAGTTCTAAATTTACATCTGGTCTCAAATGGTGGTTAGTCTGAAAAAGTATGGTACCAAACCAGGCATGAGAATGAATTTAAATAAAATACAGGAAACTTAGGGAACAGTTCTATTTATACTGGATAAAAGTATCGAGACTGTATCAGGCCCGATGATTTTGTTATCGAGCCTGATTTAATCAATATTGAGACCCGTATTGAGCAGCAAGTGATTTATCGAGCAGCATAATATCCCTTGTCTAAATATAACAATGAAGGGCAAGTGGTGCTAGTGATGCAGTATTTAAATAAACTTTATTATCCCGATGTGTTTGCTTAAATGTGTGGTGGTATGGGAAAACCCGTCGGAAGTCGCTAGTGTTAATATTGAGATATCTGGGTCATACCAAAATATTCCTAACAAAAGAGTTCCAAGTCAATTTTCCAACTTTGGTCCCAAGATAGAGATTATACCTGGAACTTTAGTCTCCAAGATTTTTTTATGCAAAATTCCAGATGTTAAGTTTATTTCAGTACTTTTCTGAACCTTGTTTATCAAATTGTATGTGTAAAATGCTATGTTTACGTAAAATGATATTGTTACCATGGTAACCATTTGTGAATTCCAACAATGCATTGTAAAGATTTTGAAAGTGAAGAACTTACAATTGTTGATAATATCGCAAAAAACTAGGTTCATATCAAAAGTCCTTTTCATATGACAAGCTATTCTGTGTGATATAACAATGTAGTTTTATTATTATTAGAGCATTTAAAAGATTTTGTGTACACCTTTGAATTGCCAATTTCAATTTTTAGTATTGCGTTTAAGCTTGCCAACTTTAAAATACTATAACTGTAGTTCTAGATGGAATTTCTGAAAAATTTAAACAGTTCTATACTCAGTAGAGTATGAAGCTCTCTGCCAAATAAAATAACCAAGTTGCTAGAAAATGACCATGTGAAGGGTTTTCCCATGCCACCACACAAATACCCTAGGGTATAATCGACTACTGGTATCAAGCTCAATATATACAATCTTGATAAATTTGTTGAGTATGAATGGAACTGTTCCCTTAACTACATTCAACCTATGATAACATTTAGGATGTATTGTCAATTCCACTTTGTCTTTCAGATTGCCAATCAACTTGTAGATCTAGGTATGGCCCATAGCATTGCAGACTTCAAGCGGAAAAAGCCCGGGTAAGTATCTGGCAGTGGTTAATTTTTATTTTCAATCAATTTTTGCTCTTAAATCCAATTAGCTACTGCCATGCATTGTGCCTCATTTACTCATGTCAACAATGTAAGTGAGCTACTTCCAATCATTTAACCAAATCATTTTATAACCTCAGGAAATAGGCATGCTATGTGCATCCCAAATAGTTGGTATTTTTTTAGTCTTCTTCTTTCGTATCCTTAAAACTACTTCAATCCACTGCTGAACGTATTTCCGTGCCTGCTGAGTGTTAGGCCTAAAAAAAAAAGGTTTGACTGGCCTAACCCGACCGACCCTAAATACATCGCCGACCCTTAATATTTTTTATTATTTTGAGGGAGGAAAATAAAAAAGAAAAGAAAAGAAATTAAAAAAAATTAAGAAAAATAAAAAAAGATAAAAAAAGATATATAAAAATTGAAAGTATTAAAGTTTTTGACTGTTTGCTTTCATTTTCGGCTATTTTGAGTCCCCAAAGCAGGTAATTAAAAAATAATAATAAAAAAATCCTGAACGACCTACCCTATTTGTTTTTGTCATGTTAGGCCAATCAAACACTTTTTAGGCCTTATTCTGTGTCAAATCTTCTGTTGTGCAGGCCTCCTCCAGGAGAGGGCATTGCAACATATGCTGCATCATCTGAGGTTCCTGGCCCCAATCCCATAACGTTGAAACAATGGTGTAGCGGCTGTAGCCCCCCTTATGCATATATTCCCTGCCTCGATCGTCCCCCGCCAGTTAGCAGACATTTCAGACATATTCAGTACATCCAAGCTTCAGTTGCTCCTGGTGGTAGAGACTCTACAGGCTGGATTTTCATCTTGGTGGCATCTGCAGTGGTTGTAGAAATAAATTTGAATAATTAGGGGTGACACAACCAGTGTTCGAAAAAAGGTGGATGTCCAGGTTTCTTGAAACCCTAAAATCTTGTTGGACATCCAAATGTAAGCTTATTAATTAAATTCTTACATTCTCTGATTAATATACAGTCTAAATCATCCTTTTGAAAACAGATAGCATTGTTCCCAGTTAATTAATAACCCTCTTGTAGAAGAGGGCCACATTTAACCCTTTGAACCCGGAGTTATTATAAGGGTTCGGTACACCCACCCTGACTTCTCCGGGGTAAAATGGTAAATATAGTACACCTATATCATCGGTAATATATGTTACCGATGATAGAGGGCAGTGTGCCATTACACTACACGTATAACGTAACCTATTTATATCATAAAAACGTCCGTTTTTATCGCCAAAATTGCCAATCATGACCGTAAAACAATGCATCCATGTCTACCTGAGTACCATCTGCGCCATATTGGGTTGCATATTCATCCAATTTCGCGCTATTTTGACTGTTTTCTTCATCTAAATGACATCAAAACACAACGAAAACCTTGCTAAACAATGTATTTCACATCGGGGGAACATCACATGACTTTCAGGTCACATGACCACTCAGTCATATGATCAATGTGTCATCTGTTCGCTCAGGTCGATTTATCGACCTATCGGGTTATATGGCGTTCCCCGATAGGTCGAATCGACCTATCGGGTTCAAAGGGTTAAATTTCATTTTAAGTTTCATTGTCAATTCCAGCTCTAAAATATTATCAAGAATTGTGTATCAGACTCCTGTATATCTAAAATGCAGTTGATAACCCAGATAATAGGGCCAATACTATATAATAGTTGCAGTAGGGGTAAACTTTGTTATTCTTTTGCCTATTTCAGTTGGAAAGCTAACATCTGGCGGGAAGATCAGGAGTTGGAATTGAAGACATTGTTTGATCAGTACAAAGACTCTGAGGGTAAGCAAGAAAGGATAGCGCTCACCTTCGATGACATTTTTTAATTTCAGATTGCACCATCACCAAAACAGCCAAAATATAACCCTTTTTGTACCTTCTTGAAATGGTACCATCGAACAGAATATTTGCCCACGTTATCATATTTGCACACAATGCAAGTGTTCATGATTTTTACAGTTGAAAGTCCGAAAATCGAGTGAAACATTTTGTGAATTTTGGAAATGTTGCCAATGTTAATAACAGTCGATTCCACGGCCTCACAAGGCCACTAGGAACGATCTTGTGTATAGTTGAGTAAAGCGTACAAACTGATTTGTTAAAGCGTTTTGCTTTGTTGCCAACGGCAAAGGAGGATCTCAGGGGTCACCTATTGTGAGGTGTTCGTAAATAATGATTATCCACTCTCGATTTGTTGTAATAATATACCATTTGTTATTTAAAATGCTATTGGTTTTGTGTCAATATAAAAGATTTCACTTGTTTATGAATTCATGTATGCACTCATTTATGAAGTTTAAAAAAACCACATTCCATGTCAATCTGATGGCGGACATTGCGGTGGGACACATCAGTGTGATTTAAGGCTGGTTCTTTCATATCAAGGGCATTAGATGAAAGCAAAAATGTGAAAGAAATTGTTCGTTTTTTGTGTTCGAAAATACATGCAGAATATCCCCAATATATGGGTCATTATATAACAGTGCCATTCTTGACCTTCGGTAAGAGCAAAATACACACAAAATATAGGGTATTTCTTTCGTAGAATGGGCATGTATGTAGTCTTTGGTGAAGAGTGATATTGACAAGTGAATTAGTTTTACCATTATACCAAACAGATTTTCAGAAACCTTTCCCCAGTTTCAAAATCTATCTCTAGAATTGCTGAACCAATAATAGGCATATTTAACATTTCTGTTTTCTCACAACTGAGATTTTAAGCTCACCTTTTTAAAAGCTTTCCTCGGGAATTCTCTCCGAAGTCATCAGCCCCAATTTCACACATGGGGGCGCTATTGATGGATGTCTTCTGAGTCATCAACACCAGACGGTGTCAGACGACTCAGAAGGGGGTTGTACACGGCCGGAAGATAATACCAATAATAGGCATGTTTGTACTTATTTTAATGCATTTCTCAAGTATAGTATTGTTGACTGGCTGATTTAAAGATGCCAATCAATGAAACTAGTGAAAACATGAAAAGGCACATGAATATTGGATGGATACACATTCTTAACATGACTGGAAATAAAAAGTGTGGAATCATCTTACTATAAATCTGGAAACGGTGTGTGTTTGTTTGTGTGTTTGTTTGTGTGCTTGTGTGTGTGTTTGTTATCCTTATTTCTCCGTTAGTTGTGATCAAAGTGGCGCCTAATTTGCATGAAAGATAGAGGAAATAACGGGAAGGGTGTTAAAGTTGATTCCACTGAAATTGGTTAACAATTGGCTCCAAAAACAGCAAAAAACCTCTCAGATTTGGCTCATAAATACCACTAGAATTGAACAACATTGTGCGTTGCGCGTACTACAGCGTATTCTTACCGTGGTAACGCGTCTCGTGCATGTTTGCGCAAGGGCTGACTGCCGCGCGGCACACGCACTCCTACACATGGCGCAGAAGCCACACGGGAAATGGCTATTATAGGCCTGTTGGTAGGGTATTTGGTGTCATGTTGGGGGAAGGGGGGAGCGGCCGGTGTAAAACCACGGGAAATGGTTTAGGATAGGCCTAGGGTTATAATGGTACAAGTAGCGTTTTGCGGGGGTGAACCTGATTTCTTTACTTTACTTTAGGAAATGGTTTAGGGAGGGTTGTGATTATAAATCAAACTGGTTGGGGTGTGTGCATGGGGGAGGGGGGGGTAAAACTACGGGAAATGTTTTAGGATAGGGTTAAGAGTTATAGCCGCGGGAAATGGTTAGGGAGGGTTATGATAATAAATCCACCTGGTTGGTGTAGTTGCAGTGGGGGCGATTGTAGGGGGTTTATGTGGTTTTAAAAGTACCGAGGGTTAACTTGATGCGGTTTAAGAGGAAGGGGTTAATAAAGTAGACACAGTAAATGGTTCAGGAGGGATATGGTTATAAATCAACCTGATTGGGGGTGGTGGGGGGGGGGGGGGGGGGTTGTAGGGGGTAGGTTGGGGGTGGGGGGTTTATAATGCCTTTAGAAGGGATATGGTTATAAATATACCTTGTTGGGGGGTGTTGTAGGGGTTTATGTGGTTTCAGAGGTAGGTAGTGGTATAACCATCTAGCGGGGACCCGAGCGTAACCACGGGAAATGTTTTAGGATAGGGTTAACTTGATGCGGTTTGAGAGGTAGGGGTTAATAAAGTAGCCAAGGTAATGGTTTAGGAGGGACATGGTTATAGATCAACCTGATTGGGGGGGGGGGGGTATAGGGGGTTTATAATGCCTTTAGAAGGGATATGGTTATAAATCAACCTTGTTTGGGGGTGATGAGGCGGTTTATGTGGTTTCAGAGGTAGGTAATGTGGCATAACCATCTAGCGGGGACCCGAGCGTAGCGAGGGTACGCCGCTAGTAGTAATAAAGCCTGAATTCAAAAAAAGAAGTTAAAAGAGGCATCTCAGCTGATTCAGAAAGCAAACCTCCTAGAATGGCTTGGTTATTCGACCATCCCGTGGATTTGCCTCAAAATGTGATGCTTTACTAAAATTAGAGTAACGTGATACCACAATGGTTGATTTTCATAGTTCTGGTTTTGAATGAAAACCAAATGATAGGTCTCTAATAGCGCCACCATTAGTATTGGTTATGCATGCCTATATTTTTTGTGGCGCCTTGTGAAAAAGTACATGTTCTTTCTGATTACCCTGTATGATAATGGCATACAAACTGTTCAGCCCATATACACTGTTGATATGTATCAATATCTTTACATCATTCAGATCCTTTGGGCAACATAACAAGCAATCTATCCGGTGGCCGGTCAAAGGTCAAGATCTCGAATAAGCTAATGAGCATGGGATTGGTGCAGCAAAGAAGCGAACTATACAAGAAACGACGCAAGAAGTCGGGAGGAGGTCGCGGGAAATCAGGTGGTAGAGGGCGCCGTAGGAGGGGCAGTAATGATGACGATGACATGGTAAATATTGGACTTTTAATATGGCTTAAATGCTAGTGAAGGTTTAATGCATACAACAAGGATTCACACACTATTTATATAATATTGGATGGCTTTGAGTGTGATATAAGAAAATATTGCATGAGCTATAAAATATATTGCATGAGTCGGTGACGAGTGCAATATTTTTTATAGCGAGTGCAATATTTTCTTGTATCACCCGAAAATAAGACATCCAATATTATTATTATTATTTATATCAGGCTTTTACCCATAGTTGCGTTGCATGTTGGTTTGATTGTATTTGCAGAAACTTTGTTCCGCAAAAGTTCGTTAAAATCATCATCACTATAGAGAGAAGTGAATCTTCCAGGAGTCTGATGCGGTTCCGACATTTTGCAAACTTGTTGATTTTTTGTTTTCGTAGTGGTTCCCCACGTAAACCTGCTTCATTAAGCCGATAACACGTATTTGCGAAACCCATGCAATCAGCGAAAATTAGTCTCGACTGCATGCTAAATAAACGCTAAAGTTGCGTGAGCACCTTTGTATACAATAGTATAGACGAATATTCGTAACGAACAAATAATGGGTATGAGACTAAAAAATATTGGACGGCAATATTTTTAGAATATTGGATGCATCCGGGTACTTTGGTTAAACAATATTGAATACAGAGTTTTATTGTACCGTTAAAATGCCTGATATAAATAATAATTAAAGTTAGTGCGTTCGTTCAATTGTTCAATGAAATGAATGATGATCGGCACAGAATAACTTTGCAAATAGTGTATATAAAGAACACCCAAGGGGGGGGGGAGTACTCAGATACTTTATTGGTAGGACTGTGCCGCTAGCAAAATGAAAATTGACCCAAACATTACCAATTTTCGGGAGAAAATGGACCCACATATTTACCAGAGACCCATAATTCTCCTACATATTTGACAGATTTGTCTACAATTTCTGATAAAAACAGCATATTTAAGGATTTTAGAATCATAGATTAACCAAAAATGGCTATAAAAAGGGGTCATTAATTTACCAGACCGGTGACAAATTGGACCATATTTGGGGGCACATCCCCGTGAGTTCATATCCACTAAGCACCCCCTATCCCCCCGGGAGAACACCTGATTGTTCGGATGAACACGTTGTCATACCGTACTGATATTTTTGTAGAAAGAGTGGCTGTTCATCAGACATTATAGAATATGATGATTTTTTGACAGTTGTAGTTGTAGTGTCAACTATTAATGGGAGTTGATAGATTCCAGGGTTCATGGAGGCATTTTTTTCTGTAAAAAGTTCATATGGGATTAAAATTCCAACCCTGTCAGTGAACTCCTTGTGGTCAAATGGTCATTTTAAATTTTTGCACATTTCTTTTATTCACCCTGTGTAGCTACGATGCTCCAAATCCCTCTATGGGTTACAAAAAGTTGTCAAAGCGTTGTCAATTTGAGTTAAACAATGCTGCTATGGGCAACCAGCACGCTGATCGAACAGCACTACGCGAATAGTGTGTTTACGCGATGGCGCAGCCGCGGTGTTTTTTGTTTTTTGAATGGTCGTGCCAACTGTTTACAATGACATTTTGAAACGTAAAGGAACATGATTTTCTGAAAATTGATTGAAATGGTTAACGAAGTACAATAATAAATTATGTTTTTATTTGCAATATCTATTTATGAAATGGCGTTCAAATCCCTGGTCATTGTAAAAAGGGATTAAATAATGTTTAATTGTATGTGCATCACCAATCGACAACTTGCGTTCTGTGGGTGCTGCGTGTTTATTTCACTCGGGCGTTGCCCTCATGAAATAGACACGCAAACACCGTTGTCGATTGGTGATGCACATATGCTGAAACATGATTTAATCCATAAATAAATTGCACCCGGGAGGTAACACGCGTTTACTGTTTCTTATTAACTTACAGGAAGAGGATTCTGATGATCGAGAATTTGTTGAACGAGGTATGTCAAATTAGGAATTCATGTAAAGTCAAGTCAAAAAGTAGGTATAATAAATTTGGGATAAAAAAGTCAAAACTACTGAAACAGAAGTGTTAAATTGGAGGGATGACAAAAACCCTGTTCTTTGTCAAAATGTTTAAGAATAAACAAAAGTACCAATATTTTTCACAAAATTTCAAACAAAGTTTTAACAATAAAATATCTCAAATTTTAAAAATGTCACAATTATTGCATTTTATTACTATATTTGGAATCACCATAAGAAATGCATTGAATTAAGTACAAACATGCCTAGTATTGGTTTAGTAATCCTTGCGATAGGCCGTGAAAGTTGGGAAAGGTTTCTGAAAAATCTGTTTTGTACATGGTAAAACCAATAGTGGCGTGGAAAGTGTTAACACTTTCCACGCGGCAATTAGTTATGCCATTATACAAAACAGATTTGTCAGAAACCTTTCCCAATTTTTAAAGTCTATCTCAAGGATAACAGAACCAAGACTAGGCATGGTTGTACTTCTTTCAATTCATTTCTCATAGTGATTCTAAATAGGGTATTCCAATTCAATACAATATGTCATTTTTTAGACATTTTGTGAAATTTTGGAATGTCGTCTGCAGACGCCTGCCGCATGGAAAGTGTTATCATTGTTTGCTATCATTCACAGGTGCAGTATATGCGTCAGAGGGAGAAAGATCTTACTCCGAGGAGGAAGACAGTGAGCAATCAGATGGCAGTGGGACTGATGATGATATGTCTCTCAAGGATCTGGTCAAAAAACTAACAAAGAAAGGTAATAATGTAAATGATTTAAAACAATTATTGTAAGGCGGCAAATATACATCAACCCTGTTCTACGGGCCTTACCCACCCATATTTGTTGACATTTTTTGAATTTTTTGTTGTTGTTGAAAACTTCACCAAAGAATTCTTGAACATTTTAAAGAAAAAAACACCCCAAAATGCCTTAATGACCAACCCTACCTGAGCAGGGCTAGAAATTCGGTCAGAATTTGAGAATCTGATTCTTAATTTATCCTTGTGGACAGGTCTTATTGGATTCTCACACATTTTAAAAATCGCACACAAACTCAATTGACAAGAATCTTGGATTCTTGTCACAGATTCTCGCAAGGTGAAACCAAATTCTAGCCCTGCTGATAGGTGCGCTTGCCTGTAGAAGAGGGTGGTTTTTTTTCTTGTCGCCTAAGTGTCATCTCAATCAGGATGAAGTGTAAGAATACTACTGAAATCTGAGGATACAATGGGAGCGAGTCCAGGGAAATTGAATGACACCCAATCATATCAAGTCCCAGGTACAACTTTTGGTAACTGAATACCCTGTTTTAGAAATACCCCCCCCCCAAAAAAAAAAAGTTCGGAATTGTAGGCTTATATTTTGTTATTTGCTCGTAGCGTGTTGCACATCAATGAAAAGCAGAATGTTTTCATTTTTCCAATGAAGTCACTTGCTTGAGAATATGGGGAGGTCTGAACTTGAATGTCTCCAAGTCACAGCTATTTGTCATAAAAAGTCAATAAAGCATCTCTCTACCAAGGCTCAAGATAAGCGGGCGCTGTGCGATTTTTACCCCTCGGTTCTTCTGCCATAGCGCCCGGTAATGCTGAAAAATAAACAACCGGGCGCTGATATTTTGTCCAAACCAGCGCCCGTTGACGATCGGGAAGCTTGCCCAAGACCTTTAATTTCGAGTTGACAATGCTGCCACGCTGGATTTAATAAAAAGTTAGCTCTCGGTAGACTGAAAGTAGCTCCCGGTTCTCAATAAATCCCATGATCCAGGCGCTACTTTTGAAAAAAGTAGCTCCTGGTTAAAAACCTGTTATCTTGAGCCTTGCTCTCTACACTGCAGTTGTCAATGTAACACTTAGTTGAACAGACGACAGAGTTGATCTTTTGCGCACAAACTAGTGGTGAATTTGGCACATTTTGATTTAGACAGTCCCACATTTACAAACAAGTGGCCGAGAACAAGTGATTGCTATGAATTTGGTGTTATTGGAGAGAGGAACACATTAGCTTTGCATTGAAGAGTTGAAAAATGTAAAATATTTTCTTGGATGACCCTTGCTTATTACTTCAACACTTACCAACTTTGCCTATAGGGCCTACCTTATTCATCCCAATGCAGCTATGTCCATATAAGCTTTTTAAAGCTTTTATGGTATAAATTCAAATTTGTGATATCGCCAATGTGAGATTTGACTAATATATTAATTTGTCTTATCAGGTTTTAGTGAGCAAGTCAAGTGGATTCATGATGGGCTGCGTACTACAGCAGACGATAGAGAGGTAGATGGTAAGTAGTCTTCTTTTCCCACTTTTTTTATTCTTACTTTATTTCTTTTATTTGTTTCGTCCAATCGTGTTAAAACATCTTTCCGTTTTCTTTTTCTTTGCAAATAGAACGTTCAGAAGCAAGTTTAGGCATATTAATTTTTACCAATTTGAGACATATACTGTCAAGGCTCAAGATAACAGGTTCTTTACCAGGAGCTTTTTTTCTTCTTCAAAAGTAGCGCCCGGATCATGGAATTTATTGAGAACCGGGAGCTACATTTAGTCTATAGGGAGCTCACTTTTTATTAAATCCTGCGTGGCAGCATTGTCAACTCGAAATTCTATGTCTTCGGATAGCTACCCGATCATCAACGGGCGCTGGTTTGGACAAAATATCAGCGCTCGGTTGTTTATTTTTCAGCATAACAGGGCGCTATGGCAGAAGGATCGAGGGGTAAAAATCGCCCAGCGCCCGCTTATCTTGAGCCTTGTATACTGTAAAGTGGAAATGTTCGCGCTACTATTATTTTCGCGCTCGAACCAGCTGCCGCGAAAATAATATCACAGAAATATATTTCTTATGTGTTTAGGTCTGTGTGATAAAACTACAAATCACAATTATAAAAAAACACAAAACAGTTGAATTATTTTTGAAGCGCGATAAATTCATCCCACAAAAATAACCACTTTTACAGTAAGAAATTGAGTTGAAACCATTTGATGTACTTTATATTGCTGGTCTCAAATCAGATGATCTTTTTTTTCTTCTCTCATTAGAACACTCTTAATAGTTCAACTTTATTAATTTGTATAATCATTTCTGTGGCAATTTCTAAATGTTATTTATTTATTGTTTAGATTTCTACCTATTTCAGGGATATACATTTGAAGAAAAAGAAACCAATACAATTAAAACCACATTCAATTATTTATACATAGCAGAGTATTTGGATTACCATTTTAGTATGTTTTGCAAACTGGTTGTCAGTCCTTCAATCCTACTCCCACTTAAGAAACGGCGGGATCGGAATTCTATTTCATTACAAACTTTGTAATGTAAAGTTGCTAAGATGCACAGCCGTTAAGAAAAATGCACCAGTTATGAAGTGCAGTGTGTCATCTGCATTGCATGGCTGGAAAAATGGAAACTAGTTCCTGGGAACTTGAGACTTTTGAGAAAATTGTAGGTCTCAAAATAAAGAAATACACAAGGTTTGTGAAGGGAATATGTCTTCAGGAAGGTTTTGTTCAAGTTGCATTCCCGGGAAATTTGCATTTTTTTCTTGCCTTGGACTCATCCGACTTCATTCTACACTGAAGCAAATACCGCGACTAATGTCAGGATCCAATGCTAATTAATTTGTAGATTTCTCACATCTGCGAATAAGGTTACCTTTTGTTAGCCCCAATAACATGTGGAGAGGCTGTACACACCTGGCCACCTCCGCTGTGAGGCGGTGGTGATGACAACTCAATAGATGGTGTAATCTGCAGGTAGGTAGGTAGGGGTGTCCTGCGTCTATGTTGAGTGAGCTTCGATTGAGCATTACATGGGCGGCTTCTCAAACTCCTAATACCATACCAAGAGGGGTCAAGAGTCCAACAATAATTGAGTAACTGATTCGCTTTTGGGGGAGTGTGTTGGCGCAGCGGTTGTTCCCTCCCTCGTCTTGCACCAATGAAACCCGGGTCAATTCTGTGCACGACCGCGGGCTTAATGTGCATTTGGTTTATCACGATTCATGCACGCTCTCGCAGGTTTTTCTCCAGGTTCTCTGGTTTCCTCCTGCTTTTAAAATCGGTGATCAGTTGTTTCAGTTATCAAAAACGTCCTTGACCAATGGTATTTGGGGAGCTGCATTGAAAAATGGTGGATGTTGTTCATGTGTGTTTATGTCGCAACTTGGCGCTGATTTAGTTGAGTGGTGGCGCGCCTAACAAGCGACCTCCTCATCTCTAGCTGCTGCCTGGGCGTTGCATTGTTTAGTATGATTCACCAGCAGCAAAATTACAGCGCTTTGAGCCCTTTGGAAAAAGGCGCTATATAAATACTGATTATTATTATTATTATTCTTCCCTATACCTCCAGGTGATGACCAGTCCATCCCTCTTGTACCGCTCAATGATGCAAATGAGAACGCCATGGGGAACAGTATGTTTAAGATATTTCTTAAACGAGTGGGCATTGCCCCACCACAAAGCTCTGAGGTATGTACTTAGATTTTGATATTTTGTTCGTTATAACTCTGTTAAAAATTGGTAGAAGCTGAATTCGATATTCACTGCACATCCTGGTAAGGAAGCACTGCGCAACAAGTCTGAAAGACTTATCCCTTAGAATGACTTATCCCTTAGACCTGTCCATGTGGCCCAAGGTACTATTTTCCAATACCAAAACGGACAAATACCTATGAAATTTCAACTGATACCAATATAAAAATGCCCATGTCCAAAAGAATCAAACGGAACCCATGGGATAAATAGGCCATCGATTTATATTGATCTACTTATCAAGCCATTATGTTAAAGAGTCGTAAACTTGGATATTAGGTAGTGCCACTTGAAATATCACAATGGGTGTCAGCAGTTGATACGGACTAATTGATGAACCCTAATAAAGTTGTTTTGACCAGTACACAAAGTTTGGACGCTTGGTAGTGAAAGATCATACCGAGCTGGCTAGGCTATTTCGTTTTTCAAATGCTTTATCAGTGACTGTATGTTAGATAATTAGTCTAAACAATAAAAAAAGAATTTCTTGTTTTTGTTTTCTGGTTTCCCCCAGTGATAAATTTCTCCTCCTCTATTACTGTAAAACCGTCAGTTATTTTTTATTTTGCTAGCCTATTGAAACAAAAACGTATAAGGCGCAAACACCAAAGAATGTAAGGGGTGATCCTGAAATGCACCAATGCCACGTTTACAAGGGTTCGTCTGAAACTGGAGTAAAAATAAGATGGCACCATTAATTGCGACTCGTGGTAGCGTGTCGGCCTAAATTATCATAACAGATAATCCAAATTCTGTCTAATGGCAACCATTAGCTCAAACAACTGGTAGCCGGACGTCTTATTTTAAAAGACTTTCTTTAATAAATTGTCTTATCTTTAAAAGACCTATCAATATCAACTAATATAAAAGTGTGACATGATATGGCAAATCATCCTAATAAACTGTGACCTGAAAAGGGTAACTTTTGACCTGGCCTATAACAATATAAATGTTTACAAACCGTATATGCTCTGGAATCACTGGCTTCTGTGCGATAGTAGCAGCTTGGGTCGATTTTGATGTCTAAAGATGGAACGATCAGCGAGTCTTGATTCGGTGTAGATGCTCTTCATGGTCTAACTTTATTTGCTCGATTTCGACCAATAATTTTAACCTGCACTCATAGTGCCCGAATACCTTATTAGCATGCAATTGCTAATACACCTTTTCAATAATTGCATCAAAATGCTCGTTACCATGGTTACCTTACAAGACTCGACAAACTTTAGACGGACAATTCCTTTTTCGACATAATTATTTATATATTTATTCATCAATATAAACATGTCAATAATAATCACGAGCTGCATAGAAAAAGGGGGGGGGGGGGCACTAAATAATCTTAATTTACTACTATCACACATATAGCCAATAATAAGGTCAAGTTACCAGATTAGAATTTATAATATTTGCCGTAGAAATGAGAACTGAATTTTATAAACATGTTAACTTTCCTAAGCAAGAACTAGTTCCAAAACATAAAATCTGGCTATTTCTATAGCCTAAAAGACTCAATACCAATGCACTTCAACTTCCTACCACTTTGTTTACATAACACAGCTGATCGTCTCAATTCTCACGATTAGCATAATTAATTGAGTCACGTGCGTGCATTTGCGTAACAACGACCTCAGCATGACCTCCAGTCATTCACTGCCGATCTTCACACTGTGTGGATTTATAAACATATAAAATCGATTGTGAAGTTCTTGCTTTTAGAAGTCAACTGTTCATAATGTGAATGTGTAATTATTTAAGTGGGACCTTTTGCTGTATGCTCATTGCTATGGGTTAGGAATATCCATGATGAAATTCAGTGTACGAGGTAAGGAAAATCGGCGTTTTATTAGTAAGCTTTTTATGCTCGCGCTAACTAACAAGTTTATAGGAAAGTTTCCAACGAGCAACACTTTCCAAAACAAAATATAGGCCTTAACCAACAACTGAATTTCACCTTGAATTAATAATAATGTGTCTTTAGAGTTTAACCCTGGGATCCGTTAATGGAAGAAGTTTCAATGGTCAGAACAGCGGTTTAAAACGCTGGCGTCCCAGATAGACAACTTCCACCAACACACAACGAGGAGAATTTCACCAATGTACTGTCCGGTTATTAAACCGTCGAGTTTAAACCTGGTTAGATCCCCAATGGCAATGGTTACCTGCCCGCTCGGGTTGTAAAACCTTTACGAAGCTGGGCCATGCCATCCGTGAACTAGGTTACCGGCACTCAGTAGGATTTGAAACCCACCAAGAGCTAGGCCTAACTCACGCCGTTGCTCCCCCAGGTCATGAACTTGAGGATTTCGGGTTTCAAGCCAATTTCCTCGCGTTCACCCCTAGTCGACTAGAGCACAAGAGAGCGTACCTTCTGATATGCTGGCCAAAGCACAACTGAACTTTTTCTGACAAGCTCGCCTAATTTATTTCAAGATTTGCGGGCTCCAACTTTTTGTGGGCGGGACTATCAAATACAGCAATCTGATTGGCAATTACGTGACATGTGACACTGTCTTGCCCAAATCTATATCTAGAAACATTAACGCTGATAATCGCTACAATAATTTACAACTTATTTTGATGATAAAACGAACAATTTCCAATAATATTGTTAACCCAAAGTGAATATTAAACGTGTGAAACAAGCTCTTTTTAATGAGCTAACTCCCCACTTCAGAAATTATTGTTACACGAAAATTGCATGATTTGAGAATCTCCCATGTAAATTCAATGGGTGCCGAATTTGGAGACTTTTACAACATCGCGGACAGACGTAATTTTTGGTATTAAAATACTAAATTTGGTAATAAAGAATAAAGCTAGCGAAATATCCTAAGTCCTGAAAGATGCTATGACTGTCTGACTATTCCCATATCCAATGTTGGAATCTCTAATAAAATCGGGGATGATTTATTGGACTTTTTATAGCCAAGATTTTACAAGGCAGTTCCGAAAAGACGCGATCACAGACGGTAACAAAAGGGGCTAAAATGGACCAAATCCGAACGGCATTGAAATATACATGGTTCTAATATTATAATTTTGTAAAGGCATGCCTACTGCATCCTTGACAGGGATAATCTAGCTATGAGAGGCAATTAAATTCCTAACACGGGCTGTCTCAAGCTAGTCCTGCCTAATCTGAATATTTTGAAGTAAGCTTACAAAATACGAAAATCGACTTCCGTTACACTATCAAGACAAAACACGCTCCCGTGAACTAGTAAATATCAAACATAATTATTGCATTTCATCCCGCATTTCATTCGGATATTTAAAGAATAGACGAGATAAACGTTATAATGTTGACTTGGCATCCTTTTGATTATTGCGTACGCTACTAAATTATATACATGCACAACCACGTTGAAATCACTTGATTTCGCAAACAGTTAATAATAATAAATCAATACTATGACACCCGGGCCGTGTGTGGTTTTAAATAATGATAATTCGAATTTTGTTGCGTTCAGGCGTCGACCGTTGGCTGATGTTATCTAGAGGAAATAGTTAAACAACCAATGTTTGTGTTCTGTTGGTGTCAATACAAATTATCTGTATACACGGCACGTGATTGTACGTATGAACTCACCAATTTAAATGGTCAACTGCACTCCATTGATAACCAGACAAGTTAATCGTTTTACGAGGCAACTACGAAACTCGAGTCGCCAAGAGTGGCCTTTCAATAGGGCTAAAATCGATTGATCAATATACGTCAAGTGCCACTTAATCGGCTTAATCGGGTAGGGTAGATTTCTCGAACGGACAAGTCTATAGAACAAGTTTTGATATTCTTAGATTGCTTTACTGGTGGGGAAGGTATAAGTTTTCGTTAGTCAACGGACATGCCTTTCAGACAAGTCGAAGGGATAAGTCATTCTAAGGGATAAGTCTTTCAGACTTGTTGCGCAGTGCTTCCTAAGCACTTTCATAAAATGTTTGGAAATTTGCCCACATTTAATGAAAATTAGCTCAATTGCCTGAGTCAGTGATCATAAGGAACCATCATAAAAGGTCTTGTAGCCTCTATTGCTGTATAACGCCTCAACAGTAATAAATAACCCAATACTCTCACTCCCAGAAATCGATATTGAAAAGATACCCTCTTTGTCCAGAATGCATATGGGTGCGACATTCAGGCTAATAAAACAGTTGGATAGAATACTTTTGTAAATATCGTTACGGAAATCGAGTCAGTGAATTCATGAATGCAATAATTTAGGTTTCAAACATGCAAGCCGTACAGGTGTGAGCGAGACAGAGTAAAAGTTTTCTACAGCATTTTAATACAGATGATTATCCCTACTTCTAATAGTCTATGGTTCAATAAAATTTAAATATAGTGGTTAAATTTAAAAAGAAATTAACATTAAGAAGTGTGCTTAGCAATGTGAAACCCAATTTCATGCTTGTACTCTGTTCACCCAGCTCTGTGCAGTGATGTCAGATTGTAACCCTCTGGGTTATTAAAAAGCATGCTTGTAGGTGTCTGACCAAAGGGCTCTGAGACTACCATTTTTGTTTTGTATTAACACTTTCCATGCATCTATTAGATTTACCATATACAAAACAGACTTTTCAGAAACCTTTCCCAACTTTCAAGGTCTATCTCAAGGATTACTGAACCAATTCTAGGCATGTTTGTACTTATTTCAATGCATTTCTTATGGTGATTTCAAATATGGTAATGAAATTCAATAATGTTGATATATTTGAAACATTTTGTGAAATGTTCGAACTGTCGTCTGCAGACGACTGCCATGTGGAAAGTGTTAAGCACAACATTCTGATATTTGTAACTGCCCATTCAAAATACAAATTGATATCAATTTTTCTCTCGCTCAAATACAGGAAATGTTCTGGCGTATTCCCGGCCGACTCACACCTGAAGATTTGCGACTTGTTGCCGACCTGATGAAGCCTGGCGATAACCAAGGAGACAACCGAGAAAATGGGGAATACGATGATAGTGATAGTGATGATGATGATGATGATGAGATAGGGGGAAGCAGCAAGAAGAAGAGGAGAGAATCCAGCAGAAGCCAGGCTCTCAACAGAATGGTTGCAGAACGCAAAAAGAAGACTGGTGGTTAGTGTTTTTTTTGATAAGTTTAGATAAGGCCAAGTAAAATGAATTACATGATGCTCGTTCCCGCCCGCTTCCTTTTTGGCCTCCCCTTTTTTTTACTATTTACTATTCAAAATAGGCAAAAAAACACCAAAGAAAAACCAAAACAAAAGTTTATTTTTATTTTTTAGGCTCTCACTTTTTTTACTGTTTCTGAACTTAGAAACTTGCTTTTTGTCATTAAATTGCATCAGTAACTCAAACAGTACAAAACCATACCATGGCATGCCATAGTCCGGACGGCACGCTTTATACAGGGTGGGACTTCAGAAATCAAAAAATCAACAAAAGGGTGGGGGTCAGAATATTTCTGATATAAAGGGTGTAGTTGTAGTTGGAGATAAAATAAAAAGGGTGGTGATCATCAAAATGTATCGGAGGTCGTAGGTATCGGAGGTCGTAGGTTTAAAAAGGGTGGCGATCATCAAAATAATCAAAATACCGACCTTGTCGATTCGCTAGCGCTAGTTATATCATAAATATGTATCCAAAGATATACTTCGATTCGAAATTAAAAAGTCGCCATCTTTAAATTGGTTTGTTGTTATATAGCGCCATCTATTGTTGAAATAGTGACATTTTTTCAAAATGGAAACTCGCCGGGAGCTACGAAAGTGTCGTACGCAGCGTATTATCACAATTTAGGGAGCATAAGAGTACCAAAAATGCACTGATTTGAATAAATAAATCCATTTCAAATGAATCTCCTGTATAGATTTGCATTAAATAATCGTGATTTAGCCGACAAGGTGGTTTTTAAGTAAGCTTATTATTTTTATTTTTATTCAATTATTTTTTTGATGAATAATTTGGGGAATCCCGGGACCCGCCCGAAAAACAAAACGGGCCCCGGGATGTTTCTGTCACTTTGTCCTTTCTTCCAATGAGTGCCTTTTCAAATTTGAATGCACAAAATGATCCAAATGTCCCCTTTTAGGTATAAAGGGTGGGGGTTGAACATTCCCAAACAAAAAGGGTGGCTCTGTAAAAAGGGTGGGGCAAAAATAAAAAGGGTGGGGGTCTGACCCCTGTCCGGACAGTGCGTGCATATTAACGATGGCGGCCATTTTGGAACACAAAAAAAGGGGGAAAATGGGTAAATAGTAGTAAAGCCCTGCCTCCTCCTTGCCTTAAAAAAATCAGGACGAGCAACATGTTATTTATTTTACTTGGCCTAAAGAGATTACACAATACATGTACCAAAGTAAACTCCTCAAACAAACAAAATGGGAAATTTATATCAATTGCCACATTTGTGGATATTTTATGATATATTCATATTGTGTTGTTGTCCTTAAAATGTGCCGAATTCATCACTATTTCGTGCTCAAAAGAGCAGCTCTGTAGCCTGATCATTGCAGTGTGGTTACATTGACAACTTCAGCATAGAGTGATGCTCTATTGACTTTGAAAGCACGAAATAGAGATAATTTTGGCACATTCAGATTGAGACCTCCCCATATTCTCAAGCAAGTGGCTGAGCTACTGAAACAAGTGATTACTACACATTTGGTATCGTTTGAAAGATGAACACATCAGCTTTGCATTGATGCGCACCACACTATGAACATGTCACAAAATGAAAGATAGGCGATTGAAACACATTTTTGAACTTTTTTTGAGGGGTTTACATTGACTACCAAATATGGGTGAGTGTTTTCCTCTAGAAACCCTAAATTGTCCAACCAATTCCATCCCTAAATTCTGCCATAAGGCCAACAAAAAACAAGTTTGTTTCCTGTAGCAAGCCTGAAAAGTCAAATGTGAAATGCATTTTTTTTAAATTTGTGTTTTTGCTCAAATTCTTAGTGGCGATTCACTTGCAATAATTTTAGTCAAATCTGTGCATTTTTGTTACTCTTACTTATGCTTGCTAAAATGTGATATTCGCTGCAGAATTTTCACTTGTTTGCCGTATGAGGCCAATCGCCATTTTGAAACATGTTGGACACAATTTCAACAAAAGATGGCACCCTAACAATATTTTTCCCCGGTTTTGTCTATTAAAAATAAAATGCGTAAGAATCAAGCGTCTCAGTGAAATGTGCACGCACTATTGTTTGGTCTAACTTATGCTTGCTAAAATGTGATATTCGCTGCAGAATTTTCACTTTCATGTTTGCCGTATGTGGCCAATCGCCATCTTGAAACATGTTGGACACAATTTCAACAAAAGATGGCGCCCTAACAATATTTTTCCCCGGTTTTGTCTATTAAAAAAAAAAGGTGTAAGAATCAAGCGTCTCAGTGAAATGGGCACGCACTATTGTGTGGTCTAACTTGAATCCTTTAAAATGACTCCATTTGATTAGGAAATGAAACTAACCATGATAATTTTATTCCTAAACCCACGCCAACAGGGGTTAGGGTTAATGTGATTCCTCTGTAACATTATTTCAAATATAGGGAAAGGGAGACGCAAGAGGCCTGACCGTGTACAGAAAGAGGAAGCACTGCGTCGCATCCAGGAGGATAGTGATGGGGATGCGGTCTTGAAGACGGATTCAAGTGATGATGATGATGATGATGATAATGATGATGATCAGGCACCAGCCATGTCTCATTCGGGTCAAAGGTCAAGTGGTCAAAGGTCAAGTGGTCAGGTCAAGAGAGCCTTACAGAGTGATACATCAAGCAGTGAAGAGTAAGTAATGTGTTAGAGTCTATAACAAAATAAGCTTGACCCCTGAACACTACCTGCCTATATAACAACCATTATGATTGGTTTATTTCAAAATATGCTCATTTTAATCACCAATTAAAAGACCGCTTCTAAAATATTTTACTCCAATTTGTACCAGGGATACATTTATTCTAACATTGCCTCTGATTGGTGCAATAAATGATGTATCCATCTTTCTGACCAATCGGTAGGTAGTTCTCAGGGGGTTAATTGAAATTGTTTTGATATTTTTGGTTTGTTCCCTATTTGATGCCAGTCTGTACTTGTTATCATTAAATATATATAATTATGAGCAAAACCTGCATGGTAGGGTGATTAGCCTGACCTAGAAACAGAAGCGAGGTAAATTTTGAAATTCAGAGGAAACCTCTGAAATGTGGGAAGAAATTATTCTGATGGTGGGGGGGGGGGGGGGACAATTTTGTGGAGATATTTTGTTGTTTGTTTCCCCCCTTTTGCCATCTGCTCCAAAAATGAGTTATTTCTGATAAAATATATTGTACGGAGGGACATGTTAAGTCTTGCTCCCCTGAATAAATAAGCTTATAACACCATTGAAATGAATAACAAAGAACTTTATGTTTATAAACCAAATGTTATTATAAATACTGCAAAATCTTTATAATCATGGTCATGGTTATTTCATTTATTTTTCAGTGATGAATTTTCTCTGCGAACACTGGCCCGTAAAACCAAAGAGAAAACCAAGAACCCTAGCAAGCGTAGCCGTCTTATGTCTAGTGGGGATGATAGCGATAGCGATGGTGAAGCAATGGAAATCAGTCATAGTAACCAAGGTATGTTAAGTTATAAAATGGTTTCATATACATGTAAATGAAGAGAAAAAACCAAGCGAACCCTATCCTAACCAGAGGCCACAGCAAATAGCTGCTGCATCGCATGCTTCACGATTCTCGTGGCACGATCCAGCGAGCTGTCAAATGGTCTCCAAAAAGTTAACTTTTTCAAGCATCCCCGTTAGCACAATCAGTTAGGCGTCCGTACGCCTTCCACGCAGGTGGCCCAGGTTTCGATCCCCGGCGCGAGCAAACAGCAATCGTTCCCCCAAAATGTGACCAGTTTTTCTCCCCTGATAGTTTAATTGTCAAAAACATGCTTAGGGTTAACAAATAAAAAACAAACAAAAAACCCTTGTTCTACAAGGCCCCCCCCCCCCCCTCCCCCCAAAAGAAAGAAAGAATAAAGAAAAATAACTTTGTCCCATGTCTTTGATACATCTAGTCACAATGTAAAGGCAGGGCTATTTTAATTGAGGGATAAATTATGGTTATCATTTCATTGGCATTGGGGAAGTTTGATTATATTCCAAATTAATGATGTCCAATTTGGCTTGTTTATATATTTGTATAGTATTAAACAGGAAATTCATATGCATGAATTGACGATCGCTTATCAATTTTAATCTGTATTTACAGATTCGCAAGCCTCTGCAACTAATCAGCCATCACAAGAGGGCAGTCTTCAAAGCTCATTGAATTCAACCGCAAAGAGAACTTCCATGGTTGAATCTGACTCGGATGATCCAGATCTCCCTTCTTCAAGGAAGTCTGCGAAGAAAGCAAAAACAAATAAACCAAAGAGAATTTCCCGAGTTGCGTCAGACTCGGATTCGGATGATGAACTCCCTGACATTGTGAACGGGTCATCTGATAAAGTTAGTCAATCTGAGATAACATCTGCATCCAAAATTGATACTAGCTCAGATTCAGAAGATGATCCTACACCAGTGAAAAAGTCGTCTGCCAAGAAAGCAAAAACTAGTAAAAAGGCACCTACCCGAGTTGAATCCAGTTCTGCTAAGAAATCACCCTCCGAGAATAATTTGACACCCTCCTTAGTAGATAGCGACTCTGATTCGGAACTGCCTTCTCTTTCGACTAAGTCTTCCTCTGCGAAGACTGCTGCTGCTGCTAAGAAAAAGTCTTCAGCCAAGAAAGCAAAAACTAGTGAAAAGGGACCTTCCCGAGTTGAATCCAGTTCTGCTAAGAAATCATCCTCCGATAATAATTTGACACCCTCCTTAGTAGATAGTGACTCTGATTCGGAACTGCCTTCTCTTTCGACTAAGTCTTCCTCTGCGAAGACTGCTGCTGCTGCTAAGAAAAAGTCTTCAGCCAAGAAAGCAAAAACTAGTGAAAAGGGACCTTCCCGAGTTGAATCCAGTTCTGCTAAGAAATCATTCTCCGGTAATAGTTTGACACACTCCTTAGTAGATAGCGACTCTGATTCTGATCTGCCTCCTCTTTCGACTAAGTCTTCCTCGGCAAAGTCAGCTGCTGCGAAGAAACCATCTTTCGTAGATAAGATGGCAGCCTCTTTAGCACCGTTGGATAGCGACTCTGATTCAGATTTCGATCTTCCTTCACCTTTGAGTAAGCCATCTTCGGCAAAGTCTAACGCCGCTAAGAAATCATCTGGACGTAAGAAAGCCCCCTCAGCAAAGTCTAACGCCACTAAGAAATCATCTGGACGTAAGAAAGCCCCCTCAGCAAAGTCTAACGCCGCTAAGAAATCATCTGGACGTAAGAAAGCTCCCTCTAGAGTAGAATCTGACTCCGACTCTGATTCAGATGATGATATCCCTCTTTCAATCAGGTCTTCCGCTAAAACTAGCAAAAGTAACAAAACGCCCTCCTCTGTGGAATCAGAATCAGATGCTGATCTCCCAGCCGTAAATGATTCACCGAAGCCATCAGCGACTAATTCAGCAGACGACCAGAGTGAGTCCGATTCTGACGATGATCTGCCTCTGAGGAAGGTCGCCAGACGTCACATGATAGAGTCTGATAGCGATTAGGGGTGCATTGATTGAACAGCCGGTCCTATATTGTGTCACCTGATGTTGTGTCACCTGATGTTGTGTCACAGGATGATGTGTCATATGATATTGATGTCAGTGCCTTTTCTAGTCAAATGTCTGCCATTCTTCTCCAATCATGTTGGTGCAAACACTATTGTAGTATTATGCAAATAATATAATTATGTGATCCAGGGCTTAAATAGGGACGATCATATCCTTTGCTAGCGGTGGCGCCCTTACGATAGATCTAAAAAGTTCGCCGGACTTGAGCTCCACGTGACGTCATTCATGATCAAAACAGACGGTGGCCATGATTGAAATTTTCGATCGCCGCGTGGGTTTTTCTTCATGATTTTATCTCCGGATACGGGTTTTCCCTTTCGCTTTTATTATTATACGACTTCCGTTTGAAGTAATTAAAGTCTTATTTTGAAGTATCGGATTGGTCGTTTCGCATGTTATGAGGGTTTACCCACTTTTATTTGGGGACAAACGGGAGGTATATTGAGATTAGAAAATACTAAATAATGGCTCTACGCGGAGCATAATTTTGATGACTTTAGCTTACTAATACCAAAATTCCACAAACGCTCGTATGGATTCGGATAATTTATTGAAATAAGATAGGCCTTCTCTTCCTAAAGCTACCTTCACTTTTCCCTGTGATTGCAGCTAACAATTGCTAAATGGGTTTTTCTGCCTCTGTGTTGTTGTACTACGCGATGTGTTCATAATATTGGGCTCAGGTTTGGCCGGTGTTGACAGCAATCGCGGCGCTCAACACAGCGGGGTCAGGACATGACAGGGTTGGTGATCACTGCGCGTGCGTAAACAATCTCTGCAACAGCCTTATTAAAATTGTTCACAGATTTCCCCTCAGGACCAGGGGTAATTTGGCACATACCAGGGGCTATTTAAGGGGTAAAATCACAGAAATATGTCATCCTGAAGATAATGCAAAGGAATAACCAGAGGCAATTTTCAATGTAAAAGTTGCTCCTGGTGACACAATTTACATAAGAACCAGGGGCACTTTGACGTTTAGTGGTAAATTTGTTAAAGGCATCATGGGATCAGTAGGATATGGCTGACATGAACTCCAAACTTCAAATAATACCGAGTCAAAATTATTGCTTATGGTCAATGTGAACACAGCTAGTATGCACTACATTTGTACCAAGCAATCTTTTTTTATAGCTTAAGCCATGTTTGTTTACTACAATATATCGTATTCAGCAAAAAGAGAGAAATTGTTTTGGACAAAGAGAAAACAATACCATAGAACTAAATTTTCGAAAAATCATAGTTTTCGAAACCAGTGTTTGAAAAAAATATGTCGAAATATGGACAATTAGTCTAGCCTTGTGAAAATGGTAAAAATAAAATCCATTATTGAGCATTTGCAGAGGCTGTACTAGCTGTTCCGTGGTAACATTTTGATATTTACAAAATAAACTTCTCAAAAAAAGTTCAGAAAATGGTTTTTAATCACCTATATTTGTGTATATTTGGTTATATGTCCATAGTGATTTGAACATCAATGAAAAGCCGACGTGTTCATCTTTCCAAAGATACCAAATCTGTAGCAATCACTTGGTTCAGTGCTCGGCAAATTGCTTGAGACTATAAATAAATCTGAATGTGACTCAATAAATCTGAATGTGCCAAAATCACCACTAATTTGTGCTGAAAATGTAATAGAATATCACTTTACACTGCAGTTGTCAATTGTAACACTTTCGTGATCAGACGACACGGTTTGTTCTTTGGAGTGCAAAATAGTAGTGAATTTTGCACATTTTGATCCTCGCATTCTCAAGTAAGTGGCCGAGCACTGAAACAAGTGATCGTTACGAATGAGGTATCGTTGGAAAGAAGAACCCACATCGCCTACCTTTTCATTGATGAAACCCCATATGAATAAATATATTTACAAAATTGGTGATTGAAAAAAAAAATCTGAACTATGTTAAGGAGTTTTTACAAGTCTTTGGCTGAATACAGCGCATTATTGGATAGTTGTGGAATGCTTTACTGTGCACCCGGGTTATATTTTTTGGAAATTATATAATTATGTGAAATAATTACGATCATAATTACTGGGTTATATTATTATGCAATTTATAGATTCATTGGATACCCTTCCACACGGCAGTCAATTACAGTTCCAAATTTTTACAAAATGTTTCAATTTAATCACCATATTTTGGAATCACGATAAGGCTAAAAATAACTAAAAATGTAATGTTGTCCTCGACCGCCCGCTTGTCAGATTTAGGGCCGCTCCAATTTGTTCTTTCTTTTTTTTTCCAGATTTTTTCCCCAGATTTTTTTCTTTTTTCCCCCAGATGTTTGTTGTTGTAACAGTTTAAATGGCATTGAATAATAAATTAAGTGTTTATGACATATATGTGCGACTCATATGATTACAACTTCTTGTTGCCTGAACTTTGAGCTTCCGCTGGTATAAGAAAATTAAAAAAAAAAAAGAATCCACCTTCTCTGAAAGCTGTGGAGGACAACATTACTTTTTTTTTTTGCCTAAGCACACACATGCCTAGTATTGGTTCAGTAATCCTTGAGATAAACTTTGAAATTTGGGAAGTTTCTGAAACATTCCGTTTTGTATATATTGTACAACTAATAGCTGTGTGAAAAGTGCCGAGTACACTTGATATTATGCAGGAATTGAAGGTTGTTTTCAGCATTGTATTTTGTAGTCAATATTCGGATAAGATAAAAATAATAGTATTTACTGTTAGTGTTAGTACATACATGTACTTTTATTTATGTAGAAATGTAGATTATAGAGAAATGTAAATTTAAAAAAAAGGTATTAATTATTAATAAATGATTTGTTGGGTATGCTAATTGCGGTTGAACAAATAAGTGTGCATACGCAATATACAGATGAAATTGCCTAAAACTGTCATGTTCTGGCTGTGCACTTCATCAGGGTTGTCACTACACTGGTCGGCAGTAACAGGCACTCGGCTAAAACAACCGGCACTCGGCTAAAACAACCAGTACTCAAGGACATTTCAGACTTTTCCAACCAGCACAAAAATGTCAACACTCAAATTGGTACATTTTGATACTTTTAAAATAGTTGTAAAAAGTCATTATTGTCATCTATAAGAAGTATTTCTATTCAAATTCTTGTAACATTTAGCCGGCACTAAAATCACATGCTGTTCTAATTTGTTTGTTCAACTACTTCCCCAATTATAGTGTTAGGAGATTCATTATATCCTCCAGTTTTTTTCAAACCAAGGAATGTATTGTAATATCCCATATCAAATCTGTACACTAAGGCCTAAAAAAAAGGTTTGATTGGCGTAACATAGGAAAAAAAATAGGGTAGGTCGGTCGGATTTTTAAAAAAAAATTTTTAATTTTTTTTAAAATCTATAAAACGTCTATGAAATTTTATATACCAGTAACCATAGACATAAACAAATGGCACAAATACACATTTTCACTGTGTTTTTTTCTTTTTCTCACACACACTAACTTTTTTTTGTTTAGGGTCGGCGGTGAAAATAGGGTCGGTCGGGTTACGCCAATCAAACCTTTTTTTTTAGGCCTAAGGGCGCATTTTCATTGTGTGAACTCGTTCGTACCTACAATGTTACAAAATATTGTTCTAACACTTTGTAGGTGTAATGTAAATTGTTCCCCCTTTCCCCCCTGATCAATGTTGAATCCCACAATTTGCCCACCACCAGCACATGGCCTCGCAACATTGATCGGTGGGGAAGGGGGAGGAGTATGAGGAAGGGGGAGGAGTATGAGGAAGGGGATACTTCAGGCTACCAGAAACAAGTTTCATGCGACTCTAATATTGTGCGTATTATGGTACAAACAGCATGGCAATTAGGGTCAGTGTTAGAACACATTTTTTCTATGATTGTAGAGTACAAGTCCACATCACGTGGACTCAGTTAACATTGGCATAGTGAGAACGCGCTCTAACATTGTAACAGCAGGTGTCACACAGCCCTCAAATTAACCGAAGGAAATTGCCGTTGGTGCCCCACCTAGTTGCCTCGATGCCATCAACTTCTAGCTGTTTTTAGTTTTTTACACCATTGAAAAGTACATAATTGCCTTGAATTTGCATTGCCCTTTCCATTTCTTAATTTGAGGGCTGGTGTCACACCAGTTTGCATTTGTATTTGTGAGTTGCATTGAGGAACATTTCAGACAAAGTTGTTATATTTATATTTAATAGTATAATGAAATACACCACAAAATTTGACAATTGTTTCTAAACCAAAATTTTCTGCTGATTTCAAATCTGGAGAGTGTACAAAATGAATCTGTGGGGAAAGTAGACAAATTAAAGTGATACTACCTGAATTATGTTTTTTTAATGAAATTCACCTGTAAGGCCTTTTTTGGGGGATTCAGCCAATATTTTACATTTCTTACTTACTATTTGTCCCAAATATGATGCTCTGTAGTGTGAACTGATCTGAAGTAATTCTGTCTTACATTAAGGGCATAACCTAATTTTAGGGTCCGCAAACTTGAAATTTGGTCCAAATTCTTGGAATATGCCTCGACTTTGTTCACTGATGGAATGATATACCACAAAATCTTTAACATTTTATTAAACTAACATTTTGTGCTGATTCCAAATCTGATTTATAAGTTTATATACCATTATGTGAGGGGAAAATAGTCAAATTAAAGAAGTAATACCCGATTACGCTTTTTCAATGCAAATCGCCTAGAAGGTATTTTCATGGGATTCTGCTGATATTTGTCCATTTCTTTCTCAATATTTGTCCCAAATATGATGCTCTGTAGTGTTTATAACTTATCTGAAGTCATTCTGCTTTCCTTTAAAAGTGCATTACCCGATTTAGGGGTCAGCAAACCTGAAATTTGTGCAAAATTTGTGGAATATACCTTTAATATTGACACTGTTTGTTGATGGAACGATATACCACAAAATCTCGAACATTTTTTTAAAACTAAAATTGTGGGCCGATTCCAAATCTGATGATTGTATATAATGTGAGGGGAAAATGGTCAAATTAAAGGAGTATACCTGATTACGCTTTTTCAATAAAATTCACCTAGAAGCCATTTTCATGGGATTTGGCTAATATTGTACATTTCTTTCTCAATATTTCCCCCCAAAATGATGCTCCGTAGTGTTAATAACTGATCTGAAGTAATTCTGTCTCACATTAAAGTGGCATTACCCAATTTGATGGTCCGCAAACCTGAAATGTTGGCAACATTCTTGGAATGTGTTTAATATTGACTAATATTGACTCCTTTCCTTTGATTGAATGATGTACCACAACATCTTTCTGAACTGAATTTTTGTGATGATTCCAAATTTGATAAATTTATAAACGATGTCAGGAAATAATAGTCAAATTAAAGGGGTAATACCGATTATGCTTTCGATTAAATTCACCTGAGGTATTTTCATGAGATTCTTTCAATATTTCAAATTAATTTCTCATTACTTCTTTAAAATATGATAGTTTTTAGCGTTGAGAACTGATCTTAAGTAATTCTGTCTCACATTAAAGGCGCAAACCCCAATTTTAAGCTACTAGTGCTTGCTTATGGCAATCTCTAAACCTGTAAGTCACCTCTGTGGATCTTCGAGCTCTGCCCCCCAATTGAAGATGCATTCTCCCAGCAAGTTCTTCACACAATTTTGCAAACAAGTATCTGGGTCATGGCTGATAAGAACAATCCACATATTCCAAATCCACTAGATTTTGGATGGTGCAAAGAGAACTAAAGAACTAAAGCCAATTCTGACGACAAAATCTGCGACACCGACTGACTTTGCAACATCCGCATATATTGTCAATGCAAAGACAAATGCAAATGAGGATGCACTTGACTGTGTTGAAACAGGAAGAGTGTGCACTACTTCGCAGATGTGGAGCCAAGCTGTACACGTGCCACCTGGCTATTCTCATTCAATCAGATACTGAGTGAGACAGACACCTGAACAGTTACTGAATGATCAAAACGAAGTAATCCAAAACAATAATGCTTAAGGTCACTAAAAAATCATTAAACACTAGGATGATGAAATCACACAAACAATTATATGAATTATGGAGGGTTACCAAAGGGATGACTCGACTTCTTGGCTGCAGTTAACTGACCTGAGAATCTTAGTATTTTAGTCGCAGCTTTTCTCATATATATGATCGTACGTGGACGAAATAGAGGAAGCATTCACAACATACTGGGCCCAGACTTTCCTGTCATTCATGAGTTGGCGGATCTAAACCCATATCGCTCTTGACGGCATCAGGATACTGAACGGGTCTTCTGCTTCTGTTAGCTTTCACTTTCCCACCAGGAAATTAGATGGGATATAGGTTGGCCAGCGAAACATATACGGCGCTGCTTGATTATTGATGTTATAAGGGGATATCGCCATATACCACGCTACGTATATATAGCATCCGTTTATTCGGTCTTCCATTTTCCTGCTGATGGTCCATGTTTCAGATCCGTGCAACAAAATGCTTTATACTATGTCTACGCAGACTTTGAAGAATCTGAATTTTGTTGTTCTTTCGAGGTTAGACTTCCTGATCGTATGCAGTTTATTGCAGGCATCAGGCAACCCATGCTTGTGCTTTCCTGCATGTGTCTAGAACATAGGCTCCAAATATTTGAAATTAGGGACGTTTTCCAGCTCTACTCCTTTGATGGTCTTTACACTGGCTGAGGTGGCAATATTATAAGGAGGCTTTTTGTTTTTGATGCTGCCTTATATTCTGTAATAGTGATTCCGCTTTACTGATTGATGTTGCTAGGAGGACACAGCGCATTACGTAGTCAAGAATTGTGATGAAGATAAAGGGTGCCAAAGTGTCACCTTGAAGACCACCAGCTAAAATCTTGAAAGGTTCCGTCTCTCCGTCGGGTGATATCTGAAAAGAGTTGCCATACATTTTTTTTCATGGCGTTGACAATGGTGTCAGGGATACCATAGGCACTGATGATGTCGAACATGCGATCACGGTGTACTGAGTCGAAAGCCTTTGAGAACACGGCACAGCAGCCAGTAGGTTTCTTTCAATTAATTTTTTCAAAGCTAGAATCTGGGAGATCGTGGATCGTTTCTCTCTTAAGCCATTTTGATTCCATCGAAGAAGAGGGTCCACAAATGGGCGTATTCGGTTTGGTAACATACGATTGTAGACCTTAGCCCCAATACAGGAGAGGTTAATCCCTCTGTAGACGGTTGGTTGAGAGGTCTCCCTTTTGATAGGATAGGAATGATGGAACTCACTGACCGCACTGCCTAGGGATTTCATGGTGAATCAATGCTCTGTTGCAGATTTCCAGTAGGTGATATGGTAATTGCTTGGACTTTCAAAGCTCAAGAGGAATTGAAGGCGATTGTAATTCTCCTGGGCAGGAAGGTCCTAAAGTTTATCTTGTAGTCAACTGAAACGATTGAGCACTTCTACAGCATATTTCCCCTGTAGTTGGCTGTCCTGGTTCAGTGCTTTGAAGTTCAGGGAGCGAGATTGCACTTCTCTTTGGAGCACGAAGACTCGGTCGTAGCAGTAGCAGTTCTATGGTCAGATCCAACTGTCGAGAAGGAGCTGTATGTTTGTACATTGCGGATGGAGTTGCGCCACTTCCTACTTACTAAGATAAAGTCGATCTGTGCCTTGGTAGAGTCCACAGCTTGTGTTGGGGTTTCTAAAAGAGGTTTTGCTCACTATCAAATTGAACTCATTTACAAAGTTACAAAGATGTGTCCTGTTCCGGTTGGCGAGGTCATGAAAGGAAAACCTGGCGACATACGATCCTAGTTTGGCATTAAAATTACTGCAGATTGAGACTACGTTGTGATGAGGAATGCTGCTAAATGCGTCTGACAAGTCTTTGTAGAAGGAGAGTATCTTGTCTTCAGAGCAGTTGGTGGGACTGTAGATGGAAATTACCGTATTATCCCTATTAAGCGCCCAGGGCGGTTAGCAAAGTCATTTTGGGTGGGCGCTAATTATGTTACCTGTTTTAAACTCATTTATCGTACTAAATAACATGTACAATTGGTCATTTGAGGAGGATGAACATTTCATGTACTAAATGAAATATATGTACAAGTGGTCATTTGAGGATGCTGACCATTTGAAAAGGTGGGCGCTTATAAGGGATTGTTTGTTGGTAGTCATTGAGAAAAACAGGGGTGGGCGCTTATAAGGTCCTGGGCGCTTAATAGGGATAATACGGTACTGCTGTTGCTGGATTTCCAAGGAAAGTTGCCACTATGGGCTTATTGTGGTGACAGATAACAGACACTTCTGAGGCGTGTGTGCTAATCAAAAAGCCAACTCCGCGTACTGAAGCAGTTGCAGAGGAAGTAATTGGTGTGTAATCATCCGAGACCTTTCTGACAAATTTAGAATCATGGATGAAACGATGTTCCTGAATGCATATGACATCAATGTTGAACTTTGATGCTGAATCGGCAAGTTCTCCAAGACAATGTGGTTGGGTCAGCGTTCTTGTGTTAAAAGTTACGACATGGACAATGCGTTTACATTTAACGATTTTACATTTAACACAATTTGCTCCTCCATTCGATCCCGAGTCAGCCTGTCCTCCTTGCGACATAATTACTTAAGATCAGTTCTCAACGCTACAAACTATCATATTTCAAAGAAGTAATGAGAGAGAAATGTGAAATATTGAAAGAATCTCATGAAAATGCGTCGGGTGAATTTCTTCAAAAAACAATCTAATCAGGTATTACCCCTTTAATTTGACAATTTCCCCCGTTTTGTAAAATCATAAAATTTGGAATCGGCACAAAACAGAAAAATGTTTAAGATAGTATGGCACTATGAAAACTCTCTCATTGCTTGCGTGGTAGATTTCGATCGCGACAGGAGCATGCGCAGATGCGATTTTTGTGTAAGTGGTCTGTGATTTTGTCAATATTATATTTTTACTGTGATTTGTCGATCTGCATTAAATGCAAAAAGTAACAACGCCCCCGGCTGGACTCGAACCACCAACCTTTCGGTTAACAGCCGAACGCGCTAACCAATTGCGCCACGGAGGTGATTATTACTAGGCTGTTTTGGTTTGTCATGTTCACCCGTACACTTTCTTGCAAAGTCGGGCATCGTTTTTTCTCAAATGTTGCTTGCATATTGCCTTTGCTGTCGCCTTTAATACATGTGCTGTTACTTGAACTTGGAACCAACGTTTAATTTGAACTGTCTATTTTCAATAAAAAAATACTCCAATACAGGAAAAAAATCAGAAAAGCTCACAGACAACAAATAAGAACATCATTTTACTCGACCTAGAATTTCAATCAACGGATTTCAATCATCGGCAAAACCCGATGATGTGAGTGACGTCATTTAATGAGCTCATTAGCATAATTTATGTCCGTGAAATATACAATAGGGTTTTGGTAGTGTATGGTATATCATTCAATCAAAGGAAAGAGTCAATATTGATGGCATATTCCAAGAATATGGTTGACATTACAGGTTTGTGGACCATCAAATTGGGTAATGCCCCTTAAATGCGAGAAAGAATTACTTAAAATCAGAGCATCATATTTTGGACCAATATTGAGAAAGAAATGTAATGTATCCCATGAAAATGCCTTCTAGGTGAATTTCATTGAAAATTGTAATCGGGTATTATTATCATTAAATTTTGACCAATTTCTCCTCACTAGGGTATGAAATCATCAGATTTGGATTCGGCACAAAATTTCAGTAAAAAAATACGTTCAAGATTTTGTGGTATATCATTCAATCAGAGTCAATATTAAAGGCATATTCTAAGAATTTACACCAAATTTCATGTTTGAGGACCTTAAAAATCGGGTAATGCCCTTTTAATGCAAGACAGAATTACTTCAGATTTGGCCGAATCCCATTAAAAAACAATTTGGGTAGTATCCCTCGACTACTTTCCCCACAGATTCATTTTGTACACTCGCCAGATTTGAGTGAAATCAGCACAAAATTTTAGTCTAGAAACACTGTTTAAATTTTGTTTATCAGGCAAGGTTAAAAAATCTTATGTAAAGTTTTAATAAATAAATTGTGAAAGAAAAGATGTAATGAAATGCATTTCTATTTTATTTTATAATACACCTAGTGGAACCGTGTGAGCTCAGTGTTCTGTTGCATGAAAGTTAAGCTTCACCCTAAATAAAGATTCTTTGCATTGATCTTGAAATTCCATGTGTTTAGTCAGAATGTCAGACGTGCAACATGGATGAACATAATACTTGAGAACGAAAGAAATCACAACTAATGATTCTTGATTGGAAAATACCTATAGAAGTGACACACCACACAAACACTTGATTTATGCATATTTATTTGGTATAAACAATAAACATACATCAGTAACATCACATGGTCACGGCACAACATCATTTATATTTACTATTTGGGCTGTTTAGAACTGTAAATACAATCCTTTTAAAAAGGTTTGCAATATTTAAACATGAAATAGGATACTGAACTTTTTTTAGATCAACTTCATTGCACCATAGCCTCCGAGTACCTACTGAGTGGTGATGGGAGTAGGTGGATATAATATGTGTGTTCTGAATAGATTCAACCAAATTATCAAACTAACACAAATTTACACAAAAAAGTACAAAATTAAATATATAATGTATTATATAATGATAGGCCTGATTTCAATCATTTGATGTTTTACTATCACATGACTTGAAATTGAATGTGTGATATCATTATATAAAACAAGCTTTTTTTTGTTTGAGTAAAACTAAATCACTTGGTCCAATCAATAATTTGGATTGTTCCATTACACTTGGCTTTGCCTCATGTAATGGGAGTCCTAATTTGACCTAGTGATGTAGTTTTTACTATCACACTCTCAGGCATTCAATATTTGTATACTGTATTCTTACATGACCATTCAGTGTGGTGAAGAAGAAAAAAGAGATCATTCAGTGTGGTGAAGAAAAAGAGATTGTCTACCAAAATTTATCCTCTGAAAAATGTAGTAATTAATTCTCGGACTTTATTTGGGCATCACTGGGTGCTCGTTTTATTGCATGATTTCACTTCGGGAAATCTCTTGGGCTTGTGCAGATGCACTGAAATTTGACTAATATTAAAAGGATTTTGATGGTAATGCTAGAGATAATAATGAGAACATACATGTTGGAAATTAATTGATGAATATATCATCAAATAATGCATTGACGAAATTTGGGTATCTCTTCCTCTGTATAATAATAAATCATGTGGCAGCAATTATAATATACCGATTCTACAGTAAAACGTTTAGCTGCCCCATGTTTTCTTTCCATACCACCTGCACAGTGCAAGCTTTGTGGAACCATGCCCACAATTTCTATTACCTGTGAATGGGTCGACAGATTGATTCGGACAAATTTGTACAAACCAGAGGTTTGTAAAATGTTTACATTTTGACTGCCCCACTCAAAAAAGGGGATGAACGATTCATAAATAGATTGATAACATCATCAAATTCGGCAGATGAAAACCCTGTTATTATAGGACCCTTTTGAGGGTAGTGGAACCCCTGGTATGAATCACAGTTAATTCTTGTCATAGTAAAATTGAAAGCCTTCACAGCACATACTATACAAGAACCAAATGATTCACATAGTAATTATTTTTTGCAAGAATCGAGCTTGTCACTGGCGCAGACATTTTTGCCCTGCCAACAACACTCGCTCGCGCATATATAGACATCTATTAAATTGAAATGCTCGAAGACAACATCAAGCAAGCGGTCAACTGTCTTTAGTAGTAGTACACATTGAACAAAGAGTCACTTATAGCGGAAATGTTACAATCATTGCCCCATAACGTTGGGTTGACGAACATCGTCTATTTTCAGGATCATGCGTACCAGCTGTGTGGCCAGATTTATCTGTTGTTTCTTGCCGTGAAGGGTCTCTATAACATGCTGCTCTCTCATATCTGAAATGGATGGAAATATAGAATAACATTTATTTAACTGTAGAGTCAATTGCACTCATAACAATGCAATTAATTATACACTCGTCCAAAGAAGTTCCTTGCCACTTAGTTAAGTCCAAATATTTCAAATTAATATTTAATAGAATATAATATATAATTGTATATCAAAATAAGCAGAAAGTAATCCTTTAACAGCTTAACATGGAATTTAGACATGATCCCTCATGCATGGCAGATTCCATTCACTTGACAATGGCAAGGTCTGTGTAAGAAGATGGCAAAATATTGGATAATCCCACCTTTCAAATGATAATGTGAATGATTGAACACAATATGAACTTTACCATTGCTTGATGAATGTGCTCAGCCATGCATGAATGCGTACATCTTAATTTCATACAGACATGATAGAGAATTATTGTCTGCTTATTTTGACATGCTATTGTTTAATTTATATTAAATATTTATGTGAAATATTTGAACTTCAATATTTGAACTTCAATGAGTGGCAAGGAACTTCTTTGGACGAGTGTATTATTACACTTTGTTCCCCTCCCCTTGACACAAACTGGTCTAACTTGGTGTAATTTTTTTTACAAAAGCCATGTGGGCATGAACCTGAAACATCCCTTTTCTTTTTTCAGCTTGATATACATTTGATACAGAAAGTTGGGAATGCGAGCCCCGTAGCGTGAGTGATGCACGATCACCTGGACTTCGATCCACAGGGTCCACACACCACACATTTTGTGTGTCATTATTTGTCTCCTTGTTAGCTTTTTTGCTACAAACCCTGATTGGGTTAGTAGTAGGGTAATATGTTTCTAATTTTCTTTTTTTCTTTTCCAATATTATGAAGGGAATTATTTCAAATGGAGAGAAAAAAAAAAATTGACAACAAAAACACAGTTCGCCCATAGTACAGGTTTTTTTTATTTTGTCAACATTACAAGATGTCACAAAATGTTAAAAATATTGAATCTCATTATAACATGTGTAATTGACTCAGCGGTTTGCGTATATAGTTAGAAAGTTCTCACTCACTTATCATCAGTGAGGGCAAGTGGTCATCATTGTCAATACACAGTTTACCTTCAGCACATAAAGACACAGTTCGCCCATAGTACAGGTTTTTTATTTTTGTCAACATTACTATCCCGCGTACTGTCCTGTGTCTCTTAGGCAGCAGATTTGCTGCCTAAGAAGCTACTTTTCATGAAAATCTTTACATAAGAAGCTACTTTTCATGTATAAAGCTACAATTCCTCTGTAAGAAGCTACTTAAATACAGCTTTGAAATGTTGCAGGACAATCAATACAAGTACCTCATCTTCAATACTTACCATTAGTTCCCTTGTGAAGACAATCAATGCCTAGTCTTGGGTTCTTCTCTTTCAGTTGTCTTGATTTGACATCAGCCATAGTCTGGATTGGATGTAGACCACTGTTCTCTGCGAGAGCCATGGGGATGGTATCAAGGGCATCGGCAAACGCTCTCATGGCATACTGCTCTATGGTGGAGATCTGAAATCAAAAGATTATGTTTATTGAATGCAATAGTATCATGGTAAACCCTTAACACTTTCCACGCGGCAGGCGTCTGTAGACGACATTACAAGATGTCACAAAACGTTTTAAAAATGTCAAAAATATTGAATCTCATTATAACATGTGTAATTGACTCAGCTGGTTTGCGTATATAGTTAGAAAGTTCTCACTCACTTATCATCAGTGAGGGCAAGTGGTCATCATTGTCAATACACAGCATACCTTCAGCACACACTGAAGGACAAAGAAAGTTAATACCTACACTCTGGCATCACAGTCTATATACCAGAGCAAGGTTAGAATTTCGTCACATGCTGCAAGTATACATTTAGATTCAAGTCAAGATAATTTTAGGAGAATCTTCAGATTCTCCTCCATTTACCTAACACTTTCCAGGCGGCAGGCGTCTGCAGGCGACAGTTCCAATATTTCACCAAATGTTTCAGGAAAGATTAAACTATTGAATCTCATTACCATATAATTTGGAATCACTATGAGAAATGCATTGAACTAAGTACAAACATGCCTAGTAGTGGTTCAGTTATCCTTGAGAAAGACCTTGAAAGCTGGGAAAAGTTTCTGAAAATCTGTTTTGTATGGTAAAACCAATTACCCTGTGGAAAGTGTTAAACGCCCTAACCCAGGTTGGAATCGGGGATGAAACTATCATGGGAAAGGAATGGCGAAATTTAGGGGGAGGGGGCCCTGCTCTACCGTTGCATTGGGAATTGAACCCGGGTCCACCGGCATGGGAGTCTGTGCCTTAGTCCACTTTGCCAGATGGTCACGCTAGGGATTTAATAAGCAATGAATAAGGGGTCACACTCCCCACATCAACTTATCCATCTGCATTTATCACTTGCCGTGATTGCCCAGGGAGATAGAATGAAGTATCTAGTGCTGTGAGAATAGTTTTCAAACTGGGTTTTGTACGGTTCAGGGCTGCAAGGATTGATTAGGCATTTGTGACCCATCACATCAAAACAGACCAGTTTGTCGGCATTCCTCCCGAAAATAGGAAAAGAAGACAATAAAAAATAAAGATATTAAAAAGAATTTATAACCATTCAAGCTGCATAAAATCTGTGTTTCGTGTTCAATTTCAGTATAAAAGGTGAAACATGACATGGATTCTAAATCTTATTTTTCAAAGCTCTTCTGACTCCTTTAAAAAATTTGGAGTAATTCTGTTATACCCATCACAGAGGTATTCATAATGCATATGTTTAAGAATGACGCATACTACTGATGTTGGTGTGTAGGGTATAACAGAATTATGCAAAAAATATAGTGTTTCCCAAAAATCTCACCTTATCTGCTTCTTCACTGACTGCTAGGGAGCAAGCTATCTCTGCTGCGCCGCCTCCATACACGACATGGTTCTCCCTCACAAGATTACGTATAACACACAGAGCATCGTGTAGACTACGCTTGGCCTCCTCAATAATCTGTCGATACAAGCACAAAGACACAATGTAATTAGTGACATGACTATTGACTAGTATTCTTTACACAAGAGATGTTTGTTTGCTTTTATTTACTTTCATAAGATATTCAGAAGGTTAGAATGTTTTTGTTGCAAAGTGTGTCTGAAATCCTTGATTCATGGGCAACTATTTAGATCAGGGGGGGGGGGGGAGCAACCTACGGCCTGACAGTGGGTTTTTTTGTGGCCCGCGAGATGTCTCAAGAAAAATAAAAAATAAATCGTTTTTACATCATACCAAAAAACGAGCATTTTTATTGGCACCAATGATGTTCCTCAACGTTTTTTACATCATACCATAACACGAGCATTTTTATTGGCACCAATGATGTTCCTCAACGTTGGATATGTCTATTTTCCCAATTAATTGTTATCTGTACTGTATTGAGATTACGTTCTTGTGAAGATAGATTATTAAGCACACACACCTATTGCTTGAAAGTCTTCGGAATCAAAGGTTTGACATCAACAGCAGGTCATTGCTAGAAAATTTGGTTAGGTGCGGCCCAGTCAATTTTTCACTCTTTATATCTGGCCCATTCATTCAAAAAGGTTGCCCACCCCTGATTTAGATAAGCAACTGATTGAGGCTTGCAACTATGAAGGCTGTATTTTACAAATCGATTAACAATAATTCACTCTAAAATCACAGTTGTACCACTCATGACAAACATTACAAGCTGAACTTAATAAGTTCACATAACTTTGTCTTCAATGGTTGGTTTTTAATCTTGCATAGTAGTTGGCCTCACAAATGATTGGATACATCTACAAGGAATTCCGATAAACTATGCACCTGGGGTTTATCAAATTCATAACGAGCTGACACTGAACAAATATATGATACTTCAAACCTAATGTGCATATTAAATTGCACATCCCAAATCTGAAATGATTTGATGTATTTGTGTTAGCCTTATAATTAATAAGCATTATCTACATTTCTCATTTCTAAGAATAATGGCATAAGTTGGAAAGATGACACACATTTCCTTAATTTACAAATTTTACAGTCATATAAAAAGACACACATTTTGTTAAATGAGAATTAAGGTGGTGAGTATGATCAACACCCAGCATTGCATGCTTTCAAACCTAAAAACACCAGAGGGTTTCATTTTTCCCCCTTCATGCATTTGGTTAAATTTGTAATTCTGGAATACAATGGAGGATATTTTTTAAGATAAATAATGTGGTTCTTCCAGACCCTATGTGTAATAAGGACTATTATACACCCGTAGATCAGATTTCTTTAGCTGGGGGTATTAATTGCATAAACCACCTGAACTTTTCTTACCATTTTATTTCCACCTCTAATGAATATCGTCACAGCCCTAGAGTTTGCGCATTCCTCTATAACCAACATACGATCCCTGGTGGTGCCAAATTCAAGCTCCCTCACGATGCCAGCCTTGCCAAGCTTCTCGGGTGTCAACTCTTGGAAACGGGGCACGATGCGGCCACCGGTGGCAATTGCGATCAGCTGAAAAATTCATATTACATATTTATAAGAGAATGAATACATGCATGGACAAATTCATCTCAAAATGTGTCTCAACAGGTTGTGTGACTAATTCAATCATTTTTGAATGATTGATGCTGTGTGTTTTCTTTTGACTTTTTTTTAATGAGTGATGCTGTCTGTCTACTGTGAAACCAGAAATGTCTGTGTGCATTTAAATTTCACTAATTTTTTGAGAAAATGTAATGCTGCAAATATTTCCCATCTGCCTTGTTGCTGTGCATTGCAAAGTTACACAATGTTATTCCAAAGTTTCCATTCATGAAATTTTCATGCCGTGAATTAGGCCAGTATTGCTGATTCGTGAAATTTTAAACTCGCGAACATTTCTGGTTTTACAGTACTTTGAATGTAATGTTACTAACTATGTAGGCAATTCACATGATATCAACGAACAGCAATAATTCCAAGATTGGATTCATCCTGAAAACTTGGTTGTGTTGATAATTGTACCACTCGTGACAAACATTACAAGCTGAACTCGATAAGTTCACATAACTTTGTCTTCAATGGTTGGTTTTTAATCTTGCATAGTAGTTGGCCTCACAGATGATTGGATACATCTACAAGGAATTCCGATAAACTATGCACCTTGCTTTATCAAATTTATATCGAACTGACATTACAAATGAGAGCATCAATGATGCAGAAGCTTCAGGTAGCGACAAGCTATACATTTCATTAGTGACAAGCTGTCAATTTCATGTATAGGATAGGTTGAGCCCATTGGACGAGCTATGAGTTTTGAATACTGAAGCTAAAAATGTTATGAGACTTCAACATAGCTATAGTTTGTTAAGGCTTATATAACATAGATATTTAAGCCTCATTGTAAAGGTATTAAAATTAGTATTGGCACAGTTGAACTCCAGACATTTTCTGCATGGTACCACCTACCTCAATCTCTGGTCCTCCTACCCAACGTACAGCGGGTAATTCATTTTGTAGAAGTAAATGGTTAGCTTCATCATCAAAACCCCACTGGCAAATAGCTAGATTAGCACCGGAATCTTTGACCTAAAATTGGTAGAAACATAAAATATAACAGTAAGGTCAGACATAATAATTGTCAGTGGACAAATATTTTGGCAGGCAATTTCATACTATACTTTTTTTTATCTGCCTCCATGCAAATTAGCAATTGAAAATAAGTCTAGATTTTTTTTTTTTGGGGGGGGGGGGTGGTTTACTTGTAGAATCCAAAACGTTTTTGTGAATTAAATGAGTGCAAACCCTGAATTACACAGGTGGACCAGGACGTACTCCGTAACTTTTGTCAACAAAAATATCTCCTAAGGTACTTATGCAGCAAAATTTGCAAATCAGCCACTGGGTAAAAGGTAAAAAAACTTGGTTCCCTAGCAATTCGAAGTCTGTACAGTTTTAGCTTTTTATATAGATCGATTAACAAGATAATTTAAAGGTGTGTTCACTCTGAAAAAATGGTGTTGATAATTGTACCACTCGTGACAAACATTACAAAATGAACTTGATAAGTTCACATAACTTTGTCTTCAATGGTTGTTTTTTAATCTTGCATAGTAGTTGGCCTCACAGATGATTGGATACATCTACAAGGAATTCCGATAAACTATGCACCTTTTGTATCAAATCAATATCAAGCTGAAATTGGGTAGACAATTTTATGAGACTTTAACCTAAATGTATGTTAAACCCCCACCTCAAATCTGGAACAATTTGATTCATTTGTTTACCTTACCTTACACTGACACTACACATTTACATGCTTAAACATTTCAGGCGTATAAACGTTTTCAAAAAATTGCTAAACGATTATCAAATTCTCGAACTCCTTGAATTTGAGATGAATTCTTGCAAAACAGAAATAAATAATGCCAAGTTATCAGAGAATTAAAAAAAAATTACCCCATACAATCAAAGCTGTAATGTGATTGGCTTACCTAGAAGCAGGGATGCAAGTGGATGATTGATCCATTTCCTGAACTTTTAATGCGAGCTTGCCCAAACCCTCCCGAGCGTTTGAGCATGGCATCAAACTTTTATGGGAGCTTGTCTGGAGAATAGGCTACAGGGTATCACCCCAAAAAACACCCATTCCATGTTTGCCTCTTTTTATGCTGAAATATCATCATCTGATTCGGGGAATACAAAAAAAGAAGAACAAAACTTGCATCCCTGCCAGAAGACTTATATATCATGAAATAACCAATCATGGATGCTGTTCTAACACAGTTACAACTATTAAATTAGTTATAGTTGTTCCTTACCTGCTTGATCATTTCTTCAAACTTTTTCTTTTCATATTCTCTCAGCTTATGGTAGTCCTCTACTGATTTGATATCTAACTTGTGTGTTGTCTTAGGTTTCGGTGGCTCAAAAGGACATGTAAGAATGGCTAGCTTGGCGTCTTTTACTTCCTGCATAAAGTAAGAAACAGATTCACAAGATGAATACAAATACTTGTTGTATTTTATGAATAAGTTAGTCAGCTGACAAAATTAAGGTCAGAAGTCAGAATACTTACAAAGTCTTAATGACATTAGATGTTACCACACACACGCTAGGCTAATATCCTTTTTTTGCCAATTCATTGACGCAGTACACACAAGAACCTGGTTCAGGCCTACATTGTAGGCCCATACATTATGATACTGCCATAGGCTTTGTGTTGTGATCAATGTGATCAGTGGTTCCTGAAAAAGTTAGCGTGTGCCAGTTGACCCGGCAACAGTTATATTCTAACGTGCACTACACCATTGAATTATTGCACCAGCCTAAAATGATTGAATCAGATTGATCATTGTGAAGGTGTGATAAGGCATATAGATCTTTTCATTTTTGGAACAAACTAGTGTCAGCCTCAGAGAAGTTAGGCACTTTTTTCTGTTACAACTGCGTACAACAGTGTTATCTTTGAGCAGTTCGACGCGGTATCTCTAATCGGATTGGCCGGGATCAAATCTATGGGTCATGAATGACCCCCCCCCCAAACTACATGTAGATCACTTGTGTTGGTGGTTTTAAAAAGTGCCATAGTTCTCGATGATGACTATAGCTTACGGAAGGCTTAACCTTCTTCAAATGGATGTCACAGGATCATCAGATGATGTCTTTCTTCTCCATCTACTTTGGTTGTTCTCCATCATGGTTGTTCTCCATCATGGTCAATTTTGATTTATTTTTTATAGCATGTGTAATTGACTCAGCCGGTTTGCGTATATAGTTAGAAAGTTCTCACTCACTTATCATCAGTGAGGGCAAGTGGTCATCATTGTCAATACACATCATACCTTCAGCACACACTGAAGACAAAGGAAATGAATTCCTATATTCTGACATCACACAGTCTATATACCTGAGCAGGGTTAGAATTTTCTCACATGCTGTGAGAATACATTTAGATTATAGTCGGATAATTTTACGAGAATCCTCCGATTCTCCTTACTTTTACTTATAATACAAATAAACCTTGCAGACATTCTAACCCTGCCGAGGAAGCCCTGAAGAACACAGAATATCTATTCACTAATCACTTACCTTTGGCATCTGAGGATGACTGAAATCTTTATCAACTACTACGCCCTTGACCAGCATGGTGTCTGTGAGTTTTCCGCCAACTTTGCCGTCAACTTTGATGAGCTCAAAGTCTACGTCTCTTCTCTCCAAATCGGCCACTGACATGATTGCATTGACGGCTATCTCAGCCATCTGTCTCTGGCAACGATTAATGCTAAAGAGAGAGATAAATATGTCATAATTTAGAATAAAAAGTTTGATGTTTCCCTTACCCTTTCTGTCTTCAAGATTAAAGTTTGTGTGCTGGTAACATCCTCTTGAAATGAGTTCTTATGCATGCAAGCAAACAACCAGATCTAGGCTGGAAAAATATTTCAAGATGGCAACGACTTCCTTCCTAACAAAGAAAATGTCCCTCCATATTGTTGTATATTGAGCAAATTGAACAATTCCCTTTGAACACTAAATCTTCCAGGAAGGAGCTTTTCGAATACCCCATTATTTTCTGATGAGGCAACCAACCCACTGCAAAAACAGCCAGATAGTTATAAACTTGTATTGCATTTTTACTGTTTGAAAATATCCTCTCAGACAAATGCCTCGTATTTATGCTTCATACTACTGATGATAACACCTTGCCTAAATCACTATATACAGCCCTGACATAAGACATATCAGGACTGCGGATGATTTAGACAGGCAGATATCCCCAATCAGACTCGTCATCGTATCATCACCGAGGACTGTAATTACACAACATCTGGGGCTTTTAGAAAAGACTAAGCTCAATTGGTTTATCCTATAAAAACTGAAATGCGACATGTAACCCAAACCAAGTGTATGGACATCATTTGGGAAGGTGAAGTCTGTTCAATGAAATGAGGGGATTACAAGCCTTATTATAAGCCTTAAAATTGGTAGTGGTGTAATCGATTGTCGAATGTATCGATTGTCGAATTAAATTCTAAAACTTCCGACATGTCGATACACACGATCGTGTATCGACACAGAACGACAACAAAGGTGTAAGCTTGAAATAACAAGAAAAAGTATGTAGCCTGTCTCCCACCCGCGAAAAAGTATAATTGATCAGATTGTAGGGGTATCGCAATTGAACAATTCGATATACCCCACTTCATATTATGTTTACGATCGTCACTCCCGCTTATGTAGTCACATGTGTCGAATTATATTGGTCTAAAACATGTTGTTTCAGAGGGAGTAACGCGTAATGAATGAACAGGACAAGTCAATAATACTTCCGAGAAAGTTTTCATTGCACAGCGTTCCACGTGATCGCCATCGGCCATGATGGATAGCGGCCGTGTGTGCAGTATTTATTTTTACTCATCCACAAATCATCATGGGGGTTCAAAAACGGGAGAATAAAAGTTTAAAATAGTTTGAAACAGTTAGCTTTGATAGCCATACCACCACGGGTAACAGGTTTGTACTCTTTCTGCTTGTACTAGTCATGTATTGTCGCTAGCTATGTAGTCGCAGTCGTGTATACTTTTGTCAGTGTTAAATAAAAACGAAACTCACAAAGCAGCCGTGCATATTAAAAATGTGTTATTGTCGATACTTTTATCGATATGTCGGACTTTATGACTTCCGACATGTCGATACGTAGAAGTGTATCGATTACAACCCTAAAAATTGGGTGTGTATTTTCAAGATTGGTGAGGTAAAATACTAAAAGCAGCCTAGCATTCATAAATAATGACCCACTGTGAAAACTCCACTTACATTTTTGATCCTAACGTGGTCATGGCCGTCTCAATGAGTGGCTCAAGATTATCCTTTGTGACCTCGAATCCATCTGCGATTTCATCCAGACGCGTTATTGCTATTCTGGCGGCCATCTCGTAACCATCGGCGATCCTGATAGGGTGGATACCGCGATCCAACAGCGTTTCTGCTTGCTCAAGGAGAGCACCTGCAATTACTACAGAATTGGAAATGGATGGATAAAAAAAATGTAACAATCAACGAATATAGGGAGGTCTTTTTATAAGGTCATACACACTTTGTGACCTGAATAAAAAAGGCTTGAAAAAACTTTTGTACAGTGCTTAATTAAAGGAGAAGTCAAAATTAAAGGAGAAGTCAACATTTATGTGAGTAAATATCAGACTCCCGGTCTTTCACGACACTATCTATAGGCAAAAGTGTGGATTGGAGCTCATGTTGAAGATCATTAAGCCTGGAGCAAATGCAATGGGTAATTGCAACCCTCCTCAATTGGTTGTGCTCATTTCAAGCATGAGGTGATCAATAGACTTACTGTGTCTTGACTCAGCTGGTTTGCGTATATAGTTAGAAAGTTCTCACTCACTTATTATCAGTGAGGGCAAGTGGTCATCATAGTCAAGACACATAGGTCACTCAAGCAAATTGATAAGTTCATTGGTTTATTTTGGGGTAATTATGGACCCATTTAACATCCTTTTGACAACGTCCTTCTATTTGGTATTTTGTTTCTCTGTTGTTTGGATAACATCAACCCTTTTTGGACAAATAGACCCAACTTTTGTTTTGTTTTTATTTATTTATTAATTAATGAACACTCACAAGCTCTTCTTATCATGACTTGGCAAGGGCATAATGTCAAGGTAATTCGAAAAGGGTACACCAGTACATAGGCAAAACACAATGTCAAGGAAAACCCCCCAATTTATGTGACATATTCCTAAGCTTAGGCGTTTCCCGTGATCACGACGGTATTCACACCGCAAATCACGGTTTTCATGGTAAAATCATCAAGGATTTTGTAAACAGTATCGTGAAATTGCGGGATTGTTCTTTCAGCCGCGATAATTGTCCGACAGGCCGATTTTTACAGTTTTATTTAATAACAAAATCAAATTTTCCGAATTCTTATTGAAATATTTCCTTTCAAGACGATATCGAAGCGCAATTGGGTACAGTGCATTCCTCTCTAGGCCTACTTGAAACGACCTCTCTAGGCCTACTTGAAACGACTGATTGAAGTTCAATTTAAGGCTGTGAATGCACGGGTAGTTTCGTACCCGGTACCCGAAAATAGACACTAAATTTTTTTTTTCTCCAAGTACAAATTTATCCCCAAAATGACACATAATGGGGTCAATATGGAGTCAATAGAGGTCATTTGGGGACAAATTTGTACTAATTTTTTTTTAAAAAACACTTCGGGTATCAAATTTGGAACCCGGAATAGCGGGCGGGTACCCGGGTATAAGTCACAGCCTTAGTTCAATTGACAGATAATTTATAATATAGAATTTATTTGAATGAGATAAACAAATAGGTAGGCCTACTTCAAAACCAAATTCAAAAGAACATAGAGAGATTGTTTACATACGCCACCCTCTTCAGAAAGGTGTTTAGTCGATATAAAAGATAATCCAGCACGTTCAATGGGCGATTATTGATTCAAGACCTTTAATACAAGCGCCTTTCTAAAGACACAGAAAATAAAGAGCATGATGACTCGCTGTTTCGTATTGTCAGCATTCATATTAGTATTGCATTGTATTTATACAAGAAGCTTTCAATGGCTTGCGTGAATTGTTGTCAATTTGACATTTCCCCACGTGCGCTGAATATTCATCAGCATTCATGAAATACATGTACGAATGCGCCTTCGTATACATTGTTGATGGGCACATGTACATGTCTCGGAAGGCGTGTTTAATTGTCGGTGTCAGGAAAAAACATTACGTCACCAGATTTACCTAATTATCAGGGTTTAATATTCACGAGATGGAATTGTTTACAAGTTTGTTTGTTAAAACGGATACCGTTGAATTAAAAATGGGGGAATCAAACAGTTACACAGCAAGTAATAAACTTGGACGGAGATAATAATTATATAGAAAGTTATCAATATAATGAAAACAATAATGACTGTAAATGACCAGATATTAATAATAAAAATGTTATTAATACTGATGACATCAGGGGATGCGCGTGCATATGTTAAAAATTACAATCCTTTCCATGTGCGTTGGGAAAATCTTAACTATGACATGGCGGCGAAAATAAAATAATATTCAAAAGTGAAGCGAACGATAATTGTGTAAGCTTGACAGACGGTAAAATAATATTCAAAAGTGAAGCGAACGATAATTGTGTAAGCTTGACAGACGGGTAGACGGGCCACCATCCAAGGCAAGAGAGGAAAGGAAGACTAGGGAATCGGTAGTTGTTACGGTAGATGTCAATCGTATTGAAAATACATGTGGCAAAATTCCGCCATTACGAACCCCGATTATGGTTCCCCTTTCTTTCGATGACGACAACATTAATGAATATTCATAAAAAAATCATGTGATGATGAATAAATTACAATTATATTTTTGTAAATACAAAGGAACTTTGTGATTGGTAGAGATTTATTTGTGTTTTCATGGTTTGTGCGCGCAGCGATCGTTTTCAGATGTTCAGGTCATGACCTCGCAAGGGTAATTCATTAACAATATGGACGCCAGCCGAAAACAAAACCAGTGATTCCTTGAAATCACAGGCGATTTTAAGAACCTAGATGCTGCCGAAATGATCCCAGAAATAGATTTGTGGTGTTCTCTCACTATACCACGCTTTTCTCGGTATTTGCGTGAATCTGGTGAAATCACGGTAAATCTCATTTTTTACCAAAAAGAATTGAGTTTTTTTCCGGGGCTTACATACATTTAGTATTTACATAAATCACGGAATTTCGTGCAGATTTCCTAATTTATCACGTTTTTTCTTGGAAATCTCAATAAGGCCAAAACAAACAAAAAAGTTGTGTTGCCCTCACAAGCCTAAAATCGGGATGGACGGCCGGCCGGATTTTTTTTTTTTTAATTTTAAATTTTAAATTTTACCAAATCAACGATTTTATACCCATTATTTCAGTCAACATGTGTGAAGATACTAAGGAAAATGCTTACTGGATGTATTTTCAACCCAATGGTGAATATTTTGGTTTCTTGCCCATCTCTTTTCACAGATTGGAAGATCTTGAGAAAAAAAATCTTGAAAAACACATTCTCAGAATTTTGACCCGGCCGGATGAGGGCAACACAACTATTTTTCTGTTGTTGGCCTAATCACGGGAAATTACGGTTTTCACCTAAAAAAATCACGGGAAATCCCTAAGCTTCCATATTCCTATGACAAGATTTACACACAGCACAAAAAGCAAGGATAGGATATTGGCAAGTAAGAATCCATTTATCAATTCTCACAAAAAATCTCTTTAAGGCATAATGTGCACAAATGCCATAGATGCTTTGTAGTTTTATGATTCCCACAAAGAGCCTTTGTGAGGGTCAAACCGATTCTTGCATTGCTCTTTGCCACCAAATTCTAACAGTGTCAAACAAGTGCCTTGTACATTCAGTTATAAAAGTCCTGACCACTCCCACTCACCTACAACACCTGTGGTGCCATCCCCTATCTCATCATCCTGGGATTTGGAAAGCTGCACCATCAGTTTAGCGATTTGATGTTCAACATCCATGTTGTTAAGGATTGTGGCGCCATCGTTGGTGACAGTCACGTCGCCGTCGGCACCTACCATCATCTTGTCCAATCCTGAATGGGAAGACAGTTGTAATTTTTAACTATGTAACACCTTTTTAACGCTTTTTGGTTTCAAACAAATCCTAACACAATAGGCACAATTTAAATATTCAATTATAACTGTATACAAAATTTCAAAATTTCAAGGTATTTGTTTCATGTGAATCAAAATTGAAAATCGATAACACTTGATTGGTTGTTTCTGTCTGAAAATGAAGAAACAAAGTCCATAAATAAAAGGAACTGTAGGATGGAATTTCAAAATAGTATCTCAAGTTCAAGTTACAGGTTCTTAACCACGCAAATCTTAGGAGTAAGGCTCAATATGTCTCTCATAAATTTCTAGTAGTTAGGCCTATTTGATATAGGTCTTAAAACTTCCCATCCATTTTATCACTATTTAGGAGTACAGAATGTTGTGTCCGTCCCAACATTTAATCAAGGAAGGAAAAAACACAGTTGCATTTTTGAAAGATGATGTTAGGAAAACACTAAAATAAAAATATGGTACTTACCATTTGGCCCCAGTGACGTTCTCAAAATATTAGCAACTGTTTTGGCAGCCAGAATATGAGACTGTAAAAAAAAATCAGGGAGAATTAGAAATGGTAAAAATAAGGCAATGGTAAAAGGGTCATTCCGTGTCAAATCAATTAAAATTCTGAAAATTGGAACGGGTCACCTCTCAAGATTTGGCTGAATCTATAGACCTAATAATGAAAACATGCAAAATATAAAATTCCAACTCCAAGTCGTTTCGGAATTATGGCCCTTCAAAGTCAACTCTTCGCGTCATTAATTATTTTTGCCGCATGATGGTATGAGGAGAGAGTCTACAAGCAACATTTTCCCTCCATACCATCATGCTACAGAACCATTTATGTCATACTGTGTAAATCCCATAGGAATGGCGAGAAATGCGGTCAGTTTACAAAACTTGCCACAGTTTGCATATTTTTCAGCCCATTACTTTCATTTTGCTTAACACCACTTCATACCGATAACAACGAATCTATGGTTCAATGCAAGCGTCAAGGTCAAATGGCCGTTTCAAATTAACTAAGCCAAATCTAAGAGGTGAACCGTACCACCAATGGTTGATTTGACACGGAATGACACAAAAATCAAAGTTTCAAGCAGGTTTTTTTCCTGGGTACATTAGTCTTCTTAAACTATCAAGTATGTAACATGTAGGGCAATCCTGTATTTAATAGGGGGTTAAATTGATCGGACGGAATATACTGTATCATCAGTAGTCAAATTCATGAAGTATACGGTTTATTCCGTCAATCAATTTAACCCCCTAAAATACAGGATTGCCATATATGTAGTGCTTGTAGTGGCATTGGCATAAAGCGAATGCTAATTCTTTTTATGTTCCATATTCACTTTGATGGAATTGTATGTGCACTGCAAAATCTGACCAATTTACATGTACCTTCCTAAATTCTACTATTTAGGTAATCTCAAAGTCAAAGTAGCTACAAACTAGTATGTTTTTATAGACAGTTGGCGTTATTTATCTACTGTCTGTAGCGGGATTAATAAGGTGATCCAAATAAAAGCTAGTATTTCTTGGGCCCGGAAGAAACTGTGATTGCAGTTTTCTTGACTGTGATTCTCGGGTTTTACCATTTCCCTCGGTTTTATAAAAGTATGCCGAGATTTCGCGGAATTTGTGGGTTTTTTTACAAACTAAATTTTATATTTCTAGAAAGATTGCTCCTTTAATTTTAAACTTGTAGGCCTACACATATTTTTAAGAATAGGTATTGGAGGTGGGAAAGGTGAGCTACATTTCACACACAAACAGATGAATTCTGCACTTTATCGGAAGAAGAAGACGATTGACGTGGTCACGCACAGTTTCGGTGGACTCCCTATTTTTAGCCATTTTTAGTTCAGTTTTTGTTGTTCTTTTTTTTTATGTCAGTTTTTGTCAATGTAATTGCTATGGTGTTTGCCTCGTAATACAGACATGTATCCAGAATAAGCTGTCAACTATTTCCCTCAATGCGGCAGCAAACACGATACGATATTATTGTCAGGTTTAAATGTGCGAATTAAAAATAATAACATATTTTTAATATTTTAAAATAAAGTTAAAAAAGCTTGATTTTTAAATATGATTTTTAGAACTTCTGTATACGCTTCTGCAAACAGGACACGCACCACTGCATCTACTTTACTTATTAGTCCCATGCTTCTAGTATACCCTTTCCAAGTACAAAATATATGAATAAGCTTAAATTAAAGAGTCAAGTCAACCATTGAAACATAATTTACGATACCTTCTGAGCTTCGATACCAGTTAATCGACTTTGTTGATCTTGATCCCTGATGATTAAAAAAGGCCGGCCATACTCATCGAATGCCAGAGATCCCATAGAAGACATGGTGGCAATTTGAGCTTTGGATTGTTATCCAATGTTAACGATTGGGCCAGATTCAGGAACAGTTGCTTTCTTCTTCACGTGCGAAAGTTCCAGAATATGTGCAGAATTACCGACGTTCAAGATGGCGATTACAGTCTTGTTCGCAGCAATTAGAAAATAAAATTACAATTTTAAGTCCGAATATCTATATTTGACAAAAACTTGATAATGATATTTATTTTACTTCTTCTAAAAATATTTTATTTTATATTTATAGCTTTGAAAGAAAACAAAATTATATCATCAAAAGGGTAAATTTACTGTAACATGAACAGGGATGTAATTTTATCCATAATTTACGTAACATTTTACCACCACAGCATACAACAATTGTTACCTAAATTTTAAACAGACACTGATTTTGAACTAAAAAAACACATCTTAAATTACAAGCAAGTCAGTCAAAATAAGAGTATTATCCAATATACAATGTGATCACTTTGCTTGTTCAAAATGTTCAATTTTACAAACGTCATTACATAATGTAAATAATATGCGATAGGATGCATAAAAAGATAATTTTCAAGTAAAATGAAAATATATTACTAGAAACTCTAACCAAAACAACTCGATGTTCCCAGGGAAACAAAAAACCGGCGTCTGCAGTTTTGATGAATAGTAAGCTACGTACCACTCACAAAGTCAAGTAAAACATTCATCTAGGAGAGAAACAATTGAAAACAATCATGTCATTCTTCAAGTTAACAGCTCTAGGTTATCAGGATCGTATTAGATCACAAGTAATACAACCTAATGAAGATAAAGGCTTCACATTAGACTGTAAAATTCCGGCCGATTCTCATGTAACTTTTAGACCACCAACTTCTAAGCTTCCACCGATAGACATGAATGAACACAATCGTGTGGTAAAACCTGGCGTGAGTGAAGAACATAAAGACAGTTATGTCAAATACACAGAGAGACTACATAAACACACTAGAACTGCACAAGGTGAGGGAATTTTAATGTCATTTACGTATAATTGAACGATCACATTACATTGCAAGAAGCTACACTACAGCATTGCATACATAAGCCTAAGGCCTACATCATGATCATGTATGTATTGCGTGAAGCGCGCGCACAACCATGAGCGTGAACATTATCTTTGTGCTGCATGCGTTGTTGTGTTCGTTTAATTTTTAATCATACTATAGGCTAGCCAAATAAGTCGCCACGTAGTGACGTCACACATGCCGTTGACCACAAACCAAAATGACAAAAAGGTAAATAAATTATAAAGGCCTCTTCGGGGGACTCTTACACAGCGTCATACAATCCCACAAACCAGACGATTTAACTACCTATCAGTTTTACGCTCTACTCGCCCATACCCAAGGGACCGCGTGACGTTGTGTTTGCTGTGTAAGACTAGAGACTAGAGTCCCCCGAAGAGACCTTTATTTACCTTTTTGGTTTGGGGTCAACGGCATGTGACGTCACTCCGTGGTGACCTTAATGTATATAATATTAATAGCCGGAATGTGCACCAACCAACCAACTTCCATCTATAGGCCTACTGACTGGGTGTGCTACTGGATGGCCCCCTTTTAACATCAACCTCAAAAACACAACGCAAAGTAAAACCCAGACAAGTGCATACACGTTTTGGATTTTTATGCCTGGTACACTACACGCACAGCAGACAGCACCCATGCATTTGTGGAAACTTGAGTGAATACATTATCTGTTACATGTATGTTACGTTACTTCACCAGATATTACAATTAGGCCTACATGGCAATATGACATTTATGAATGTAACAATGAGATGTTGGTTTGATTTTTTTCTTCTTCTCCAGGACCTAATGAATTATACCGCAATCCGATGACAACATCGCAGTGTTATGGCTGGTGGGATCAGAAAGATAATGTACACAAGAGGGAACCGTGGACTCATGCACCAAGAAAAGTAATAGTAAACAGTGAAATGACAAGGTCAGTAAAAAGGAAACAACAATAAATTTGATGAGGTCAAGCAAAATAAAGCCACAAACAAGTTATACCAGTAGGGAATATAGATTTTGAGATTTAACCAAACAAAGCGAAGAAATTGTTAAAATTAACTGTCCAAAATGATAATGGGGTCTTAAATGCAAAATGTAGCATTGCTGCAAAATAATAATAAGTAGAAAACTAAAATTGCAGAATGTTCGACTTCAGACTTATTTTGTTTGATCACATCACAAACATCCTTAAGTTTGTTTAGCTCCCTTGATTTTCCTTTATAGTCCTATGTTAATGACAGAATGCACATTTTGTGCCATTTTTAAATTTAGGGTTACCTATTCAGGGTTAGGGGTAAAAAAAAAAGAAGGTTTTGGTTGAGGCGATTTGCTGACTCAGAAATTGGCAAACTCTATTACAACTTCCCAACATGATAGATTTGACCGGGTATTACTATTATCACCATGAAAGTGTGTGTAAGTAAATATTGATAACTAACCATTTGTTTCAAACCTACAATGTAAGATAATTCAGATTTTGGAATTATTAAATAACACCCTCCAATTACACTGTGCATTAGGTCCTTCACAATTGATTTTGAGTTAAGGACTCTGCATTTAATTATTTTCAAGTATGATTAATTTGATACCCAAGTAATAATGCAATCACGTTCTATGTTTAAACATCATCATAGCTGATATGATTAAAGTCAGAAAGTAGCAAATTAAGTTTATTGAAAGTCATTTTAAAGGTGAAAATCCTAAATGAAAAATAAAATAATTACATATTTTGTAATTCTTAATTTTGGACGCGGGCGGCAACAGGAAACTCAAAATAAATTGTGAAGGGCCTAAGGGGTTGAAATTGGTTGCAACCACTTGTTTCAAAATAAAGAAAAATTAAATAAAAGATAATTAATAATTATAAGTCACCTCGTCCCTTATTTTAAACCTCCAACTGGAAACTCAAAAAGGGCTTTAAGTATGGCCCTTTTATTTTGGTGCACATAAATGTTCACACTTAAACAAAATGTTAACAATGTTTACAGCAGCAGCAAAGGGTGCAGTGTCTCTCACAGAAAAAGTTGAGATCTTAATGCCAACAAACGGAGCTTGTTGAATACTTTTGTGGTCGCGATTGGTTACTGCTTTCTGATTTTAAGAAGAAAAATTATTGTAAAATTATCTTTATTTTCTTTGTTTTCCATGCCTATCTGATCTCCATCAATATCTTAAAATGCATTTTACCGACAACTGATGAACCCTTTTGCGGTGACAATACACTGGTGTTAAGTTAAAGTTCTGTGTGAACCCATCTTGTTTAAAAATATTTAATCATTGTTGAAATATTGTTGCTTTTGTGTCAATTTGTATCAATATTTAACTTGCAATTTTGTCTGTGTTTTTTTTCCTCTCAACAGATTTGTGAAAGAAATGAGCCAGACCAACAGGGAGTTTTCACTATTCTAATCAGAATAGCCATCGGACAATAATACTTGTATATGTGTATATTTTAATGTGTGTTATGTTTCCTTGTTTCTCAGTGTTATTTGATTCGCACCTTGATCTGAAATTCTGCTAAAACTGTAAACAAGTTGATACCAAAAATATTTTATACTAAACTTTGTGAATATCGTGATTAGGTGACAAAAAACACATACAACTGTTCTACGGGTCTGGTTGACCATTTATTTTTCTTTCAACATTTTATTGTACAATTTTTTTAATTTTTAATTTAAATTTTGTAAAAACTTTATTTAATTCACCAAAATGTTAACGAAAAATGTTGAAAACAAAAATATTTGAGAGGTCCGTTTGCCCGTAGAACAGGGTTTCTATTTTCTGTTGCCTTAGCGTATCTATCCAAGATTTTCGTATCTTGACTTATAATTATATATTAGTTAACTACCAAAACTTTAGCAGTTTGCATGACTATAATCAAAACAAATAATTGTCGATCATTTCAAATCATTACCTTGCTGATCTGCATGATGACTGTGACAGTGTTGTGCGTCTCTAGTTTTGGAATGCAGTGCGTCGCAAGACTGCGATCAGCCTTTGGCATAAAATTGGATAGATTAAGCCCATTGTATTGGTCGAGCTATGAGTTTTTAAAAATATTGGGAGAGACGCAGTCGAGCCCAATATTTTAAAACTCATAGCTCGACCAATACATATTGGGCGTAAATCATCCAATTTTATCATTATTATGTTTTGGATCCAATATTACACCACACTTGGATACCTCAAAACATAATAATGGATGAACACGAGCGCTCAGATCACAACGCTCTGGTCGACAATTAATTGTTTTGATTATAGTACATGGCTGAAAATCTGATTTGCAAAGAGGGGGTCAGTTCTGAAACAACCCTTCTAATTCTATGGAGGAGAAGAGGTTATGGAGCTCTTTGCGGTCTGAAGATTATATGGTCATGATGCCTGCTTGTTAGTGGCACCCAACAAATACAACCAACAAATAGCAATATTGGGAGAAGATTTGTTCAATCCTCCTTAATCAAAATGGTGATAATTCTGTATACAGGCTGTTCAAGGGTTAAATACAGTGACATTATCTGATCCAACCAAGCCAAATGTGGAGGAAATATTAGCCAAAAAAATGAGCAAAAAGATCAAATAAATAAAAAAACCATAAACAATGAAACACATTTTTTAAGAAGAAAAAAAAATGAAAAATCAGTGCTGAGTTTTTCAACTAGGTATGTGTTGGATTTGGGGCTAATCATGTTATGGTAAGAACTGGCAAATACTGTAAAAGTCAATATTTTCGCGAGAAGATATTTTCACGAAAATGGTCATAACAGGCATTTCGCAATTTTTTATTTTCGCAATTTTCAACATTTGTGAACAAAACGGTATTTATTTATGAATTTTCACAAGTTTATATTTTCGCGGTTGAGAATTGATTCGCGAAATTTGCGAAAATAAACACCTCACGAAAATTTCTACTTTTACAGTAGTGCATTTGGGTCAGAATGGATCAGATTGTGTCACATAATGTTTACAGTACGGTGTGTTTTGGGATTATTGATGAAGATGTGCCATCTTAAATGAAAATAGAACAAGTAATATTCTCTGATTTATTTGATTCTGAGCAACCTCGTTAAGCAATCTGTATTCATAGACCCTGTTGTTTATTCTACTACAAAGGATCATACATTTTGCTACTGGGTGAACAAATGGCCTACTGATATCATTTATACTTTATAGGGAGATTAAATAATAAGCCAACAAGCTATGTCCGGCATCGTATACCCTAAAGCCAAAACTATTAATATTTTTACTTGGCATTCTTTTTAGTTTTCTAAACCCAGGGGTTCCCTATGCACAAAACAACTTAAACCTGGTCTAACTTTAAACCTGGTCTAACTTTAAACCTGGTCTAAATAAAGAATAGTCCTGCCAGAAAGGACCTTTTTAAGCTTTGATGAGCTCATTCTATCTATGTTAATGAACCGTATAAAAGGGCAATACATTTGATTGTTATATAAGCCTAATTAGTCGACTCCGGTTATACTTTTGGACTTTGTTAGGGAGCATACAAAGGATATAAAGGAATAAAATGGTCCTTCCAGGAGGACTATTCGTCATTTAGACCAGGTCTAAAGTTAGCACGGCTGTTTGACTGTCCGATTTATAATTACAATTATGGAATAAAAAAAGATTACATAGTGGCCCAGTTATGGTTTGACCCGATTTAGAAAGCGCTAATGAATACGAGTAAACAGGTGAAAATTTCACGAAAATTGTAGGAGCCATTTTTAAATTATCGGCATTTTCTACTTTACACACATTTTACATGTAACTCTATGGGAAATGTGGCCGATGGGGGCGCTATTATAGTAAATAATAATATTCAAAGCTCTATTTCTCAGAAATGGCACCAACAAATGTTCTGAAATTTCTACAAAAGATGGCCAGTATATTCAGGTACTTAAATAAGTTAAAACCAGAACCGGGCCAGCAAGTTACGGTGTTCTCAGAATAAAACGGACAAATTATATGGGATCAAACAGCCGTGTTAGACTTTGATTCGTGCATACGGACCCGAGTCTCAAAACTATTAATGCTCTGCTGCAGGAGCAACAATCAAAATATGTAATAAATGTAGAAACAAATAAGAAAACAATGAGCCAAAAATATATTTTTACAACTTTACAGTACAATGTACTTTTTTAATAATGTATTCTACTGGTGACTTTTAACATTAGAAATACATAAATTTGTGACGCGATCAAACGGAATGAGTCTAATGTCGGGAATATTGATTTTGAGTTACAAATAAAAAGAAGTTACAAATTCTTATGTTTTACTTTGTTTTCTCAGTTAGTGAACTGTCTGTAACTTAAAAACTAGAAGTTTGATTTTAGTGGGGTTTGGACCATACTGTAGCATTTTCACCTGCTTTTAAATGATGGACAAATATCAAAATTCAAAACTGCCGATGTAAGACTCATTCCGCTTTTGATCCCGTCACATATGACTTTAGGTAAAAGTATAAGTTGTTGGCTGCATCATGTACCGAACTATTTAACACACCTTCCTCAGCTACATAACATATACTATTTATACAATACAACAGTTGGATAAGTCTTCAAACCTTGTTTGATCAGTTTTCCTTCAGGCCACGAACAAAAACAAAAAAACGTCTCTACAGGTAAACGGACCTTTAAGGTAGGGTCCAGGTTTTTGTTTTTGTTTTGTTGTTGAATTTTTCCCAAAACAATTTCGGGAATTATTAGTGCATTTTCAACAATTTTTGAAGCTTTTAACTACAAAATGTGTCAGTCTGTTCCGTAGTGGTGGTGTCTTTTTCGTGGCCTTATGAAGAAGACATTCGATAAGGAATTGAATGTTATAATTGATAAAATTGGTATGCTAAATGTTCAATCAACATCAAACTGGTATTATCAAGCTTTTTGTAGGTGAAATCATTTTTTCTTCAAAAAGTCAAACAGACCAATATGTGATGCAGCCAACAACCTGATTTCATGATGTCCACAATATTTGTGTTAATCTATCATCGATTGCATCAGTATTGAAAATAAATAAATAGACATGAATTTATAGATAAAAATGACATGAAAACAACGTCTGTTGCTTTTTTATTAATACATTTTGTAAATTGTATCAAAACTGAGGAAATGCACATGGCAATTGGTGTGATAAGCTCTAACTTGGTGAGCCTCCTTTTACAGCAGCGAATTAATACAGAACAGTGTGCACTGTGCATGCAGCCAAAATCGCATGCGTATGGTATGGTATGAAATTGGATCGATTGAGCCCATTATGTATTGGTAGAGCTATGAGTTTTAAAAATATTAGGCGAAATTTTTTGTTGTTTTGGATCCAATATTTTCACACCCTTGCGATTCATCAAAACATAATAATGGACAAAATCGTATGTTGGATAACATTTGTCATGAGCTGTTTATCAAATCAGTACCATTGTGAAATCAATTTGCCTTCCTTGCTCTGCCAGTGATTTCAGTGTGTATTCCAGCATAAATTCATGGCTTTTTCTGATATGACCCATGATCAAAGATGGATCCATGCACTTTAATTAACATTTTGTAAAATTGCTGGAATACATATGATTGCCACTGAGAAAGGCAATTAGACACTAAAATATTGCTGAAATAGAATTTAATTTTTACCAACAATTTGGTAAAAATAACAAAATACATTAACGAATATGGTAAAATACATTATGATATTAATATAAAAATATGTTTGAGATGATTGGAGATAATGTTGAGTTATAAGAGAATCTAAATTTATTGAGGAATCAAGTTATCCAATAAAGAAGATATTTATTTGGTTACACTGTGGGTATAATCTTCATAAGATATTCATTATGAGTTCTATTAATGAAAATACACTACTGAATAAAGCTTAATAATCCTTGAATTAGTGCATATTTACACTACTGTAAAAGTGGAAATTTTCGCGCATCGCACATGTTGAACAATTTTGCTTGTTTTTATTTTCGCGGTTTTAAGCTTCCTTACAAAGACCTACATACAGAATGAATATATTTGTGCGCTTTTATTTTCGCACTTGCTGATCTTAGCGCGAAAATTAATGTAGCGCGAAAATGTCCACTTTTACAGTATGGTTAACCCAAACTTTGTAGACCGCATACCCTTAATTCCTATGTACCTAAACAATTTCCTTGATCTTTACGTAGGGCACTTGCACAGATTGAGGTCATTAGTTCAAATCATCTTGCAAAAGAAGACATGCTTGGATGGAGTACAATTATCCCGATCATCAATACATGTATCGGTTTTAACAGGTGATTGCTATAATTGTACTTCATGAATTGGCTTATCTCTTGGCAGATGATTTGAACTAATGACCTACTTCCATCTTGGGCAAGCACCCTATATATACCATACTCCATTTCACTAGAAATCTGAGAATGATGTCAGCGCATATTTCAGCGATTGCGGTTTATTTAGGGACCCATTACCCTAACGCACTGATGTAAATACATGTATGTAATTTAGCACAATTCTGATATTAGTGCATACATGTTGCATCTATAACTGAAATATACAATGACATCACGGTTGTATTTCTGGTGGAATTGGATATATACAGTGATGGTCTGACATACACACATAAGTACTGATATAAATAAAGCACAACAGAACTGCAGTTCTAAAACAAACTATTGGAGAGAAAACTAGATACAATATAAATAAAAGTCCAATATTGTCCAACTACTGTACCCTACTGTCACTGTCATAATTTCATGGACTTCAAATATTCTTACCATTGGTTGTTGTAATGTTTTGGACGCTTTTTATATGGTAATGGTCTTGATGCAAGTTATGTCATGTCAACAATTGATATTTTGTGATTGTCAATGCAGATTAACCCCAAGGGGTAATCAAAGTACATCTAACATAAAAAGTCCATGACCAGATGCTTTGATGTTAGCTAATCAATAATCGATACAAAGAATCTGAGATATACACTTCATGAGCAAATTTCTTCTCCATAGTTTGATACCTTATTCATAAAAATTGAGTGGATATTGTTGATGTTATGAGTGTTTAATTGACCACAACTACCAAAACAATTCTTGCACTAAAATTGGGTTTCAATGGGATATCCTTGCTCAGTGTGTGATTTCACATTGAAAATGTGTGTGTACCGACTCCCTGTCGATGCCTGTTACCATTCATCCCCATACCTGACTGGTTGAAACAGCACACAGTGGACAATACAAATCAATGATCTCCCATTATAGGTAACCAATTCTAGTGCAACTTTGCTGTTGTTACTTGTGGTTAATGAAATCATCATAACTTCAAAAGTATCCATTCGATCTTTATGAATGAGGTATCAAACTACGGAGAAGAAATTTGCCCATTTAATGTATAGCTCAGATTTTTTGTACCGATTATTGATTTTGGATTAGCCAACATCAAAGCGCCTGGTCAGGGACTTTTGTGTTAGGTGTATATAAGGTATACAGGTATGTGCCAATGGGTCTCAAATCGCCACAAAAAAACAAAAAAAAGCCATTTTGGGGGTAAGAACACCCTAAAAGTAGGTCAAGATTTCAAACCTTCAGTTGCTCATCTGTCAAAAGATTATTTGAGAATTCTGTATTGTGTGTGTGGGGGGGGGGGGGGGGGGGGGGGGACCAAAATGTAATTGTTAAATGACACATCACAATTGGTTTGATTGGGTTTTGGCATGTAAAAATGTATTGAATACAAAAATTGTATATGCTATAAAAAATAACTGAGCACAAATGTAGCAGTCTTATGGAAGACAAAATCACATTTTTGGCACTTTTTTGGTCAATATTTTCAGAACTAAAAAATGTTAAGCAAAAAAAAAAGGTGCTTCCTAGATCATTGACTTTAGATGATTTTGGTGAATTTTTTTAATCAAAAACTGATTTTGTTAGGTTGTCTGAAAAAAAAGTGATTTTTGGGCAAAAATGTAGATTCTCAGACTCATTTCATTTGAAAAATTGTATACTTTTATGTATAGTTACATCGCTTGATAAATTTCATATATTTAGGGTTGACACTTCCCTCAACCATGACAAGACAAATCAAATATGTCTGTTGTGACCTTTCAATTCTTAAAAATTACATCACTGCTCAACCTGGCGATGGGATATTTGCCAGCTTACTGGTGTCCTTCACAAATTCTGAATTCTCTTTTCCATAAACCATTTCACTTGTGCGCAATAATTATTTTACAGCATATAATTGTTTGGTGAGGTCACCTTTGAATTGCAGTTGCAGACTTTTGACATTGGCAATACTGGCATGAACAGATTATGGGTTCCTCTAAAAATTAAATATTATCAATAAATTGTGACAGTGCCTATAGACTGGCTCTCGATACTGGCTTTACATAATGTATATAATTAAAATTCAGATAAAATTATATACAAAAAAACCCCTATTTCTTAACTGTAATTTTATTACATTACAGCTAGAACTTGGATGCAATTCTATCATTACACAGCAAACAGTTGACAACAAATACCCCACAATAAGGCCACAACAATAAAACACCCTGCTGGTGGTCTACAGGCTTAACCAAACCATATTTTGGTATCTTTATGATGGCAAAAAAAAATAAATCATTTTTCATAGTGAGCATCAAAGTAACATAATGATTTTGCCCATAATATGCTCTAACTTGTTTCTTAAAAACAATACAAACAAGAAAAAAACCAATCTTTTGGAGACAATTTGACACACAATTACCCAAAAATTATATTTGTCTATGTTCTCAATCACTTATGGTTTGATCAGTTCCAAATTGGTGAAGCCTCCTTACAGTAGCGAATGAATACAGAAGGACGCGGACGTGCATGAAAGCAACAAGCACACTGTGAATCAAATGTGGGGGTGTGTGTGGCCATAATTGTGTATGTACGCTTGGCTTACTTTTTGAGCGTGAACTTTTTGACCAAATATTTCTTGCCAATTTGGAACTGATTAAACTATAATACGCTAGGATTTAAAAGCGTCACCCTTTCACCCACATCCAATTCATACTCACACTTTGTACCCCCCCCCCCCCATTCACACAGAGATCACAATTTGTTCCCACCACCTAGCTCTGAAATACAAAAGAACATCTTTTTTTGCACAAAATTAAGAGAGAGTTGCAATTTCATCAAAGGCAAGAGTTTTTATATAATTTATACAACGGTCCAAAGAAGATTTTAATGTCGCACCCACAATGCATTGCGCCAAATTAAGATTTTTCCCCCCACAATGCATTTGGATTTCCCCTTATCGATACTCGTATCAATACGATCAATATAGTGACCTTTGTACCCCGAGGTATCGATATCGTGGCTTTCTGTCACACATGACATGACTGTTTTGGGGGTTTTCCAATAACTGTGAGTAAGTTGTTTACTAGTCGAGCTCTTAGGTTTTAGAAATAAAAAAAAGGAACACTGAGAATTAATTAATTTATTGATGTAAACAAGAATCTAAGAGCTTGTACGATGATGGCGCTATGAAGCGGGGACCAGTTTTACGATGTAGTGCAAAAATGCATTGCATTGTGGTGCTGTCTTTAAAATCTTCTCTGACAACTGTCTATCTCAGCAATCACTGAAAACATCTTATTACTGACATTTTAAGAGAACTACAAATTTTGGATTTTCATCTACTTCTCTCAAATCAAACAGAAATCATAATTACAATGTTTACCTAAGTTACATAATAACACAGCAGGTCCATCCAATTCAAGACTATACAATTATTTAAAATGATATGTGATTCCTACGTACACTATAACTCGTTCAGTCCCAAAAAGGTGCAGTTTAATGGCTCGTTCATACTCCTGCCGTTGCTTATCGGCCGATGTCAACTTTTTGAACGAGACCAAAGGAAGTATGAACGAGCCTGAAGGAGTATATCTGTAACCACACAAATAAAAAATCCCACCTGCAGGTGAACATTGAAAGAAATGTGCCTCGCATATCACATATCACACACACATTCCATACCACTAACATTTGCCATTATTGCGTTTTTATTGGGCAAAATGCAAGTGTAATCGATCAATCGAAATTTTGTAATATCATAAGGCTCACCTATTTGGATCGGAACAAACTATAGTCAGACATGTTATTTACATTTATATCAATACAAAGGTCAATTTATGAGGAGGATCTATAAAGAATACCAAGCAACCATAAAATACACCGATAAAGAAAACCTGAGATGAACCTAAAGAAAAATGCACCATATATAATATGTCGTCAACAGATACCAATCTTACAAGTTGCCAGCCTCTGCTGTGTTTCAAGAATGATAGAGACAATTTTAGTAAGCCTATAATAGCTTATTTAACTAACTATTTGTGTACACAATATGCAGCCATTTTCTTATGCCAGGCATATCATGGTTAACTCTGTTGCCAGTTAGTACCTGTACAAATGCCCGGGGGTGGTACTTAGTGGATATAAGGTTACCGGGATGTGCCGCCAAATAGGGTCCCATTTTCATCCTCTGGTAAATAGATGACCCCTTATCAAACCCATTTTTTGGTAAATTTAAGTGTCTAAAATCCTTAACTTTGCTGTTTTTCGCCGAAATGTTAGCAAAATCTGTCAAACATATAGGAAAATTATGGGTTTCGGGTAAACACATGGGTCCATTTTCCCCCGAAAATTGGTAACTGTTTGAGTACTGATATCTGAGTACCACCCCCCCACACGGTACAGATGCTTAGTAGCTGTACCGGAACAATTCAGTACCTGTGCCGAACAACCAAAGTAGCCACACAGTTAAGCAGAGTTACTGGCTGGGACTGTGCAGCTTCTTTGGTGGCTTTAACACTACCCATTATAATAGTACTGACTTGCCATACTTGCACAAGTACTGGCACCATGATGCCAGACATAAGAAAATGGCTGCGTATATGAATCCCATTTTATATACCTTATGCGACGGGAAAAAAACACCCTGTTTTACGGGCCCGACCGACCAATTTTTGTGTTTTTCAAGAATTGTTTTAATTTTTGTTTAGATACTTTTTCTCAAATCATGTAAAATCAGCCGTTTTTTGGCCAACATTTTTTGCTTTCTTTTTTTCACAAATTAAAAAAAATACAGATTTTGGTGACATCGGTTTAATTTTTTTTAAATTAGAAAAAAAGAGAAAAAAAATCGCCCGACTGACTGACCCTTCTTGACAGGTCCGTCCGCCCGTAAAACAGGGTTAGATTTTTCTGTCGCCTTATGTTCATATAGTTTATATAGTTTAAGACAAAATAAATCTTCTATTTTGCCAGATAAAACATACATTTTCCCCACCCAAAGCGCCAAATCGTTTTACCCCAACCCTGATGGCCCTCTCCCTATCTGCCTGGAAAATACCCCCCCCCCCCCCCATGGCAGAACGCATAGTTGCTGCAATTACTCCCACAGGACCAGCGCAATATGCCCGAAAATACTGGCATTTCCAAGATGCTATCATCTATATTTCCTGCTCGACTGCCCTACTTAGCTATGACATCACACCACATAGTTGGTTCCATAATCTAGACAGCCAAAAACTGTATTCCAATTCATCACATGATAATTATGATACAATTCTAATAATTACTTAGTTATCATCATTCACATTCCTACGCAGCTATTTCTTTAGTGTTTTAACCATACAAATCAATCCATTGCCGGACCCCTTTACTTGGTCAATGTGCCACTCATTATTAGTAGTAGTAAACACAGAGAGCCCATATTCTCGTACTAAACACGGTTTTAAGCTTAAACCAGTGACTATAAGTACTAACTTACCTCAAATTAAACACAAGTTTTCCTTTCAAACAACATGAGTAACAAAACCCACTTTTAAACCCTGTGAATCTCGTCCTCAGAGTTGTCGTGTGTTCACCCCATACAGGTATATTCAATTTATTGTGGCCCAAAAAGGTTCTAATTATATGGATCGACCGAATTCCTCAAATGCACATGTATTTATATGACTACATGATCTGCGTGTCAGCGTGCACGGTTGAGCAATCATTCAAGACATACAGTTGGTGTATGAGTTTAGTAAAACACACATTAAACTATGCCCATACCCATGTTTAAAGTTAGACACTTTTCAGTGAGTTTTAGATGCTTGTTTAAGTTAAACAAATTTTTGAGAAATCCGTTTAGTTAAACGATGTGTTTAAAGTCAAAGTTAAACGCGTGTTTAGCTTAAAACCGTGTTTAACCCCCTGAGAACTACCGGCCGATTGGTCAGAAAGATGGATACATCATTTATTGCACCAATCAGAGACATTGTTTAAATAATTGTATCTCCGATAAAGATCGGGTGAAATAGTTTAAAAGCTGTATCGTAATTGGTTATTCAAATGAGTATATCTTGTAATTAACCAATCAGAAGCGCTGTTAGATAGACAGGTAGACCCCAGGGGGTTAAATATGTATGAGAATACGGGCCATTGTCTCTTGGTAATGACCTTATTGTAACAACGACTCAACTTGTATGCTTAGCTACAGAGGGACATTGATGTCTGCATCCGTGAATCCGTAATTTTTACTGTAGGTCCTCGGCATGTAGAGCGCCCTCAAGCGCTGCCCTTTATCTTACACGAAATTACCAGGAGCAGCTGCACTTCACTGGGTTTCCGACCTGGGAAAGAGATTGATAAAGAAAACAATGAACCGTTATTAAGATTTCATTTCTTTAATTGATTGTTTTGGCTTCAAGATGTTTTCAAGTTATCCGATAATCAGATTGAACTTTGAACAAAAACTGTACACGCAGCACACAATCTAAATTTGACCCTCAACCGACCAGCAGTGGTTAACGATGGGAGCCCCATTCCCCTTTGGTGCTCCGCACGTCGGGTCTGTCCCTTCAGCCCTATGGGGTCACAGGATGGACTGTGACTGTGAGCACAGGGGACAGGGGCCAGGCATGTTATATATGATGCCATTGTAAACTGTCACACACTTGGTTGCATGTATTTCCTGCAGTGCACAGGTTTTCTATTTGACTGTGGCCCTGTAGTCATGTCATTCTTTATTCAGGCGTCCAAAATAGTCTCATTCTGTTTAATCTTTAGGCAATAAGCCTTATCTCGAATCAGAAAAAAATCAATTGATTATCCTTTTCTGATGCACTGTGGGATGTCCTTTTCTGATGCACTGTGGGATGTCCCTTTTCAATCCCACAATGCAACAGAAAAGGATAATCATTTTTTTTCTCGATTCGCAATAAGCCTTATGAAAACATGATTTATAGCTAATCCTGACCAAAGCTTGACAATTTTAAACTTTTACAATGGCAACCCCATTAATACCTACTACAGTTATTATTATTCATACCCTTTGAAAAATATGATTTTGTTTTGTATTTTTCTCATATCTATATATCTATACCAGCTGGAGTGGTGGAACTTTCACTTTACACAAAAGAAAGTTAGTTTACAAGTACAAATCAATATATATATTGCCTTGGTTCAACATTTGTTGTATAACAATATAATTTAACAAGAATTGTGTTTTTATGCCTGTCCAAAATTATTCATACCCCAATAACCCCATACCAAGTTTCAGGATAATGCCATTCTTTTGAGAAATAGTAGATACAACGGTTTTTTTAATCTGATATCTAAGGAATTTAAGAAAATATGTTTTTGACATTCTAAACGTTCTTTATATTGTGTGATAGGCATTTATATTGTTATGCAATTTTTACATGATGTGTGCATACAATGTGGATGCATTACAAATATGTCCTATTGAATGTACAGTGAAGGATGTTATAGGACAACACTCATCATGGCGAAGACGACCACGTAACTTAGTACGGTCCAAATAACTCAGTGAGGACCTTTTTGTGTGCATATTGTGAATGCTCACACTTGCTCCCAGACAACTCAAGCCCCACCCCATTTCCCCCCAAACAGTTGAAAATAATGATTTTCAAAGGTAAAAATTAGCATAAGTTTGGTCTGAAATGTCTAATTTGAGACCAAACTAATCTAAATTCAAGTAGTTTTTGAGCACTTTGCCATTTCTCTCCACCCTCCTCCGGGTGCCACCACTGTGTGCATTGTCCCAACATGCATAATTATGCCCAATCCAGATGTGGGTAAATCGTGTCATGCAAATAAAACATTATCTTATAGATGCAACAGACCGTATCTATCATTGGCGTCTTCCTGCAGTTGATGGGGTAAACATCAAATACTGCGTAATGAAACACAGCAAAATATGTAACATTTACATTATTTGCCTCGTTTTTGTTACATGATATCATAATGTTTACATTATTCACCTTACTTTCGATACGCAATATCAATGTTTACCTCCTCAATGGCACCAATTATAAGCATGGTCTCTAGATTATGACAATGACAGCTACAATCATAGAAAAAAGGTGTTCGAACACTGACCATTGTTTGCACCGTTTAATTACCCTATAGTACGCATTTTTAGAGTCATGTGAAAATACCAATTTGCATCTGTTAGCCTGAAAGCCCCTCTTCAATATACCCCTCCCCTCCCCCCACCAATCAATGTTGCTAGGCCACGGGCTGATGTTTGGCAAGTTGGGCGACTCAACATTGATCAGGGGGGAAAGGGGATGACTTTACATTAGGCCTACTAAGTGTTCGAACACTTTTTTCTAACATTGTCTGAGCTATTGAAAACACGCGCTGTCATGCCTCACGTTTTACATCATAACTTGAGAACCACTCAATCGATATCAATGTGATTTTCACACATTGTAGCGTATACAATGCGCAATAAGACCACTTAATATTATTAATAAATATTAAGTACTTTTTACAAAGTGATGATTTTCAACCAATATTTCCTTCAAATTTCAACATATTTAGAATGGCGCAATTCGTATATGTACAGGTAACGGTTAAATAAATGGAACACATATGTAATATTTTGGTATTAATGACAACCAATTTCATCTAAACGTTGATACAAACTCGAATGCGAGTTCATGGGTAATATTTAAGTCATGTACATACTATATATATAGCATATAGGCCCTAACTGCTATCTACGGTAGATAGCAATAACCACTATAGCACCAAATGCCCACGCCACAATGATAGAATATATTGTTATGAACATTAATTAGCATCACGTCATAGCATAAAAAGAAAAAAGAAAAAGAAATGAATAAAAAGAATAAATAAAAATACATGAATGAAAATAAGATCTAGAAGAGAATTAAAAAAAGAAAAGAATAAGTAATAAAAGTAAGATAGGCCAATGACAGATTCGAACCCACTACCATTAAATATAGGTTTGGTAACAAGCGAGCGATCTATCGACTGAGCTAAACGAGGTGTTGATAGTGAAAGGTTTTCAGAAAAGATACTATTGCATTCGATGGAATATATGAAGTGTATCCGTAAAATAGAGCGGAACGGACTACTAAGGTGTTTGTAACATGATTGGCACTCACCTCTTCTACATTCCATTGAATTGATACATGACATCAATGACTTGTTTGGATTAGCCTATCAGATACACATCCAATAGGAACACCTTGAGTCTTAAAAGACTGAACAAAGTTTAGTGAGAGCAACAACATATCTACAAATACAATGCACGGAGAAGCTGAAAGGTGATGGTAAAGGTAAAACGTTGGCAATTTCTCATTGGCATAACACACACTGCAACGATTCTCCGTCTTTTAAAAAAAGAAACTATAGTATATAATTTTACTTGTTGGTGAATCGTTCAAAGTGCGTGTTTGTCTATGAGCATGATGATGGTAAAACGTTAACGGTTGACCATTTACCAAAATCATCAATAGAACCCGTTTGATCAATGTAGGCTATAGTTTTGCGTCATCAGTCTGAGAGAACATTATTTTAATAATGTAAGAGATGATAACTGACCATAATTTGTTGCCGGAAAATAGTATTGCAGAAAAGATGTAGTGACACGCTCAATTATTACGCATATTAATAAAAGTTCGATTAGGCCTAACTCATGATAAAACCATATAATAATTATAGTAAAACATCAATAGAATGTTTAGAAATCCATCAATTTGTTATAGTTAGCACTTGACATGAACAATGTTCTTGACCTTTATTAGTTAGATCATGCCCTACTTTACTGAAATGCATTGAAATAAGTACAAACGTGCCTAGTATTGGTCCAGTAATCCTTGAGATAGACTTTGAGAGTTGAAATGTTTTTGAAAAATCTGCTTTGCGTATACCGCGTGGAAAGCGTTAAATCGTCCCTCTTCAGAGTTGAAATGTGTTTGGATTAAGTCGTCACATTAATTAAATTAAATACAAACACCTCAGAATTTAACAGTTACAATAATTTATTCACTATGTATTTGGTGTCGGTAATGCTATACATTTCAAGTATATGACAAGATACATAATCATAATGACCTTTACATTTACACACATTTAGATATATTCAACAATTCAATCGTACGAACAATTCCTTTACATTCACCGTTCCCATTCATATTACACACGATGACGGGCCTAAACCATCCTGATAATCATGCCAAATCTCAGAAGAATAGCTTATATACTTTTGGAGATACACGCCAAAAACCAAATTTAGATGATTTCCTTAAGCGATTTTATACACAATCATAGAAAAAAGGTGTTCGAACACTGACCATTGTTTGCACCGTTTAATTACCCTATAGTACGCATTTTTAGAGTCATGTGAAAATACCAATTTGCATCTGTTAGCCTGAAAGCCCCTCTTCAATATACCCCTCCCCTCCCCCCACCAATCAATGTTGCTAGGCCACGGGCTGATGTTTGGCAAGTTGGGCGACTCAACATTGATCAGGGGGGAAAGGGGGATGACTTTACATTAGGCCTACTAAGTGTTCGAACACTTTTTTCTAACATTGTAGATACCGTTTTTAAATCTTATTTCTATGGGCTAATTGGTAGCATACCATTGTTCAATAATAAACTAATAAATCTCTCATTCATAAGCGGTCAAAGCGAGGGAGGGGGTTCGTGGGGAAATGCCCACCCCCCCCCCCCCCCCCCCCCCTCATCAAAAGAATTACAGGTGACGGTGTTTAACCTCATACCGGATCATTTTAGTGCTAACATTACCAAATGTTTTGCGCGAAAGTTTAAATTTTAAGCTGATCAGCTCAATTTGTCACACAAGATGACTTCAAAAACGTTTTTCTGAACTATTTTAACTTTAAAACTGAAACTGAAAACTGATTTGTACACTTTGTGTGCAATTTTAACACGTTTCAGCAATTTGAAGCAAAACTTTGGCTCATCCCTCCCTAAATGTGTGGGATTCCGCTGCCACTGCTCATAATGATAGCTAGTGCTACAAAATTGAGAAAACTACACCTATTACAAACTATAGTTCAGTCAGTTCCAAATTGGTGAAACCTGTTTACAGCAGCAAATGAATTCAGAAGACGTTTGCGTATGCCAAAATCACGCTTATATGTTGGATTACTTTTGCGCGCGGATAGATACAAACTGATTATTTCTCGCCAATTTGGACCTGATTGAACTATACTAAGGCTGTGACTTATACCCGGGAACCCGGGTACCCGCCCGCTATTCCGGGTACCCGGGTACCAAATTGGGTACCCGAATACCCGAAATGTTAAAAAAAATAATAATAATAATAATTTTTTACAATTTTTTTTTTTTTACAATTTTTTTTTTTAACATTTTTCTTTTTTTAGTACAAATGTGTCCCCAATTGACCTCTATTGACCCCATCATGTGTCATTTTTTGGGGACAAAAAATGTAAAAAAAAAAATTTGTAAAAAAAACCACCATTTTTTAGTTTCTATTTTCGGGTACCCGGGTACCCGCCCGAAAAACGGGTCGGGTACCCGGGTACGAAACTACCCGTGCATTCACAGCCTTACCTTAAACTATACATACTCCAAAAAACCACACTATGAACTACTATACTGAAACCATGCCAATTCAAGTTTGTGAGAGGTGATGATCAGGTACGTGGATTGTTTAGAGGGTACTGTGAAAAATGTAAATATTTCTACTTTGGAACCAAGGAATTGCCCATGGGAAAACATGCTGCAACATGCGGCAAACATGCGGCCGTAATTTGGCAAAACAGCGTAAGTCGAAAATTACGTTTTTGAGATATGAGCACTTTAAAGTGTTAGTGTTTGCTTTTTTAAAAATTATTTACAGAGTAAGTTCATTTAAAAGGAAAACGTGCATGATGTTACATTTTCTTTATTTTTAAAATCTTAAGTAAAATAAACTGTTTTTACTAAAGATACAGCTGATTTTAACCAGATACGCGGGTTTGCCAAATCGACATCTAATTATAATCTTGCAAAAACAGCGTAACTCAATTTACGTGTAATTCTTTGGTTACTATTTTTCGCCAAACCCGCGTATCTCGTAGCAAAATCGCTGTTTGGCAAAGGCGCGTAACTTAGAGATACGCTGTTTTGCCAAGAAATGACTAGATTTTGAAACACGTAATACGAGTTACGCTGTTTTACCATATTAAAATGCTAACGGTTGCAAAACAAGGCTGAGATACGCTATGCTATCTTTAAAACGGTACGTCGAGGGCTTTTGAGACTATCACAAATGAAAAGAGCGCCCTCGATTTCCCTAAAAATGCATTTAACTCAAAAAGTCAATATTTTGACTTACGCTGTTTTGCCAAATTACGGCCGCATGGGTCTGATTTGCATATTGATGAGCTCATATTTCTTAGGGAGTATGCATAAACACATGGGTCTTATATTGTGACAATTATTAAGTCAAAATTCCCTGAATTTAGTCTGAATATAGGACAGTTTTAACCTTTTTTGTGTGTGTATACCCATACTGGTCACATCATGGGTTACTTTGTTATATGCATGGCTTCATTTCATATTAAATGTGCTAAGGCCAAACAAAGAAGAAAGTCTTTTTTTTTACAGAGAACTTTTTTAAAACTTTTTTTTTTAAATCAAAAAAATCAAAAAATCCACACACAAAAAGTCAACAAAAAAAGTCAAAAAAAATCCACAAAAAATAAAAATAAAAAAAAAGGTGTTTTTTTAACCCCCAGCGCATAGACCTACGTGCCGTAGCTCATTTCACATACCTTCTTCATTGTTTGGCCTAACAACATCTCTCTACTGAATACATGTAAGTAATGTGTTAAGTAATTTCTAATTCTGTAGGTAAAGAAAGTAATTATAGTTGACCAACAGTACCATACATATTTGTCTGCAGTTTCTACAATATCTCCAACTACACACCCCTGATTGCGAATAAAGACATTACCCATTTCGGTTTGACTATAAAGTCTGGCTTCTGTTGTGTAGGCATAGACAATTATATGGGCTGTGATATTGTGAGAAAATATATCAATTACATTTCATGATTCATATATATATTCTGGATCATAATATTAAGGCTATAATTCAGTTTTAGTTTTAGATTCAGTTTTTTATTCACTTAGAAACACATATAATTTGAGAGAAACCCTTAAATCTGAGACGATAATCGTGCCTGACTTATATACTGTAATGAGTTGACCAAGCACAATGATTATTGGTATTACCTATTGAAGACACTCCCTGTACATCATTTGTTATCATGCCCACCATGTTCATTTGGGATAGAATAATGGTGACTATTATAGAGGGACAAGAGACTCAGCCTATGAGCAGGCATAGCAATACAATTAAACACTACAAGCATATTATACCTCTCCAGTGATGACCATATTCATTTTGAATGTTGGTGTCTATAGAGAGACAAGTCTTGTTTAGTCTTAGTCTAGTTCATACCCATTGAATGCCCACCTTATTTGTTTGATGTCCTTAGAGGAATGACAGACTTAGGCTATAAGGTGTTGTGTTAGTGTAACAATACACTGCCAATGTATAATGCTTCAATACCCACCTTATTCATTAAGTTTGAAATGTATGGTGTTTATATAAAAACTTAGTCTATGGGGTGTTGGGTTAAACAACACACAGCAAGTATACTTCTTCACTGCCCACCTATTTGTTTGAGAAGAAAAGTTGGTATCTTTACAGGGAGACCTAGTCTGTAAGGTGTTGTGTTAGTGAAACAATACACAGCAAGTATACTTCTTCACTGCCCACCTATTTGTTTGAGAAGAAAAGTTGGTATCTTTACAGGGAGACCTAGTCTGTAAGGTGTTGTGTTAGTGAAACAATACACAGCAAGTATACTTCTTCACTGCCCACCTATTTGTTTGAGAAGAAAAGTTGGTATCTTTACAGGGAGACCTAGTCTGTAAGGTGTTGTGTTAGTGAAACAATACACAGCAAGTATACTTCTTCACTGCCCACCTATTTGTTTGAGAAGAAAAGTTGGTATCTTTACAGGGAGACCTAGTCTGTAAGGTGTTGTGTTAGTGAAACAATACACAGCAAGTATACTTCTTCACTGCCCACCTATTTGTTTGAGAAGAAAAGTTGGTATCTTTACAGGGAGACCTAGTCTGTAAGGTGTTGTGTTAGTGAAACAATACACAGCAAGTATACTTCTTCACTGCCCACCTATTTGTTTGAGAAGAAAAGTTGGTATCTTTACAGGGAGACCTAGTCTGTAGGTGTTGTGTTAGTGAAACAATACACAGCAAGTATACTTCTTCACTGCCCACCTATTTGTTTGAGATGAAAAGTTGGTATCTTTACAGGGAGACCTAGTCTGTAAGGTGTTGTCCTAGTGAAACAATACACAGCAAGTATACTTCTTCACTGCCCAACTATTTGTTTGAGATGAAAAGTTGGTATCTTTACAGGGAGACCTAGTCTGTAAGGTGTTGTGTTAGTGAAACAATACACAGCAAGTATACTTCTTCACTGCCCACCTATTTGTTTGAGAAGAAAAGTTGGTATCTTTACAGGGAGACCTAGTCTGTAAGGTGTTGTGTTAGTGAAACAATACACAGCAAGTATACTTCTTCACTGCCCACCTATTTGTTTGAGAAGAAAAGTTGGTATCTTTACAGGGAGACCTAGTCTGTAAGGTGTTGTGTTAGTGAAACAATACACAGCAAGTATACTTCTTCACTGCCCACCTATTTGTTTGAGATGAAAAGTTGGTATCTTTACAGGGAGACCTAGTCTGTAAGGTGTTGTGTTAGTGAAACAATACACAGCAAGTATACTTCTTCACTGCCCACCTATTTGTTTGAGATAAAAGTTGGTATCTTTACAGGGAGACCTAGTCTGTAAGGTGTTGTGTTAGTGAAACAATACACAGCAAGTATACTTCTTCACTGCCCACCTATTTGTTTGAGATGAAAAGTTGGTATCTTTACAGGGAGACCTAGTCTGTAAGGTGTTGTGTTAGTGAAACAATACACAGCAAGTATACTTCTTCACTGCCCACCTATTTGTTTGAGATGAAAAGTTGGTATCTTTACAGGGAGACCTAGTCTGTAAGGTGTTGTGTTAGTGAAACAATACACAGCAAGTATACTTCTTCACTGCCCACCTATTTGTTTGAGATGAAAAGTTGGTATCTTTACAGGGAGACCTAGTCTGTAAGGTGTTGTGTTAGTGAAACAATACACAGCAAGTATACTTCTTCACTGCCCACCTATTTGTTTGAGAAGAAAAGTTGGTATCTTTACAGGGAGACCTAGTCTGTAAGGTGTTGTGTTAGTGAAACAATACACAGCAAGTATACTTCTTCACTGCCCACCTATTTGTTTGAGAAGAAAAGTTGGTATCTTTACAGGGAGACCTAGTCTGTAAGGTGTTGTGTTAGTGAAACAATACACAGCAAGTATACTTCTTCACTGCCCACCTATTTGTTTGAGATGAAAAGTTGGTATCTTTACAGGGAGACCTAGTCTGTAAGGTGTTGTGTTAGTGAAACAATACACAGCAAGTATACTTCTTCACTGCCCACCTATTTGTTTGAGATAAAAGTTGGTATCTTTACAGGGAGACCTAGTCTGTAAGGTGTTGTGTTAGTGAAACAATACACAGCAAGTATACTTCTTCACTGCCCACCTATTTGTTTGAGATGAAAAGTTGGTATCTTTACAGGGAGACCTAGTCTGTAAGGTGTTGTGTTAGTGAAACAATACACAGCAAGTATACTTCTTCACTGCCCACCTATTTGTTTGAGATGAAAAGTTGGTATCTTTACAGGGAGACCTAGTCTGTAAGGTGTTGTGTTAGTGAAACAATACACAGCAAGTATACTTCTTCACTGCCCACCTATTTGTTTGAGATGAAAAGTTGGTATCTTTACAGGGAGACCTAGTCTGTAAGGTGTTGTGTTAGTGAAACAATACACAGCAAGTATACTTCTTCACTGCCCAACTATTTGTTTGAGATGAAAAGTTGGTATCTTTACAGGGAGACCTAGTCTGTAAGGTGTTGTGTTAGTGAAACAATACACAGCAAGTATACTTCTTCACTGCCCACCTATTTGTTTGAGATGAAAAGTTGGTATCTTTACAGGGAGACCTAGTCTGTAAGGTGTTGTGTTAGTGAAACAATACACAGCAAGTATACTTCTTCACTGCCCAACTATTTGTTTGAGATGAAAAGTTGGTATCTTTACAGGGAGACCTAGTCTGTAAGGTGTTGTGTTAGTGAAACAATACACTATGAGCACACCTCTTCCATAACCACCTTATTATTTTGAGATGATATGTTTGGTGTATAGAGAGGGACAAGACCCTTAGTCTATGGAGTGTTGTATACTGTTAGCGAAACAATACACTGCGAACATACCTCTTCAGTCCCACCTTGTTTGAGATAAAATGTAGTACACTTCTATAATAGAGAGACATAAGACTTAGGCTATGTATATTAGTTTAGTGAAACAAACCACTGCAAGCATACCTCCTCAATGCCCACCTTATTCGTTTGGGATGAAATGTTGGCGTCTCAGCAGTATTGGCGGTTCCCTGCATCAGCTTACTGAAGAGTGTGACGGCCACAAGGAGCAGTGCGAGAAGCATGGGACCAATCAGTGCTCCTTCGAGTCCAAAATAAAATATGCCACCAGCAATGGCAAGTGCTGTGAGATACGGATGTCCACTGTTAAGAAGTGAATGTCAACAAAAATAGAAATCATGGTTATAAAATAAATTATATTGCATAATATAACTATTTATGAAGCAACTTTTAAAATATCAAATTGTTGAACAAGACAGAAGAAGGAAAGAAAGTTGAAATCAATAATTTGACTAATTTACTGATGAGGTGTATCTATAAATTTAATTTTAAAATGCTGACTATGGAATACAATGCAATCATCATTACAAGAGTAAATTCCAGTGTTCCGATTGAAATATGTTGATATATATATTCTGAGCAGGGATAGCATTAAACCCCAATAAGAAAAAAGAAGAAGAAATAAAATAAATAAAAATTAGAAAAATTAAATTCACCCCTCATATTGGGACTTTTTGAAAGCTCGGAGGTGAAAATCAGACGCCCAATTTTCGGGCCTGAAAATTGGTCGCTATATGGCAAAAATTGGTCGCTATATGGCAAAAATGTTTTTCACCCCTAAAATTTATTTTCACGCCCCACCTGACTTTTGGGCCTTAATGCTACCCCTGATGCAGAGAGACATTCATTGTCATGTTTCCTATTTGAATTTATTATAATATAAGGGCAGCTTCAAATCAGTTCAATGTGATAGGTAATACGTAAATGGTTTAAGCAAAGGTCTATGTATTTTGTAGCTGTTTTTATTGCTTAAGAAAAGCTATTTTGACAAAATGTGGAGATTTATAGCAGAGTAGACACCTGAAATTTGAGATTTCCCTATCTATTATTGTGTGGGTCATGTTACCATATGTCCGTCCTATAAACGATTTCAATTTCTCATGCTTCATGTTAGTCTTTAGTTATGGCCATACAACACAAAATCTCAAATCAACCATAACTTAAAAATGGATGACCCACAACCAGTCAAACATGGTAGTACTCTACCCACCCTTTAATCTCTGCATATATAGCGGTGTCCACCGCCATGGTTGGTAACAGATGAGCTATGAACAGCCCAAGGGCCATTCCATTTTGACCCTGCACCATAAGGTCAATGACCCCAGGGATAGTGGCCCAGTATGTACCCACAAATGGGATGGCTCCAAATAAGGCTGCCAAAACTGTGGAAAATGAGAAATAGAAGGGAAAAAGGTAAAAATACTGTCAGTGATTATTTTTAAAAAAAAGTGCATACCGTATTATCCCTATTAAGCGCCCAGGGCGGTTAACTAAGTCATTTTGGGTGGGCGCTTATTTGTATACTGATTTACAAAGTTGTTGACCGTCAAGGTTGCAAAATTCAACAACCTTTACGTCCCAAGACTGCAAAATTCGATGTTTTGCAATTCAAGATGGCGGCCTCCACGAATGACAATAAACACGAAACGTGCGTATTTCGGATGGTTTCTGTTGCTGTTTGAAGGCATAGCACATGGTTTAAGTTCACTTTTGGATCACAAACAATATGTCAAGTATGTCTGAAGTTAAAATAACCACAATTTCCTCTTTATTTTCAAGCAATTTGTAGTCCAAAACTTAGTGTGATGTGAGTAACTTTTAAGTAAGCTTATTTTTTGGGTGGGCGGTTAATTAGTATATATTTTTAAAGTCACCTGAGAAAAAGAGGGTGGGCGCTTATAAGGTCCTGGGTGCTTAATAGGGATAATACGGTACTATTAACACTTTTATTTGTTAAATTTAACCCTTTTGAGTGTTTTTAAAATAAACATAATACAAATAATTATTATAAATAAATGGAATAGAATATCTACAATCCTGGACAATACTGTTTGAACACTTTTTACCCCATCAAAATTAATTCACCCCCTCTCCAACTTGGTTTAATGTTGAAATATGATTTATAGACCATATATGTAGGACTCAACATTGCCTAGAGGGATGGTGAAGTGATTTTGCGAAAGTAACGGTTTTCAAGATGGGGGTGGAGGTTGTTGTGGGGTTTTTTTCTTCAAAAAATCTTAAGGGGGTGTTTTATTGGTAAAAGCAGTCAGAGAACCATCAACCCCTATTGCTGTGCCACCAGGTGTTTGGCCCTTAACGGTGAGGGTATGCATACAAAATAATACAAAAGATTACTCAGTTGGTTTAATCTAAAGCCACTGTGTGTATATGGAATATAATATACCATAGAAGGCTGGCATACTTAATTGGTTTGGATTAACTTACCAGCTGGCATGTAGATGATTTGAATCCCAAACACTGTGTGGGTAAGCCATGTGTAGATACCGTAGAAGGCTGACATTTTCCCTGATGCAACAAATACACCTCTGTGAAGATAAAACATACACATAGTTAATATTTTGGGCACTGTAAAAGTGGAAATGTTTGCGCTTGTAATTTTTCACACTTTGCGCATCGACCTACATACAAAATGAATATATTCACCCGTTTTTTATTTAATGTGAATATTTTCTTTTTTTTTGTGTGTGTGTATATAAAGAGCAAATGTGAACACTAGCCCAACATACATTAACAAGGTTAATGAACTGAGTGATAGAAATCAAATTGGTAACTCTATACAAAGAGCTATGAAAGGCCAATCAATTGGTTCACTGCAACTCAGAAAAACAACTACATTGTCAGAAAATACATTTGCTTAATTCAAGCACTTTTCTTTTTCTTTTTACAAACAAATTCTAAAATATGGCACTACTGATGAATTTGTGATGCTATACTCACTTCATTACGCTCTGACCAATACCCCACTATCGGTCTTATCTTGGAGCTCTACCACTTTTATTGAATATGTACCCTAATAAAACCATCGACTGCTATGCTTGAGCACAGCGATCTGGCTTCAAACATGGGGTGAGTATTTGCCCTAAACTGTCAAACAGGGACAGAAAAATAGTCTTTTTGCTAAAAAGATGTTGAGGACATGTCTTCCTTGTTAAATGGGATTTACGCCAACAGTTATGCTATAAACATACTTGATTGCTATACTCCCTCTCCTGATGGCACTATGGAAATCTCCTGGGGGGAGGGGGTACTCAAATTATTCTATGACGGGGTGTGCCACTGGATGTTTGAAATCCTGACCCGCTTTTAGAGTAACTTTACCCTCCAAAAACCTGCTGATTTGACAGCTTTTTCACAATTTTAATGATACGGTACACAAATTTAAGGATTTTTCCTAAGCTGAAAAACTGCTGATTTCACTGTTTTCATGATTTTCGCGAAGAGGAACCCATGTTTAGGGATTTTCAGGCACAAAATCATACCCCATGATTTGGGTTTTCTGGCAAAAAAGTGACCCATTAGAGCGACCGACCCGTTTCTGTATACCTCATATCACCCACTCCCTCCCCCAGCCAAGCCCCACCCTCACCATGCCACTCCTGCCCCCTCACCGTCACCTTCCCCATTCAATTATGATGACCCTACCTGATAGCATCTTCCACCGCCACGCTATACTTGCTCTGTCCTGACCCCCCTGCTGGTGTTAGCTTTGATAGCCACTGCATAGGTAGGTAATTATCACCACTGAAGCTTAGCAGATAGAACAGTGCCGTCATGAAAACAATCTGGAGGGAAGTAAACACAATGGTGTTAAATTCTACTTGTAATTTAATTTGAGTTCACTTAACATATAATATACCTCGCCCAAAATGTTGGTCGTAACTCTTAACAAAACATGCAATAAGTATTAATTTGAATAATTCTGACTTTTTAGTTGTTGGTTTTGCAGATTACCAAATTGAGATTTTCGGTGACTTGGTTACGACACTGGTAAAATCTTTTTAGATGTCACTTGATTCACTTGACTCTTTTAAGAAGTGATTCACTTTTAAGTGACTCTTTTAAGAACTTGTTAAAAACAAGATTATTTGACTCAGTTTATAATTGATTTCTTTGTATATACATGTATCATGTGTACATGTATATGCAAATCATCCTTGTTTATTTATTTTTCATGTTAATTTGTATTTTTGTTTTATATGTTTGCGCCTCGGAATAGTTTTACCTAGATTGACGGTGCATTATAAATGCCATTATTATTATTATTATTATTATTACTTGTATTAAAGATTTAGTATTTGCTTGTAAGGTGACAAAAACCCACCCTATTCTATGGGCCCGGTCGACCTATTTTTTTAAAATGAATTTTTGAGATAACTACTTGCCCATAGAACAGGGTGTTTTGTTCGTCACCAAATTGCAACATTTTACAGTCGATGTTGTCTTCAAAATTTATGGCAAGTTTTAGTGGTTTGAGAACATCAAATGGATTCAACGCTCCTATCACAGATGTGATCCATACAATGCACGATTGTTATCGCCCGCTTACTTTGCATAAATGCATTAAAGGTGGATGTTCCGTTCACTTAAAGAGGGGTTTTTTCCCATTATCATATTTTGATATCAGAAGAAACCCCATATTTTTCTCATTATTTCTGTCACATTTTTGGCACAAGATATGTTCCATTTAGATGTCATAGGCCAAAATGCAGTGAATTACTGCCAAAGGTGGTTTACCACCCGGCCAGTTTGTGTACTACTCAATGGGCAAATTTAATGTCACCTTGTGCGTCTAAATTAAGAACCATTGGAGTTGTGCAACTTTTAAGTTGGACTATCTTAAGGATGACCCTTCATGTAGAATAGAAAATATCAAGTTGAAAATTGGGCCAGTAATCGGAACACCTACCTTTAATAAATTTGTGAATGTCAAATTGAGTTTAGTCTTACCAATGACAGAATAAAGTTGAGAAGTGCTGTGCTGCCCTCAAACACCACAGAGAGGAGAGTGGTGAGTATGGTAAAAAGAAGACTGGCATTACCCTTGAGAACCATCCAGATGGACTCCAGAACCTGCAAAAGGATTCATAGAAAAGAACCATTTTACAATGTGTACTTTAGGGATAGGGGGAGAGGGGGCAGTCAACTATTACACTGGAAGCATGATTGACCTAAAAAACGCATCATAAGGGTTGTTTTTAGATAGGTAAGTTACACGTTTAAGGGGGTGGGGGGGGGGGGGGTGGGGTGAGGACCCTCAGCATAACTCCTTCATTATTCATTTAATCTATATAAAAGTGTACATTTTCTTGAAATAAAGGGTTCAATGAATCCAATTATGAACATTTATTGACCATTTTGGAAAAAATTATCAAAAACACGATTTTTGACCCATTTTAGGTTCGGGCATGATAACTCAAAATATATTTTGTCAAATTTTGTCATACTAGTTTTATTATAATTCTAATAAAATTCCCTAGGAGGGGTATTTTTAATTTTTAATATCTTATTTATTTTTTGAATTATTATAGACAAAAAAGTGCCAAAAAATAAAAGTACGAAAATGTATAATCGCGCGTAAATTACCACTTTACAGTTACATTACATGACCACCCTCCCTAGGAGTAAATCACATACTCACCGATTTGACGGTTTCTATATTATCTTGTATAACCTCCATGATGCCTGATAGATCTATGTTATCAAAACTCCCAACACTATCCATGATGCCATTCCATGACATGTCCACACCCCCTCCTCCTTTGAGAAAACTCCCAGGTACCACGGCCTGGTCCTCCGGGGCTGTGCCATTCTAAACAACGAGGTAAGTAGATTGATGTGAAAATGTAAGTTTACAAATGAAACAATTAATATCCTTAAGTTAATATGATAATGATACTTTCATTTCATCGTTGAATTAATTCATGATTGTTAACCCTAACCCCCCTGAGTGCTAAAAAATGCTAATCCAAAGTCCCTCTCCAAACGCATGCGCCGTCGGTTTTCGATGACGTAGTCAACCGAGCCTATATAATGAGTGCAGTATACTGCACGAATGTGTAGCTGAGGGCCGTGGCTTAGTGTTAGGAAGGTGGGGCTCGAGAACGGAGGGTCCCCGGATCGAATCCCGGCAGGTTCCCGGAGATTTAGTTGGTGTTTTTTCCTCGAAAATTGTGATCCCGGTCAAAAATCCTAAACCGGGGTTAGGGTTATGATGTAAGCATTAAAAAAAACACCTAAGATGTGAGCTTACAAAAAAACCCTATACACTCACATACACATATTTTAAAATTATACCAAGGTCAGACCAAAAAAAAAAAAAATGTTTGTTTGCCCTCCATGACCGACCCAAAATACGAAAATCTTGGGTTGCTATTTTTTTTTAAATTCAATTTAAATGTTTTCTTTTCTGTTGACGTCATAAAATGTCAAAATTTATTTCTATATTTTTTCCCCCAAAAGTGTAGAAACAATGTTTAATAATTATTTTGCATGTTTCAAGCCGCAATCCATCAATTTTAAGCCAAAGAATATTGCTAAAAATTCGTCAACATTTAACTTTCTATATACATTGTACATAGGCCTATGTCAAAATGGGAGAATCCAGAGGGAAAAAAAGAAAAAAGAAAAAAAAGAGAGACCTACCTACCCTCCAAATTGTTGTCCATTTTTGTTTTGGCCTTATAATGCTTCTATTTTATTGTGTGATATATTGGCTGTATACATTATCAACATATGCTGTTTGCTGCATTGTTTCTATCCATAGCTATGTCCACCTTTGTATCGTGGTTCAAAATCAGACTGGGCCATCTATAGTTCAGTCAGTTCCAAATTGGTGAAACCTATTTACAGCACCAAATGAATTCAGAAGAGCGCCACGCGCATTAACGCTCGCATGGCGCAATGTCGCAGTGTCATTGTATGCGTGATGATTGCGTATGCAAAAATCATGCTTATACGCTTGGATTATTTCGCGAACATTTCTCGCCAATTTGGAACTGATTGAACTATTATAGCTAAGAGCTATTTTCAAGCAATGATTTGGTATAATCTGGAATATAACTCAACGATTCTTGTCAAACAAAAGGTTATAATGTTAGAGGTTGAAAGAATAAATAGAGAACTAACACTTTCCACGCGGCAGGCGTCTGCAGACGACATTTCAAAATGTCATCAAATGTTTCAATAATGTTAACATTATTGAATTTCATTACCATGTATGGAATTATTACAGTGAGAAATGCATTGAAATAAGTACCAACATGCCTAGTATTGGTTCAGTAATCCTTGAGATAGGCTTTGAAAGTTGGGAAAGGTTTCTGACAAATCTGTTTTGTATGTGGTTAAACCAATAGCCATGTGGAAAGTGTTAAATAATCAATATCCCCAACTGTTCCCAAAGGTGAAAAATATGGGACAAAGCAACAAAAAACGGTCAAAGTCTTAGAACAACCTCAAAAAATCAAAATTGCTTGTGTAAAACCTCTTTTTATTTTCCAGCATTCAAGTCCTTGTTGCTTAAAGTTTACAATTCATTAGTGACATACAGTCTCTCAACTCAAAGTGATCCAACTCAAATTTAGGACAAAATCTTTAAAAGTCTGTAACTTTGTTCCGACATCAAAATTAAACCATTTAAAATTGATTGTAAGCCTTGAACCTTTTTCTGATATGATACTAAATTCATTTGTCATTAAACATCTTTCCTTTCCCAGGAAAATTTGCTGATTTCAATGTGTAGTGTTTTATGACTCAGTTGGTACATATAAAATCAGCAATGTCAAAAAAAACACCAAGATGAGACATTGTGTTTTATTCATTTGATTAATTCAATAATTCCCCCGACAAATCATGGCCAATGTGGGCCAAAATTATAAATCTTCTACAATTTGAAATAATATCAAAATATATTGGAAATATTTTCATTTGACAATCTCATCTGAAATTAAAGCGCTATAAGATATCAAACTTTGGAATGCACACTATACACATAGTGATTTCCTTTTCCTGTATTTAACAGGAACAATACACAATGTACCGTCATTAACCCAAACAACATTGTTCTATGGGCAGATGGACCTTTCATCAGGTTGGGTGACTCAGGTTTTTTTTTCTACAGGAGGATGAACCTCCAGGTTGGGTCATTCATTCAAAAATAACACAAAAACTCACAGAAATCTGTAAATAACTCCCCATTTTTTTTGACAAATAACTAAATGTTTCCCCAAAATGTCTGAAATATGGATTACTTTTTATTTGTACGGGGAAAATATGTCCTCAATTTTGTTTTTGTTTTAGGCGGTTAGGCCTTTAGAACAGGGTTTTTTGCCTTAGGACACCACAATTGGTAATACTCTGGCACCCAACCATAGGTATCTTCCCGTATTGTGTTATCAAACAGGAGATAACAAATTTATCACTTAGGAAAAACCCAATATATTTGGTATTGCGTAGTACAAAATGTAGCTTCTGATATATTATCATTTGAGGGGTTAAAACCATAAGATTTGTTAGGGGTTGGCATTGGTGGATGGGTATGTATGTAGTCATTGGTGTTGGGTTATGGAAGATAGGTAGGAGATGGAGTTAGAGGATTGACAAATATGATATTTTGGTTGTTCCCAGTGTCATTTTGGTTGTTCCCAGTGCCTTGGGTTTCGAGTGGTTTAAGCGGTCAATAATTATATATATAGTTGGGATATTGGTTAGAGATGCAGTCAATGAGCGCAAGGGTGGGTTGACAAGAAACCGATTTTTGGTGATTCCCAGTGTCATTTAGGTGATTCCCACTGGGAACCATTAATGTCACTGGGAACCATTAAAAAAGGCTATTTTGTCAACCAACGCCCTTTTTATTCACCACAAACAACCCCCTCCAATATATATTTATTAAGTACTTAAACAAATTTGGAACCCAAAACACTGGGAACCACCAAAATCCATCCCCTCGTTATTCACCACATCCCATCCCAACAAATATATTAATTGAGCACTTACACAACTTGGAACCCAAAACACTAGGAACCAGCAAAATAATAATGGGAACCGCCAAAAAAGATGTTTTGTCAACCCACCCATTCCTTTTCACTACAACCCAGCACAACCCCCAAAATATATTTATTGAGCACTTAAACACCTCGGAACCCAAAACAATGGGAACCCCCAAAATGACACTGGGAATCACCAAAAAAGGCCATTTTGGCAACTCACCCCTTCCTTATTCACCACACCCAGCCAAACCCCCTAACCACCACCACCACCAACCCCTAAAAATGATAATGGATCAACCCAAATCTCTATTTAACCAATCAGAGCTGTTATTCAACCAACAACGTAATACCAAATATATTGCGCTGTTGGAACAGCTGATTACAACGCAATACCACTATATATTGCGTTGTTGCTAAATGGCTCATTGCCAATCAGATTACAGCTTTTCTATCTATTTATAGCTACTGAGGGATAAACACCGATGATTATTATCCCACATGGCAAAATACAGCTTGTCCGAAAAAAATTGTGTCCAAAACCAATAGAGAAATGGGAGAGCTGACGACTTTTGAAATAAAGCACACCAATTCTATATATTTAGTATACATAACTGAGGTAAATCTGTGAATTGTTTGAGAAAAATACATTAAATCTTTTTAAAGATGACACGTAATCAGATAAAAAGTCAATTGCTTAACACAATCTAAACAATTAGCAAACAAAAACCATTAATTGGATCCAGCTTCCGGCAGCTTGGTGCTAAGCATTGTTTTCCAGTTTCCAATACGATTTATTCCGTTAAATATATACTACCGGGTTCCAAATTGTCGGTTCCTTTCATCTATGCTTAGCACCAAGCGGCTCAAAATGAGATTCAATTGGATTAATGCTATACATATTGATTTCAGCATTTTTAAAGCTATAGTCGGATTTAAAATTGAACGAACACATTGAAAAAGCGTACATTGCTTGAAACGCGCACAACCATATGCGTAATAATTGTAGGCGCGATCATCTTTGTGCTGTGTGTGTGTTCATTTAATTATTAATTGAACTATATATATAGCCTGTCACTTTGGTAGTTCACCAATGATGAACTGGTCATACACCTGTTCACTTGATGACAGACTGTACAGAGTTGGAGAAATTGTAACCATGTCAAATTCCCAAGAGAACTGGATGTGGCTACAGCCAGCAGGGAGGTCACGCTGCATGTCATATTTTGTTATACGCAAGAGAACAATGGAGTGTCAGTGACTGCAATATTTGCTAGAAATAGCTTCAGAAAATGGTCTATTTGGGCATCTCAAAAACTGAGAAACGTGTTAAAAATCATGTATAATTTTAGAGGAGGGTCAATAACATCTGCAGAACAGTAAAATGTAAAGTATTAAACACGTTTTGTGACCAAATTTATGCCGTAAAATGTTGGAAAATTCACGTTTTGAAAATTTGTGGTCTTCGAAATTACAGGAATCCTAACTCATTCTAAACCTCACCAAATCATGAAATGAACCCTCGTCTACAAAAAACCCAATGTACGTATTGCTCTATCTGCTTGGAGATAGCGAAGACCACGGAAACATCATAGCTTCGTACCACGGAATGAAATCCGCCATAGAGATTACATGGCGAAAATCTTACAGATTTGCACTGCAGTCCTCTGTGTAGAGAGTGTTGACAATAGCAAGGTCGTTTGACTATTGTGTTTGTGCATGTTTGCGACGACTGACCCCGTTTAACAATCTTCATAGGTTTCATATAGGGCTTGGGTGACCTAACTATTGACTGGCTAGAAACCCAGAGTGGTAGTCTGCCTTTAAAACACAATACACTCGCTACCTAGAGAGGGGGTACTTAGTATAAGGTCACAGGGATTCGCCACCAAACAGGGTCCCATTTTTACCCGTCTGGTGAATGCATAATAACCCCTTTTCATAGCCATTTTTGGTAAATGTATGGGTCTAATATCCTTAAATTTGCTATTTTCACAGAAACTTTAGCAAAATCTGTCAACTATGTAGGACAATTATGGGTCTCTATACTCTGTTTGGCCATCTCGAGACAGTGACGTAACCGCGTATTCTACTAATTGCATCACATAACGCGCGCGCATACTCGCGGCGCTGGCGTACAAACACGAGCGTTGAAAGGCGGAAGATACACACGCGTGCGTAAAAGCTGCGCCTGTTCAGTTACGTCACTGTCTCGAGATGGCCAAACAGAGTATAGTAAACATATGGGTCCACCCCCCCCCCCCCCACCCCCAATAAAATAAAATAAAATTGGTAAATGTTTGGATCAATTTTCATTTTGCTGGTGGCACATCCTACCAAAAAGTATCTGAGTGATAAGTGACCCCCCCCCCCCCCCCCCCCCCCACTTCAAAATTGTGTACGGTACCTCAAAGAATTTGCGTTGGGTTTACAGGAAATTAAGACAGTGATAGAACCCAATGACAAATGACTGAACTATAATAGCAGAGAACAGAATAAGAAGGTCAATGCATCCATAATCCATATAAACTGTAAGATGAATAGGAGTAACCAAAGATTTTCTAGTACAGGGATTATGATCTCTATTGAAATGTCGAATAAGAACTGATACTATGTGTGTTTCATAGCACCTGTATGACATGGCGTGTTTGAATAGAGCGGTGATTAGTATGGGCATTGGTAGTCTCTTGCGACGACAACATGGCCCTTGTAGTGGCTGTTGTGACACAAAACTAACGTTAAAAACGAGATGGCACGGTGAAAGTGTAAATACTTCTAACAATTTCAACATATTAAATTATCACATACATTCACCGTGTCCGATTGATTTTACTATATGTGTGATAATTGTACATAACTTCTCCACCCAGTGTTGTTATAGAACTAAACTCGAACCCATGCGCACAATGGATAATGTGTGCATATTGTTCAGATCGATACTAATAGATGCAATCGTTCAGGGAACGAGAGTGAATATGTATAGATGACTTGTTGTTGAGTTATTTCATGACAGGGCTAAATACTACACGTTCTTTATCTTGGTTCGAAACACACATAGCTTCAAACGACTTGGCGCACATAAGTATCCCTGTACTAGAAATTCATTGGAGTAACAGTTTGGAGATCGATCACAAGAGTCGAACCCTTAACACTTTCCACACAGCTATTGGTTTTACCATATTATACAAAACAGATTTTTCAAAAACCGATACAAACTTTCAAGGTCTATTCAAGGAATTACTGAATCAATACTAGGAATGTTTGTACTTATTTCAATACAGTTCACATGGTGATTCCAAATATGGTAATGAAATTTAAAATTATTGACATTTTTTGAAACATTTTGTGAAACTTTGGAATGTCGTCTGCAGACGCCTGCCGCGTGGAAAGTGTTAGCTTCTAGCACAGTATACAGCATCCTAAATAGGTCAGAAGTCACTAGCTACATGATGGATAAAGTAGTTTATATAGCTATCACTAGAGTTGCGACCCATATAGTTGCCATTAATAGTAAATTAAAGCCCATGTTAATCATCCAGGCTCTGCTTACTATAGCATCCACTCAGAACAGAAAGACAGGTTTAACCTTTGACCTGTATATGAAGAGCATTTTTGCAAAAGGGCCTAAGACCACCCCACATGTTACTCATTTTGCATTAGTGAATTTGCATTGACAAGTCCATGGAATTAATCAAATTAATGTATGGCTGTGTTCATTAGTGTTTCTATGACTTGGATTAATAGTGCATCCATGCACGCCAATTGAGGCACCAACAATACAAGTCGCATTCCACATAATGAATAGCCATCCATTCAATAATGCAAAATGAGAAGTGGATGTAAGCCCTTTTGCAAAACAGCTCTTCATATATTGAATGTGTAGACATATGTTAAATTAATATTAATGAGCAGCTTCTCAATAAGACAACTATGCTTTGATGCGATAAGCGAAATGCCATAATCAAGTATAGCATTTTGTTAATGAAGCAAAAATTCTGGTAGTAGCAAATGCCAAATTGTAACCTCTAACCCTAATTCCCGGGTGTGTTTTTGTGAATTAAACTATCAGGAGAGAAAAACGGGTCAAATTTGAAGGGAAATTCAGTCTCCGCATGCGCCAGGGATTGAACCCGGGCCGCGTGCATGCAAGTCTGATGCTAGTCTGCTTTGTATAGCGTGTATTATACTGTCACACAATCTAACAACACCCTCTGATACTTCGCCTTGCAAAAACCGCTCCCATTCAAGTACCGTCCAATACACGATCTACTTATATTGGATTTGACCTTTCGACCTCCGTATACTGTCACACTATGCTACATCCAAAATATGGATGCATACGTAATGAGCAATTTGGGGTTCAAAATTGACCAATGGCAGACACGATAAATACGAAGTATATGAATATTTATATACGTCTTCGCAGAAAGAAGAATCTTGCTCACTTTGATAAATTCAAAATGTCGATAGCCGCCGTTTCGGTCTAAAATAACACTTTAGGAGTAATCTTTGACATTGGTCCTCACCCAAAATATTTTCCTCAGAGATATAGCTACATTTCCGCAGACTATTTCCATGCTATTCCTACCTTTCAATATCGCGTAATAAAAAACCTTTATACGTCCGAACAGGGACAAATAATTTGATCATTTTTTACGATAACTAGAAACTCTTACACAGCCCCAGAAATATTGCCTTCACATGTTTCTAGATGTACAGGCAGCAAATTTAATATTAGCGCGTTATGAAGGGGTGTGATACTATCGTGACGCATAAAAAGCATCGTCACTAGTAATCCCTAGTGTGCTTAAAGCACAGTTCTTTGATAAATCCAATGTCAGTAGACCTTGTATTTGATTGGTTCTCGGATAGGAAGTATCAGAGGGTGTCGTTCGTTGTGTGACAGTGAAATTATACAAGGTATACAAAGTCGACTAGTCTGATGCTGACTGTGCTACACGGGTGAGGTTAAAAAACGTAAGTATTGTTCACAAGTTGAACTCCGCGCTGAGCGTGGTACAAGATTGACAGGGCCACCGCGCGGTACAAGATTGTAACACTGTCGAGTTTTGTACGGTCCATGAAGGTTAGGGTTAAAAACAACTGAAAACACAACTAATTCTGATTCAAGAAAAAGAACAACAAAAACAAAATCCAAATTCAAATGCATGCAAAAAAAGTTCGCAACAGGAACTAAATTCAATTTCAAAAGCATGCAAAAAAAGTGAAGTAGACTCTACGCAGTCCTCTAATGTTTCACTACGCCCATATTGCTAGTCTACCGTCACCTATCATGCCTGCATGCTATAAATACCTTGGCTACCCACTGGACATAAAGTTGGTCCCATATCTCAAGAACTTGTTTCTCTATGTCATCTCTATTGGCTTCATCGCCACCTACCATACTACGAGCCTGAAAAGAATGACATCGGCACAAAAATGTTTAGGATTTATCGAAAGGGATTTGTAGAAAAGTTTTACCTTTGCTATCCAATGCATGTATATCATATCCCATATTTGTAGAACGCTGTTTTCAATGTTCTGTTTGACTGCCTCATCACCGCCTGCGTAACTGTGAGCCTGTAGCAGAGATTGATAAACATATTAATATTCATAATGTTCATAGTATAGATGGGGTGACAGCAATGTTTACCAACAAAAGCAACGGTCATAGGGACTGGACTGTCGATACATGCTTGAGTGAATAGCATATGACCACAACACTGTCCACTATGCCTTATTGCCCTTTATAATGCTTTGGCGCAAGTATTAAAAGCACAGGTCCTAAACAAAACAGGATGCATGCGCATACTGCCGGGCAAAGAACAAAGGCAACTGCCGACCAAATGCTTGGTATGACGTCACCTGTCACTCACCCCATCTATAGCGTAACATTGCTAATATATTTGCATACATTTAATATCCTCATACTCAGTGGTGTAGCCAGAGGGGTGGACGACCAATATTTGATCTTAGTCCACCACACTGTTTTCATAAACTGATTCATAAACTTGTTAAAGGTAGATGACCCGATCACATTTTCGTAACACAGAATTATTTCAAACACACAGAGATTTTCATATCATATGAAAGCTCGTATTTTTCTCATCATCATACTGAAATTTGACGGCCTAATTCGGTATAATGACAGAGAAATCGACGAAATAGCGTTGAATTACCGCGAATGGTGGTTACCACCGATATAGTTTGTGTACTACTCAATGGGTACAGTTCACAGCATCTTGTGCGTCTAAAATAAGAACCATAATAGCTATGCATCTCAAATTTTGGGACACAACGTTTTTAAGGATGACCTTTCATGTAGAATAGAAAACTTCAAGTTGAAAATCGGAACATCTACCTTTAATATACATACTGACATTAATGTTCCTAACATAGTGTAACATTGCTAATATATTTGCATACATTCAACATCCTCATACCCATTAGTGTAGCCGGGGGGGGGGGGGCATTGTCACTTTTTGAGCTTGATTGCTTGCGCCTGTTCGGAGGATGCCACGTCACAAGGCCCGCCCCGCCCCCCCCCCCCCCCCCCCCCCCCCCCCAATTCACTCGACTGAAATTCTCAAAATTTGACAGCCTGGTAAAGTCCTTGTCGGTTCACTTTTTTGCCACCTCCATATGAAAACCTAGCTATGCTATAGTTGAATACAAGGTTTTTAATATTCTGTTTAACAGTTCCATCACTACAACTACAACTGTGAGACTGTAAGCGGTTTATAAACTCATAAATCATCTACATTTTGTCTCTTTTTATGAGGCTGTGTAAATAAGGAAATGGAAATGTAAAATCCACAAAGTTGAATGGTAAATACTTTCAATAGGGAAATTGTATTCAATAGGCATGCACATTTTGTAATTGCAATTGATTCCTACTGCGTAATAAGAACCAACATCTTATTGTACAGAGGTAGATACACGGGTAGATACATTCATCATGTCTTTCAGTGCTCCAAAGCTATCAAACACCTTGCAGACTACAATGCCACTAGTAAAGGTTATGATTGTTTTTGGTCTGTTGGGTCTTACTGTATCACACTCAGTGTCAAACTCAAACTGGATTTATCCGTCACCCACATATGGACCAGTTGTGCGTATATGGTGTAATGGTACTTTTCCAAGTGGAAGCTTTAATCATCAAATCAGGTGGATATATTCCAACAGAATATTAACTGTAAATGATGGACTGGAAGAAGGTGACACGTCAAAGTTTGCAGTTAGTGATTATCTCGGAGGATACACACTTTCCATATACAATGCAGTGAAAGATGATGCAGGAACTTATCAATGTCAAAGAGAATATACTATTGCCAGTACGAGATTTTATCAAGAAATAGATGTAACAGTCTTCATAGAGTACTATCTCCCACCTCTGAATTACCCAGAATGCAGCATTGAACCATCTACAACTCTGACACAAGGAAGTGAAGCTACGTTCAACTGTACTGTTGGGGAGTCATCTGAACCTATTAACTTGGAACTAACACTTCAAAGACCAGATGGAACAACCTACAAACGACTTGGTACTGAGACTTCTACACAGGTTGTTACGTTTGATGACCATAAGGCAACATTTGTTTGTGTGATGACGAGCGATACCTTTCCGACTGCACATCGCATGTGTTCTGCTGGACCTGTAACAGTTTTACCAGAACAAACAGCAATCACAACGTCATCATCGTTGCCTTCACCACCACTGTCACCAATTGATTCAGAAGGGAGCATTAACGACGGGTCATACAGTTGGTTAGAAAAACACGCTAAACGAGTAATTGGTGGCTGTATAAGTGCTGTTGTACTCATAATCACTGTACTCATTATTCTGAAGTATAGAAGGTCTCGAGCACTAAGAGGGAGCGGTCCCCTTAGATGGGCAAGGACCAAGCCCTATATGAAAACCTACAGGCATCACGCGACCTATCGTACCAAAATACACAAGTAAATACTTACAAAAACCTGTATGTTAATAGACATGAAAGATTGATTTCAATAGTGCTGGTTCAAATCCTGATTGCCTCACATTGCCTGGATCGTCTTGCTGGCTCCATCATTGCTTAAAAAGTAACTGTGTTCCAACTATAGAAAATGATGTACGCTTCAAATCATATCATCATATTGTACATGATTTTGATATAAATTGTAATATATTTAAAAGACCAAACCGATCCTTGGTGTAATTCCTGAATAAAAGAATTAGAAAAGCTAGTATGGAATCGTCGTCATCATACTATCAATAATGGCTGATTCTTTTTGAAAATCGAAAATGGGGCGCCCATGGACCTGTGCTCAAAAAACAACGAGTCGAGACAAAAGTGCATAGCGCACAAACTGTAGATCCCGCGCAGAGAGTGCAATGAGACTTTTCAGTGAATTCTGCGTATTACAGTTTCCTATTTTCTGGTTGGTTCGAAAAAAACACTTAAGGGGGATGTGCACCTTGGTATAGCCTCCGTAAAACTGCCGTAACTTCTTCATTATTCATTTAATCTAGATAAAAGTATACATTTTTTTTGCAGGAAAGGGTTCAATCCAACCATGATCATGAAATTGACCATTTTGGAGAAAATTATAAAAAACAAGTTTTTTTACCCATTTTTAGGTTCTGCAAAGATAACTCAAAATATATTTTGTCAAATTTTGTCATACTAGTTTTATTATATTCCTCGTACAATTCCCTAGAAATTATTTTGTTGTTGTTGAAAATCTTTATTATTTTTAGAATTATAGACCAAAAAGTGCTAAAAAACATGATTTTGACTTGCAAAAAAAAGTGCTAAAAAACTTGGCTTGACTTGCAACGAAAGGTATGGGATTTGACTTGTGACTAGACCACATGACTTGCGACTTGACTTCCTGCTATTTCTGCCATCTAATCCAATATATTTAAAAAATGTGAGTATTAATACTGGATTATATTGAGAACTATTTAAACTAAGCTATCAGCATCCATTACATTTTTATTTTTTTGAGAACACAATATATGCAATTTAAGGGTCATCTACATTTGCATATTATTATGAGGTTATAAAAAGAAAGTGGAAATGGAAAATCCACTACAGTCGATGGTAAATACTTTCAATACGGAAGTTGTATTCTATCTATAGGCATGCACATTTTGCAATTGCAATTGAATCCTAACTGTGTAATAAGAACCAACATCCTATGTACAGAGGTAGATACATTGATCATGTCTTTCAAACCTCCACACTTATCAAATACCATGCAGACTACAATGCCATTAGTAATGTTGATGATTATTCTTGGTCTGGTAGGTCTTACTATAACACAATCAATTACAGTGTCAGAGTCACTATGGATTCACCCATCACCCACACATGGACCAGTTGTGAATATATGGTGTAGAGGTACTTTTCCAATCGGAAGCTTTAATCATCAAACCAGGTGGATATTTTCAAATAGAATACTAACTGTGAATGGTGAACTGGAAGAAGGCGACTCGTCAAAGTATGCGGTTAAACTAAAGGAACTTCATGGAGGATACACACTTTCCATATACAATGCTAGGAAAGACGATGGCGGCACATACCAATGTCAAATTGAATATGATACTGCCTTGAAGACAATTCACAGAGAAAGAGAAGTCACAGTCTCCGTAACATACTATCTCCCACCCCTGAATTACCCAGAATGCAGTATTGCACCATCTACTACTTTGATGCAAGGAACTGAAGCTACGTTCAACTGTACGGTTGGTGAATCTGTACCTGGTGTTAACTTGCAGCTATATCTTCAACGACCAGGTGGAACACCAATTCACCTTGGTACTGAGACAGTAACACAGGTTGTTACTTTTGATGACCATAACGCAATGTTTGTTTGTGTGATGACAAGCGACACCTTTCCAACTGCACGTCGCACACGTGTTGCTGGACCAATAGTAATATTTGGGCTTAGATATTGGACTACCCATAGCCCAACTCGTCTCATTGGTCTACGTATAGTTGTGCAGTGTAGATATTTGTTTTCAGCAGTAAGCACTGGGGCCAAGCTACAGTGGATATTAAACAATGTGGTAATGGCTGAGAATGATGACCTTGTAGAAGCTGATCCATCAAGGTACAGCGTAAACAAATTCAGCAGTGATGAGTTTACACTCAGTAGATTAATTATTCAAAATGCTGTCAAAGAGGATGAAGGTGATTACCAATGTCAAGCTGAATATGTCCAAAGTGGAGAGACACAGCGAGAGATGATCCAAATAACAGTACCTATAGATTCCTACCTGCCAGCTCTTAATTACCCTGAATGCAGTATTGCACCGTCTATGAATGGGATAAATGAGGCCATCTTCTATGATGAAACAGAAGCCACATTTAACTGCACGGTTGGAGAATCTGTACCAACGGTTAACATGCAATTAATACTTCAAAGACCAGATGGCACCACAAAAGAGCTTGGTAATGCAACTACTACAAAAACAATTACTATTGATGACAATAATGCTACATTCTTCTGTTTTATGAGAAGCGATATTTTTCTGACTGTTAATCGTTCATGTACTGCTGGACCTATAACAGTTTTACCGTCACAAATAGCAACCACAACATCTACATCGCTGCCTGAATCTACACCACCACTGCCACCAACTGATTCAGAAGGGAGCATTAACTACGGGTCCTACAGTTGGTTGGAAAAACTTGCTCAAGGAGTAACAGCTGGCAGTATAAGCGCTGGTATACTCACAGCTATCACTGTACTTGTTATTCTGAAGTATAGAAAGTCTCGAGCACATGGACAGAGCGATCCTCAATCGGGCCAGGACCAAGAAGCTGTTAGCTCTGTAGATCAAGACGATGTTAACTCTGTAGATCAAGACGATGTTAGCTCTGTAGATCAAGATGAAGTTAGAGCATCTGCCCTACATGTATATGATGAAATAGATACTGAAAACCTGCAGGCATCATGCGACCCAACCTACCAAAATACACATACTTACGAAACCGGTATGTTATAGACATGAAAGATCGACTTCGATAGTGCTGGTTCAAATCCTGATTGGTTCACATTGTCTGGATCGTCTTGTTGGCTCCATCCTTACTTAAAAGTAAATGTGTTCCAACTATAGAAAATAATGTACGCTTCAAATCATGATCATCATATTGTACATGATTTTGATATAAATAATAGATATTGAACCGAGATGGCGCAGTAATCGAGGTCAATATCTGATTTATTATATGTGTATAGACAAGGACTCCATCGGGCAGTACTATATAATCGTAAATTTAAACTTGAGAAGAACTGAGACATTTCTAAACATGTCAATAGTGATAGATGATAGGCTGCAACTATATAATTGCTGTCACATGTGTTTTATGGGCGGTCACAATTACATTTGTTTTGAGAGAGGTGAGGGTAGACAACATAACATTTTATCCAGGTACTTTATAGTTGTTTGAGAGCATGGTTTATGATGATCACGTGGTCATTGTATAATAAATCATTGGGTCATGTCATCCTAAAATAGAGCTGAATATTTTATTTTTGGTCACGTGGCACGTCATAACATTGTCTAGACATCATAATTTATCTACTGATCAATCTTGAGTAGAGGACCAATATTAAGTACATCAATATCAATATAATCTCAGAAAGAAAGAAAAGGTAGATTCTTGCTACACAAAAGCTGGCTATATTTATACCACAAAGTATCATAAATTGTAATATTTTGAAGATCACTCTGGATCTTTGGTATAATTCCTGAATAAAGGAATCTAAAAAGCTAGTAGTGAATATTCATTGTCATCACTCTATGAATAATAACTTATTCCTTCAGACCCAACTAAAAATTGGGCTCCCATGGACCTGTGCTCAAAGAAAAACGAGTGCATCGTGTATGCAGAGTGCAATATTAGACTTGTCAGTGAATTCTGTGTATAACAGTTTCCTATTTTCTGATTGGTTCAAAAGAACACTATGAGAGTATGAATTCCAAGTTTTGATGTGTGCATGTTATGAATAGCGAGGGATTAACCAATAATAGAAAATGTATAGCTGATATTTTATGTATATAGACGGCTAAATAATGATACAAAATGTGCAAGTTATGTATATAGAGGGCTTACGGTACAATGTTGTAAAGTTTGAATATACTGAATAATGGTACAAAATTGTAAAATTTGCATGTAAGGTATAAGATATGAGGGCTGAATAATGATATAAAGTTGTTAAGTTTGCATACAAAGACTTCAACTCCAAGTTATATATAGAGGGCTTATGGTACACAAATGCCATGGATACAGGGACATTGAACATCCAAGAATTCTCTTATTATATTAACCGCAGGGTCAGAGTTCAAACTGACTCCTGTTTTACTGGTTCCCATCCCATTGACATTACATTGCAATGAAAGTCTTAATGGTCTTAAAGAAAATCCTGCTGCAAGTAGTATAAGTGATTACAGTACCAAAAGTAGAATTTGTCCCAAAACAAACAGGCAGGCCTGGTCAAAATGTTAATTTCCCAGCAAGCTAACCCAAATTTCCTACCATGTCTTATGAATTTCCCTCCAAATGCCAACAATTCCCTCCAAATGCCCAAATTTCCCGACAAGGAGCTTCCCAAATGTGTCCATTTTTCCAGGCCTGCAAACAGGGCAAAACATGTGTTAAAGTTATTGACAGCTGGAGCTGCATCCATTGATGCATAACATAAGCCTAAATATATCACAGGCAAATTCATGTTTGAAAATTAAAGATCGTCTGTGTTTGAGTCTCATGTGTCTTGACAGAAAGCGGTCAGCACCCTCAATTTGCCTGAAAGCATAAGTGGACACAAAATGTGAAAATTGACTTGGACTTGGAAAAAGAGTTTAAGGTTTGACTTGTGCTTGGACCAAATGACTTGTGACTTGGCTTGACTTGCAACTAAAGGTATGGGACTTGACTTGTGACTGGACCACATGACTTGCAACTTGACTTCCTGCTATTTCTGCCAATCTAATCCAATATATGTACAAAATGTGAGCATTAATACTGGATTATATTTAACTAAGCTATCAGCATCTATTCCATTTTATTTTTTTTGAGAACACATTTTACGTCATTTAATGGTCATCTACATTTGTGTATATTATAATGAGGTTATAAAAAGGAAGTGGAAATGGAAAATCAGCTCAAGTTGAATGGTAAATACTTCCAATTTCAATAAGGAAGTTGTATATCTAGGCATGCACATTTTGCAATTGAATCCTACTGCGTAATAAGAACCAACATCCTATGTACAGAGGTAGATACATTCATCATGTCTTTCAGACCTCCAAACACCCTGCAGACTACAATGCCAGTAAAGGTTATGATTGTTCTTAGTCTAGTGGGTCTTACTGTAGCACAATCAATTACAGCGTCAATCTCAAACTGGATTCATCCGTCACACACACATGGACCAGTTGTGCGTATATGGTGTAAAGGTTATTTTCCAAGTGGAAGCTCTAATCGTCAAACCAAGTGGATAATTTCAAATAGAATACTAACTGTGAATGGTGAACTGGAAGAAGGCGACCCATCAAAGTATGCGGTTGAACTAAGAGATTTCTATGGAGGATACACACTTTCCATATACAATGCAGTGAAAGACGATGCAGGAACTTACCAATGTCAAATATATTATGATATTGATACTACCTCGAAGACAATGCACAGCGAAAGAGAAGTCATAGTCTCCATAGCGCACCATCTCCCACCCCTAAACTACCCAGAATGCAGTATTGGACCATCTACTACTTTGATAAATGGAACCGAAGCTACATTAAACTGTACTGTTAGAGAGTCATCTGAACCTGTTAACTTGGTACTAGCGCTTCAAATACCAGTTGGAACAACATACACACAGCTTGGCAGTGAGACCTCAACTAAAGTAGTTACCATTGATGACCATAATGCAGTGTTTGTTTGTGTGATGACGAGCGATACCTTTCCCACTGCACGTCGCATGTGTTCTGCTGGACCTTTAACAGTTCTACCGTCAAAATTAGCAACCACAACATCACCATCGATGCCTGAAGCTTCACCACCGCGACCACCATCACCAACTGAATCAGAAGTGAGCAGTAACTATGGGTCATACAGTGGGTTAGAAAAAGTTGTTCAAGGAGTAATTGGTGGCGGGATAAGCGCTTTTGTACTCATATCTGTCACTGTACTCATTATTCTGAAGTATAGAAAGTCTCGAGCACTAAGACGAAGCGATCCCCAGACGGGCAAGGACCAAGCAGCTGTTAGCTCTGTAGATCAAGATGAAGTAAGAGCATCTGCTCTACATGTATATGATGAAGTAGATACTGAAAACCTGCAGGCATCATGCAACCCAACCTACCAAAATACAAATACTTACGAAACTAGTATGTTATAGACAAGAAAAGTTAACTTCAATGCTCTTGGTTTAAATCCTGATTGGTTCACATCTTGGAACTAAAACCAGATGGAAAACAACTTGGTACTGAGTTTTCTACACAGATAGACATAGGCCTACCAAGAGAAAAGGAAGTAAAACTATAAAAACCCTATTATATATGAGAGTGTATTGAATTCGCTGAAGTATCAAAACCAAATTTCACTTATTATATTAATATATTAGCTCGCAATTGGACGCTATCATTAATCGACTACCAATATTGGTAAATGGAATAGATGCACCCATCATGACTTCTCCAAATCAGACAAATATGTTGACCACTACTGTATCTCTGTTGGTTATGATGATAACTGTTGGACTTGTTAGTCTTGTTATAGCACAATCAGTTCAAGTATTATCCCCACAGGTTGATACATCAACGGTTTATGGACCAGTTGTGTATGTATTATGTAGATTTACATATCCAGATGTGACCACTTATAATCCACAAATCAGGTGGATATTTTCCAACAGAACATTAACTATTAATGGGGCACTGGAAGAAGGAGAATGGCCAAAGTATTCAGGTGGGTTTTCTAATGGAGGATCCTCACTTTACATAAGAAATGCAGTGCAAGAGGATGCAGGAATTTATCAATGTCAGCTTGTATATGATATATATGACTATGGCTTAAGTAGATACAATACATATACATATACACGAAATGTTAACATTGTCAACATAGATTCATATCTTCCCGCTCTAAATTACCCGGAATGCAGTATCGCACCATCTACTACCTTGACGCTAGGAACTGAAGCTACATTCAACTGTGTGGTTGGTGAATCTGTACCTGGTGTTGACTTGGAACTAAAACTTCAAAGACCAGATGGAACAACCTACAAACGACTTGGTACTGAGACTTCTACACAGGCTGTTACGTTTAATGACTATGACGCAATGTTTGTATGTGTGATGACGAGTGACACCTTTCCAACTGCACGTCGTGAGTGTTCTGCTGGACCAGTAACAGTTACTTTTGGGCTAATTGTGCAACAGTGGACTAGCAACAGCCTATATGAGTTTGGTCGACGTAAAGCTGTGCGGTGTAGATTTTCTTTTGATACAGACGACACCAGGTATATGCAAAGGTGGATATTTAATGATGTGGTAATGGCTGAGAATAACAACCTGGTACATGCTCATCCATCAAGGTACAGCGTTTACAAATTCACTAGGGATGGATATACCTTCAGCAAGCTCTACATTAGAAATGCTGTTAGAGAGGATGAAGGTGATTATCAATGTCAAGCTGAATATAGCCAAAGTGGAAGGACACAGCGAGAGATGATCCAAATAACAGTACCCATAGAGTCCTACCTACCAGCTCTAAATTACCCAGAATGCAGTATTGCACCGTCTACTACTTTGACGCAAGGAACTGAAGCTACATTCAACTGTATGGTTGGTGAATCTGTACCTGGTGTTAACTTGGAACTAACACTTCAAAGACCAGATCGAACAACCTACAAACAACTTGGTACTGAGACTTCAACCGAAGTTATTACCTTTGATGACCAAAATGCAGTGTTTGTTTGTGTGATGACGAGCGATACCTTTCCAACTGCACGTCGTGAGTGTACTGCTGGACCTTTAACAGTTCTACCGTCAAAATTAGCAACCACAACATCACCATATTGGCCTGAAGGTACACCACGACTGCCACCAATTGATTCAGAAGGGAGCATTAACTGGTTAGAAAGTTGGTTAGAAAAACATGCTCAAGGAGTAACAGCTGGCAGTATAAGTGCTGTTATACTCACATCTATCACTGTACTTGTTATTCTGAAGTATAGAAAGTCTCGAGCACCAAGACGGAGCGTTCCCCAGACGGGCCAGGACCAAGAAGCTGCTAGCTCTGTAGATCAAGATGAAGTTAGAGCATCTGCCCTACATGTATATGATGAAATAGATAATGAAAACCTGCAGGCATCACGCGACCCAACCTACCAAAATACACATACTTATGAAACTAGTATGTTATAGACATGAAAGATTGATTTCAATGGTGCTGGTTTAAATCCTGGGTGTATCCTAGGTTAGTTTCGTGCTGTCTTACACCAAGGATATAAAAACCCAATCCTGATTGCCTAACATTGCCTGGATCGTCTTGCTGGCTCCATCCTTACTTAAATTAAATGTGTTCCAACAATAGAAAATGATGCACGCTTCAGATCATGATCATCATATTGTACATGATTTTGATATAAATTGTAAAATTTTGAAGATCACACTGGATCCTTGGTGTAATTCCTGAATAAAATAATTAAAAAAGCTTGTATGGCATCATCGTCATCATCCTATGAATAATGGCTGATTCTTTGTGACCCTATCGAAAATGGGGCGCCCATGGACATGTGCTGAAAGAACAATGAGCCGAGACAAAGTGCACTCAAAGTGCATAGTGCACAAACTTTGTATTGCACACACAGAGTGCAAATAGACTTTTCAGTAAATTCTAGGTATTAGAGTTTCCTATTTTCTGATTGGTTCAAGAACACTTAAGAGAGTATGAGTTTGCATGTTATAAATAGCGAGGGATAGCTAGACCACTGATACAAAATTGTAAGGCTGATATGTTATATATACAGAGGGCTAACAATGATACAACATTTGCAGGGGGGGAAGGACACCATTTTGTTTCGTTACGAAATTTGGGAGATTTGCGAGGTAGATTTCCAAAAAACGGTGACTTGCATTTTGTACAGAAGTTAATGGGATAATAGACCAATGATAAAAAATTGTAAAGCTGATAATGTTATGTATATATATAGAGTGCTAAATAATGATAACAAATTTGCAGGGGGAAGGACACCATTTTGTTTTGTTACTAAATTTGGGGAATATTTGAGGTGGATGTCCAAAAACGACCACTTGGTGACTTGCATTTTGTACAGAAGTGAATGGGATAATAGACCAATGATTGTTAATATACAATGCCATTAATGTCTATAGCATAGAGTAACATTACTAATATATAATAATTTTGCATACATTTAATATCCTCATATTCAGTGGTGTAGCCAGAGAGGGGAGGGGGGACACCAACATTTTATTTATTTAAGAATACAATAAGGCAGAACAATATATTATTATAGGTACATGTATATCACATCCTATAGTTTTATTGCAGACTTTAATACATTTTTTGTGGTTTAGGTTATATTCTAATGTAAAATATTAGCCTATACATGTAGGACTTGAAAATCAATGTTGTCTGAAAGGGTCATCTACATGTTGTCTATTTTTATGTAAAATAAGGAAGTGGCGATGGAAAATCAACAATGTCAAATGGTAAATACTTTCAATAGGGAAGTTGTTTTTAATCTAGACTTGCATATTTTGTAATTGAATCACTATGGTAAATAAAAAACAAATAGGCATGCATGTAGGGTGTAAACTCAGGGGCAACTGTAAAAGACAGAAAAATAAAAGACAGAAAAGGCAGAAAAGACAGAAAATTTTAGAGTTATGATTTAGTGAGTTACATTCTTTAAGTGAAGGAGTTTACCAGTTTACCAGTACTGTATTACCCACACTCATGTGACATTTCAGTTCAACTGTGTGTTTATAGACTTTAGTGTGGATGGACATAATGGTGGTATTATATATATTGACCACCAGAGATGGCGTGTCAATGAACCCTCTAATAATAAATAGGCAGTCTACTAGACTTGTTCTTGAAGCTGACCTTAGCTTCATGGCCTGTTCAGGTGGTCATTAAAGTCTCAATCTCATGAAAAGTCCTAATGTTTGGCCAAATAAAAATAAAAACTTGTTTCTCATCCTAACTTTTGGGGAAAAGGAGGATGAAGGAACATTAAAAAACACCAAAAAAACCAATGCAAAATTGCCAATTCCAGCAGCATGGTAGACAGGGCAGGGCAAACATATTATCTATCTGGGAACTATTTCGAAAAGTACGCACTTTTAATGAGTCGTAAAAATTGGCAATTAATTAATTTGCTAAAAGATTTTGCATTTATACTTTTTGCCGCAAGTTGGACCTTTTGTGGATGAATTATGGACTACACATCATCGGCGAACCTAGACGTGCGCGCCCCCCCCCACCCCCCCCCCCCCCTCAAAAAAAGGGGGAAAGGGGAAATGGGAAAAAGGATAGAAAAAAGGGAAAAAGAAAGGAAGAAGAGGGGACAAATGAAAAAGAAAAGGCGGACGGGGAGGCATGCGAGGGACATTATTATGTTTGCAGTTTTTGGACGTCGGTATCTGAATAATATACATGTACGCGTACATTGACGAGAAATATGATATTTTGGAGGAACTAGTATAACTATCGATATGCTTTTTTAAACCTAACGTTTTGTTCAACATTTATAATTTTGAATCATGAATTAAATAATCAGTATGCACAACTTCTTTCTGCAACTAGCATAGACCTATCGTATAAAAAGCTACTAATATTTATTGGAAATAAAGTGATTGCTTTTCAATAAAATATCGGACAAAAGTACGCACCAAATGGGTTCTAAAATTAAAGAAAACAAATCCAATTCAAAACAAATCCAATTCTGAGGGGGTACATCCCCTCAGACCTCACCTCCCCCCACCTGTCCGCGCTTTTCAACCATCTATATACATAAATCAAAAAATATCAGTATATGCTCAAATTCTTTCTTTATTGATTGGAAATAAAGAATGGCTTTTCGATCAAATATTGGTCAAAAGTATACATATCGCACAAAATGAGCTCGAAAATTGTAACAAAATTCCACTTGCTAGGGGGAATATCCCTCACCTTCGCCTCAAGCTCCCCTGCCCGCGCTAGCGCGGAGTGTGGTGCTGTGCACCGCTTTGGTTAGACTTTTGCAAATATTCAAATAATGCCCCCCCCCCACAAATTCTGGATCCGCCCCTTGCGCTCCCCCACCCCCTCCACATCTGATCCTGGGTTCGCACCTATACATGAACCACCAAAGTAGCTATCGGGAGTGGGTGATGGTGTGGAGATGAAGTATACCACTACCTGAGTAAATGTTTCAATACTCCACACATTATAAATGATAGTGAGTAAACAAATGTCACTGACCATCCAAGATGCCCCACCCCTAAAAAAGGGGGAAAAGGAAAGAGAAAGGAAGAAGAGGGGACAAAAGAAAAGGTGGGGTGGGGGGATACTAAAAGGCATGTGAGAGGGACATAACAAAATTTGGAGTTATTATATGGAAGTTGGTGTAGGATTTTGATTTACACTGTCTAGACCTCATGGACAGATGACACAAGATGAAATTAATAATGTAGGCCACACTGAGATATTATTGTGTTTCCTCTCACTCAAACTGGTCAAATTAAAATTGAAGTTTAACAAACTGAAGGACAAACGTATGCACCCAACTCACATGTACTGATACTATACCCGGATTGAATATTTTATATAGAAAACTGAATAGCAGGGGGGATGCCTGATCCAAACTTCCCTTGAAACAGTGGCATTACCAGGATTTCACAGTGAGGGCCATGTTTTCCAAATAACCGAATGACTCAAAAAAATCTTAAAAGGTTGCCCAAGAAAATCTTTCATTCAGCCAGTTCGAGTAAATTAGCTTAAATTGAGAGCGGGGTGGGGGTTAGTCTGCTGTGCTATACCCATGTACCTATTTTTGGCATGGCGAAGTATCAGAGGGTGCATTGTTCGATTGTATGACAGTGAAATTACATACGGTCATACAAAGTTGACTAGGTGGGGTGGGGTATCGCCTGTTTTGTTCTTCAAGTTTGTAGCGAATTTTCATTAACATTATTGCTTCGATCTGTCTCATAGCTTGACCTGTATGAACGTTAACCTTGTTATGTGACCTTGTAATACCTCATGAAGTTTCCCATGTTACAAAAGCCAAGTTTGGTACCTTAAAAATAGTGATACTTAAACTTTTGTAATATTAACCTCAACTCACATGCACACATCCCAACACAAAAAAACCCATCTTTTTGGTGATAGGAAACATAACATCAATTCGTTTTTAGGCCTTATAAACACAGGGAGGGCAGCTACATTATTGAAATTTAGCAGGCCTCCCTGCTAAATTTCTGTCAATCAGGAACTTCAGGAAGCAATACATCCGTGTATGTTGAACCAAATCTACAGCCCACACACAGTGTTAAGATACAAATCCTTGTTTGAACTGGCATTAGTACAGAAATGTTAACCATGAAAACTAAACCTAGACAACTCACTAAATCATAACTCTAATATTTTCTGTCTTTTCTGCTTTTTCTGGCTTTTATTTTTCTGTCTTTTACAGCTGCCGGTAAACTCAGTATGACTTTCAGAGCTCCAAAGCTATCGAAAACCATGCAGACTACAACACCACTATTAAAGGGACAGAAAGTAGTGTTGAAGAATTCTTTTTAAATATAATTACTTCAGAATTCAAGATGAACATTATCATAATGGTCATTTGTTGCTGTTACCACTTATGAAATCACAAATGCAGCCTTTATACCCAACATATTTATATTATGACTGTTTATAGAGCTATCTGGGGAGCACACATGGTTTTGAAACACACTGTGAAACACATGTGACCTTCCACTCTAAATCAAGGTCAAGATTTAGAGTCGAAGGTCAAGGTCAATCGACCACCCAAGTTGGCAAGGGTGTCCACTTAGGTTTTAATTTTTACCAACTTTAAAGAACATTTTGGTATATAACTCCTTGTGTCAGCCTGGACAGGGACGGAAGACACTTATTTTCCCAGCTATAGTGTGAAATTCTCAAAATATTTGATTTGACGTTTCGTTCGACAAAGAGGGCTGATTTTTCTTAATCCTTACAGGTGTAAGTTCATACAATTGTAAAAATGTTCAAATCTCAGTTTGTATCAAAATTGAAGGTGCAGCCTCCAGCACATCTCTTTGTGTCCCTTTAAAGGGGCATTGAGAGATGTATCGATATCATCAACATAGTAGGCATGTGACATGTTACACGTTCACACGTGTAACCGACCGCAAGGTCAAATCCGTTTACAAAAACTATAGTTAAGGGTTACACGCATATGGGTTTAATTTTTCAATAAACCTCACATTTTACACATCTAAAACCCTAATAAGACATACTGAAAAGCAATTACCCTCATGCCTCATGATGACATTTGGCAGTTCAGAGCTGGCTAGAAAAAAGAGCAATTCTGGGATCTGGGTCAGAGTATTACTAGGTTATGCCCATAGTTTTTTTAATTTTATATATTTTCACTGATTTGCTAGTTTGCCAATATTAATTACTTTAAAGGGTACCACCACTTCAAAATTAAATTATTGTGGGTTAATTGTTAATTTTCAGGCCTTCCAAAATTTTGATTACAGTTTTCCCCACATCGTGAAAAGCATGTTGAAAAATTGGCATCACAAAAAAAGAACAATTATTTAAAAGTGATAGAATTAAACTGAATTTAGAATGAGGTCATTAGAACAAAATAGACGGTTAAACGTTTAACTGACCGTAAAATCAACAGGTTAAACGTTCAACAAATTACACGTATCCTCACACTCTTACAACATAGCCCAAATCCAAAATGTCATACAATTCCGACATCACCATCATGCCAAATAAGGCCAAACAAAGAAGATAGTCTGTCTCAGAAATATTGTGCAAAAAAGGTAAGTGCTGTGCAATTTTTTTCTTCTTTTCTTTTTTTTAGAAAATAGGCTATGAGGTATGCGATTTTTAATTTTTTTGTGCTTTTTTTGTTGTTGTTGTTGTTGCTTATCCAAGTTTACGGAGAACTTTTTTAAACTTTTAAAAAAAAGTTTAAAAAAAAAGAAGAAAAAAAAAGTTATTTAGCCCCCAGCGCATAGACCTCATTTCACGTACCAATGCGGGCGGTCTTCTGAGACAGACCTTCTTCTTTGTTTGGCCTAAGCAAATAACGGCACTTCCGGGTTGAGATTTGCTGCATGAGGCCGTTAGTAAAACGATAGCATAACTTCCGAATTCAGCACCTAGTTTCGATATGATGATATCGAAACTAAGAAAATCATGACATTTTATATGAAAAACGGCGAATGTTGGTAAACTGTCCTATCTCCCATCCCTGAAATACCCAGAATGAAGTATTGCACCATCTACTACCTTGACGCTAGGAACTGAAGCTACATTTCAACTATATGGTTGGTGAACTTGGAACTAAAACTTCAAAAAACAGATGGAATACAACTTGGTACTGAGACTTCTACACAGGTTATGTACTGCCCTCACAGACTACTGCAACTATTTCATTTTCTGACAGACATAGGCCTACCAAGGGAAAAGGGAGAAAAGGAAGTAAAACTACAAAACCCCTATGAGAGTGTATTGCATGCGCTCAAGCATCAAAACCAAATTTCACTTAATATATTCAATATATACTTGCTCGCCATTGGACGCTATCATTAATCAACTACCAATATTGGTAAATGGAATAAAGATGCACTCATCATGACTTCTCCAAATCAGACAAATATGCTGACTACCACTACTGCATCTCTATTAATGGTTATGATGATAACTCTTGGACTTGTAAGTCTTGCTATAGCACAATCAGTTGAAATATCATCACCACAGGTTTTTACATCACCAAATTATGGACCAGTTGTATGGGTATCATGTACAGTTACATATCCATATTATGGGAGCACTAATCAACAAATCAGATGGATATTTTCCAACAAAATATTAACTATCAATGGGGCAGTGCAACAAGGAGAATCACCAAAGTATGGAGGTGGATATTCCAATGGAGGATACACACTTAACATAAGAAATGCAGTGAAAGAGGATGCAGGAATTTATCAATGTCAGTTTGTATATGATGCATATGACTATGGCGTAAGAAGATACTATACATACACATATTCAAGAAATGTAACCATTGTCACCATAGATTCCTACTTGCCAGCCCTAAATTACCCAGAATGCAGTATTGCACCATCTACCACCTTGATCCAAGGAACTAAAGCTACATTCAACTGTGTGGTTGGTGAATCTGTACCAGGAGTCAATTTGAATCTATATCTACTAGGACCAGGTGGAACACCACTTCACCTTGGCACTGAGACAGTAACAAATGTTATTACGTTTGATGACCATAACGCAATGTTTTTTTGTGTGATGACGAGTGACACCTTTCCAAACGGAGGTCGCACATGTTCTGTTGGACCAATAATAGTTTCACTTGGGCTTAGATATTGGCTTACCACTAATCCAACTCGGCTTGGTCTAATAGCTGTCGAATGTAGATATTTGTTTTCTGCAGGAAGAACTGGTGACAAGCTAAGGTGGATATTTAACAATGTGGTAATGGCTGAGGATAATGACCTGGTACAAGCTGATCCATCAAGGTACAGCGTAAACAAATTCAGCAGGGATGAGTTTACAGTCAGTCACCTAATTATTCAAAATGCTATCAAAGAGGATGAAGGTGATTACCAATGTCAAGCTGAATATGTCCAAAGCAGAGAGACACATCAAGAGATGATCCAAATAACATTATCCATAGAGTCCTACCTGCCGGCTCTAAATTACCCAGAATGCAGTATTGCCATACCATCTACTAATGTGATAAATGAAACCATCTTTTATGATGGAACGGAAGTCACATTCAACTGCACAGTTGGAGAATCTGTACCAAATGTTAACCTGGAACTAATACTTCAAAGACCAGATGGCACCAAAGAGCTTGGTAATGAAACCGTGACAAGATCAATCACTATTAATGACAATAATGCCACATTCTTCTGTTTTATGGCAAGCGATATTTTTCTGACTGTTAACCGTTCATGTGCTGCTGGATCTATAACAGTGTTACCGCAACCAACAATATCTGTACCAACTACTGAACCACTTACGACCAGGGAATGGACACTTGATTCAAATAGCACCATGCAGAATACCTCTACTATCATAGCCATTGTAGGTGGCACCATTGTTATTGTTATCCTCATTTTGATAGCAATACTTGTACTACGATTCAAAAGATCCAAACCTGAAACCCAATCTAGTGCGCCAGGACATGCCGCAAACAACATTTACTTGTCCGAAAGGCCAGATGGCACAATCAACAACTCACAGGCTTCACTTTCACAGGGGTCCCATCAGTTAACCCAACCTACTCTCAATCAAGGTGATGCAGAGTATGCGGTTGTCAATAACCCCAACAATTCCAGTGACGATGCGTCCAGTCAAAGAGATGACACAATTTACGAAAACACAGTTCTGAACATCTCATCACACGCTCCACAACCAAGCATGGAGTCAACCAATCATGATGATTCTGAATCGAGAGATGACATGCCTGTTTATGAAACCACAGAGTTTGACAAATCGTCACCAGCGGCTTCTAATTCACCTGTCAACAGTCAAGTCAACAAGGTTCCATCTGACAACAGCCAAGTAAACGATCCACCTGTCTACAGCCAAGTCAACAAGAGTGTTACGACAGATGAAGCTACAAAATCTGATAACAAAGATAAAAGTCATAGAGAGAGTTCCGGATTCGTCGATAATATCTTGTATATTTCCTCTGGTCCCGCCAACGCTGAGGATATAGCTTACTCAAGAGAAGATGACACTAATATTTACGAATCCACTGACATAGATGCATCGCAAGACGTCTCTTCCCCTGCTGCTCCTCACCCTCCCATATATAGCCAGGTTAATAAGCGAGATAAGACCGGGACTGATGATGACGGCCAGGATAGTCATCGGGAAAGCTCCGGTTTTGTTGATAACAAGATATATGTTTCATCGGGACCTTCTCATACTGATGATGACTAATAGCGATCATGAAGGACACTATGTACAGGAGACGTAGAAGTCTATTTTGGTTAAAAGTGTACTTAAGGTCTTGGGTATTCATCAATTACATATGTTAGAATAAAGTGTTCCATGACAAGTCAATGATACCATATTCCAACAGAGAAATGATGCATTCAGGGCTGGAACTTATCTTTTTTCCACCAGCCAGTTGGGTTGGCAGCTTGTATATGATGCAAGTGGACACTATACATATACCTATAAAGGTAATGTTAACATTGTCAACATAGATTCATATCTTCCAGCTCTAAATTACCCAGAATGCTGTATTGCTGTAAGCTACCTAATTGGAACTAACACTTCAAAGACCAGATGGAACAACCTACAAACGACTTGGTAATGAGACTTCTACACAGGTTGTTATGTTTAATGACTATGACGCAATGTTTGTTTGTGTGATGACAAGCAACACCTTCCCAACTGCACATCGTGAGTGTTCTGCTGGACCAGTAACAGTTAGCAACATTTTAAAGTTTGCATATTAGGTATAGGTTTGCATAAAGAGTTCAACATTTGCAAGTTATGTATAGAGGGATTATGGTACAAAAACGCAGCAAAGTTTGCATTATACTGAATAATGATACACAATTGAAAAGTGTTCATATTATGTACAGTCATCAAAAAAGTAACTATACAGGTAATAAATGTACTTTTAACTCTAAAAATATATATCCTACCTAGAAATATTAAATCATAAAGTTGTTGAGAAATTTATCTTCTTTAATATGAGATATTGCACGCTAGGATCGGTTGAATATTTAAGAAGCGACAATGCAAAATGTAAGGTAAAGTCATAATTTCAAATTCACATTTTACATTTCAACACGGGGGAGAGAATGACAGGTAGGTAGCGTGTGTGTGGTGTATTGATCCATCGGAACAATGCGGCCAACTGTCCAACCTGCGCATGCATCCCCCAATTGCACTACCGGTAATCAATAAGATACCCGTAGATTTGGTCCGCGTGTAGAAAATAAAAATGAAAATGAAAATCGGACTTCTCCTTACATTTTTGAGTGCCAATTCCTCAATAATCACCCGATCCTATCGTGCAATATCTCATATTACAGGGGACAAATTTTTCAACAACTTTATAATTTAATATTTTTAGGTAGGATATATATTTTAAGAGTTAGAAGCCCATTTATTACCTGTATAGTTACTTTTTTTGATGACTGTATATGGAGGGCTAACTAATAATACAAAATCTATATGGAGGGCTTATGGTCCAATGTTGTCAAGTTTGCATACTGAATGATGATACAAAATTGTCGTTGGCATATAAAGAGTTCAAATTATGTATATAGAGGGATTATGGTACAAAAATGCAAAGTATGCATCAATACTGAATAATGATACAGAATTGTAAAGTTTGCATATGTGATGCGATCTGGGAAAACCCGCCACATGGTGGCATTTTTCATATTGGGGATATTTATTTCATAAGAAAGCTAAAATTGTGCTGATTACAGAACTGTTTCGATCATTTTTCTTCGATCACTACAAAAAAAGTTATGAGTGAATGATGATTGTGATGTCATCAAAAGCTACAAAACAAGAAATCATGAAAACAGGCCAAAAAAGATACATAATTCAATATAATAACATTATAAGGTTAATAATAAAAGTGACTTTAGTAAGTTTTTGAAGGTGAAATTTTATGAAAGATGATGATACAAAGTATTGGAAACTAATTTTCTTTAAAAAAATCTAAAAAACAAACAAAAAAGGTTTATTTTATTTTTTATTTTTAAATTTTTAAATTACCCATAATCCCTAGTTCACATTTTGCGACATCAGACGGGTTTTCACAGATCACATCACATATTATATATAGTTGAATAATGATACCAAATTGTAAAGTTTGCATATAAAGAGTTCAACAAAAGAAAGTCATACACTTGGTTTAGGTCCAATATACTAAAATCTGATTATTTTTAGATTGAACAGCCTACATAGACTTTTGGATTCATCTTTTTGGCACAATTTGGTACCATATTTGCCATCAAACAACAACGATAAGCTATACTTAGCACCATTTAATGAACATTCATGTTTCCAAATTTGCATTTTCAACACATTACGCAGGAGAAAAGACTAACGGTTACCAATTAGCACATATCCAATATTTTTCCCGCATTGATCACTGCGCATTTCCCCTCAAGGTATGGGCTGATTCAAATTCAAACTGTTATGCATGTGATGGGTGAAGGAAGGACAGTGAGGATTATGAATGTTCAGAATCAAATACTGTAAAAGAGGTAATTTTTGTGCGATTAAATTTTCGCGCTTTGCCGACTTTCAGGCATTTCGCTTGTTTTTAAATTTGCGATTTAAAAGTTCATTACATAGACTTATACACAAAATAAATATGTTCACGTGTTTTTATTTTCACGGTAGTGGCTTGGAGCGCGAAAAATGCGAACATTAATGTAGCGCGAAAATGTCCACGTTTACAGTTGACTACTTGTGTATCAGTCGCCCAACACAGTGTAGCACGGAACTCGTGATCGATATCCTCAGTGGTCATGTAGCTCTTTGGTCTAAAAATATCGGATTCCACTCTATAGGACCTATAAACAAAGTGTATGACTTCCTTTATTTGAAGTCTTTATATAGAGCTGCAATGTTAGAAAATATTGTTCGAACACTTTGTAGGTGTAATGTTATTAGTGTTCCCTAGCTCTTTCCTCCCTGATCGATGTTGAAACCCATAATTTGCCCACCATCAGCACAGGGCCTCGCAACATTGATCGGTGGGGAAGGGGAGATGTATGAGGAAGGGGATACTTCAGGCTACCAGAAACAAGGTTTGATTTTCACATGACTCAAATATCTTGCATGTTATGGTACAAACAGCATGGCAATTAGGGTTAGTGTTCGAACACATCTTTTCTATGATTGTAGCCTCAGGTTGAATAATGTAGGGCTGTGAGGGGCTGTAGGGCCTAGATAAAAGTCTGATAAACTCTCGGAATTTGGAAAACTCCTACACTTAACAGTATAGCAACCTGTATATAGTACAAATTAAGTGCAGAAAAGAGCTGAGATCAAAAAAAAATTAAAAAAATCGGAAATCAGATTGAAATCTGAACTCTCACACCCCTGTTATATGATACAAAATTGTAAATTTAGCATTTTCATACTGTTGTGTTGGCTTAAGCACCGAAACCGTTTGCCCTGAAAGAATTGCGCCCATGAATCTAGTCCTGTGGAGTTATTTAGTTGTATACTTCCTGATTCTTGATTCTATCTATATATATATAGTATTACATAAATGATGAGTCAACCTTTAGGCAATAGTATTTTCATTTAGTTTCATACAGCATGGAGTAAATCCATGCTGCACTCTTTAGATGATGGCCTTCGACTGAACTGTATCGAACAGTATTATATTCTATATTTGTAATAATCTTTTTTTCTTTTTTTCTTGACACATTAAGTTTCTACTTGTTTTAGCAGTCCTGGAATATGGCAAAAGGTTACCGGGTGATCCGTCATGGCCACAGATCTGGTACGACATGTATTGCCCTTTCTCTTTACAGGAGCCATTTTGAATTTCCGACATTGGGAGACATTTTGCTTAGGCCAACAACAAAAAAGTTGTTTGTTTGTCCATAGAGGGTCCGAAAAAGGTAGGGTCGGTAGGTCGGAATTCTTTTTTTAAATTTTTAAATTTTTTAAATATGGATATTGTATTTGGGAATATAAATTCGGCATGAATACTCTGGATACTGTGAATTAAAGTCGTCCAAACGCAAAACACATCACTTTGTTAGTATTGAACTCTTTTTCATGAATTTGTTAGAATTGATATCCTTCTAGCTGTATAAAGTTGCAATATTGTAGTACTGGTTGCAACACTGCAAACTCGGTCAAAGAGCATTTTTGTACCGAGTTTGCAATGCGCAGATACCGTGAACACGTTGTCGGTCGCCGCCATTTATTATGATTGAAAATTTGCAGAAAGTGAAACAACGTAGTGTTGAAGTTCTGTTAGAAATGTATACGTGAAAGTATTACTAAACCTATTTTTCCCGAACTAACTACCCCAAAAATTGTTATATACTATGTTGAAATTAATATTCATGCCGTTGAGCAACATTTTGGGAGCAAATATGAACCGTAACTAGAGTTTTCATATTTTCTCACACTACGTTTTTAGTATAAAAATGACATCAATTGCACGCTCGATTACATTTTCATTTAGTCCTTTTAATAGTACAGCGAGTGCCAAGTCCATGCAATAAACATCATGTTACAAGGGACTGCGCGTTGGGGATGGTGTTTATAAAGACCAGATTTACGATAGCGTACGAAATCAGGAATAAAACGGTCCGTTTGGCCATTTAAATTGCTCAAAAAGTTGTTTTAAAAAAATAATAGAAAATAAAAAATAATACGGTCGGCACCAAGGTACACGGTCGGTCGGACGTGGACAAACAAACAATTTTTTTGTTTTTGCCTTATGTCGATATATTTCGGAACTATACAACAAAACAAAAAAGGCAGCTACAATTGTGTACTGGAGCCGTGTCCTCTCTGCATTGACAGGCTTGAAATATGTGGAAAGAGTGACACTTTCTAGATGCCGATGCGCATTTTCCGAAAAATACCGACATATCTCCAAATTGTCCCCATGGGGGGGGGGGGGGGGGGGGGGGGGGGGGGGGGGGGATGTTGGATCTAGTTTAAATCTGTGGTCATGGCATTCACCGTATAGACATATGTTCATTATGTTGAGAGTTTTAACTGCTACATTTCTATAAGTGTATATTTCTAACCACTGACCAGTCCTATAACAATCACACGATATAAAAGAAAAGTGATTGAATTGTATCAACAAAAGCATTAGAATAATACTGAAATTGGGTGTATTTTTACAGAGGATTTAGTGAGTATATATAGTTAATAGTTGTAACAGATCAATAATAAATATTCATAACCTCATAACTATTTATGTCTGATGTCTCCGATTCATGAAGTGCGGGGCACCGAGTAATTATAACAGTATGACTGTCATACAAACCTTGTTTGACATCTGTACGGAAGTTTAGTTTTCGCAAGTGGTCAATATTACACGCATCATTGACTTTCGCATTGTCAAGCATACCTTGGCATATCTAACAAGCGACACGTTTATCTAGTGGCTACCCAACATTAAAGGAAATCCTTGCCATGGAACTTTAGCGCTCAGATATGTAGCATTACTATTATATATAGATTCCATCCGTACAGCATGGAGTAAATACATTCTGCACTCTTTAGATGATGGCCTTCGACTGAACTGTATCTATATAGTATTACAAATATTCTATTCTATATTTGTAATATTCTATTTTTTTCTTTTTCTTGACACATTAAGTTTCTATTTGTTTTAGCAGTCCTGGAATATGGCAAAAGGTTATAGGGTGATCTGTCATAGCCACAGATTAAAAAACACAAGAAGATCTGGTACGAAACGTATTGCCCTTTCTCTTTACGGAGCCATTTCGAATTTCCGACATTGGGAGACATTTTGCTTATGTGCTTAAATCTTACTATAGTAGCATTTAACCATGAACTTTCAAAGAAACACTTGTTTCTCACAGTAACAAGTGAAACCAGGTACCACAAAACCAATCAATCCATCAAATGACCAAAAAGTTAACACAGCTAATATTGTTATCTTCAGTAGATAGCAAACAAATGGATAACATTCCTGTCTTCAGTATAAGATAGATAGCAATCAATTATAAACCCAAATCAAGTTAAGTGGAAAACAGAATCAACCAAGTCTATTTTTCATAGATGGCACTTGAAATCAACTTCAGCGCAAATGAGTCTGTATGTGTAATTATTTCCAAATACAAAAAAACCTAGGTTAGTTATCATTGCCAGCCTGTGCTTTTACATCGCGTTGCCAGATTAACAGTCTGGTCGCATTGCTCTGTATTTAATTAGGGGTGGGGGTGGGGGTACCGCGCCATTTTGCAATATTTTGCGAAACCGATCGTGGTTATCACGTGATACGTATCGTTGAAAAAATAATATACACTGTTTTAACGAAATGCACTATGGGATTGTGTTACCAGCCTGAAATCAAAGAGGTCGCAAACTTGCTTACAATTGTATATTAGCCTAGCTATAACAAGCTAAAAGTAACATCTCTGAATGTATAAACACAGTGTACAAAGGAGAAATTGTTAGGCACACTGGTAAAATGGTTTTACAACAAGTTTTGCTATCATTATCAAACTGAACTCAAGTTAAATCACTTATTTATCGAGCAATAATATAATTGTTTACACATTTTTATTGTTTAGATACAAAGTTAAATAAATCAAGAGTTAAATGATAGATAAATTAATAAAAAGAAAACTATAAACGCATATGCGGCCTTTATTATTTATAAAAATTGACATAACAATGATGTTACATTAATCCACCATTAAGTTTAAAAAATAGAAAATAAAAGGATATCAAGGGATAAACGGGAATCGAACCCGTGATTGCCGATTCCCAACGACATGGCCAACGTATGCACGCCACAGAGATAGACGAGTATAATTGTATTAATTAACCATATCCATTTATTTATAACGAACGGATTTTTATTGCGCCATTTTTGCCAAATTTGCGTGTTTCTCTCGCACAAAATGTGTTTGTAATGTGATTATACTCCTTATTTTTGAAAGAACGGTAAAAAACATTGACATTTTCAAACACAAGAAATGGCGTCATTTATACAGTCCACAATCATTGGTAGCGGTATGGTGTAGAAGTCCCAAGTATGCAAATGATCTCACTGAATACAATGTCATGCTCTATCACACATCTACCCAGTACTCAACAACGGAATAAATCTCATAATCCTCATTTGCATACTGGGGAATTATACACCATACCCTTACCAAATCATTGCTCGACTGAAACGTGTTGCATTATTCATGTTACGATCTGTTATACACAGCGAACTTACACCGGGGTCATGGGTTAATGCACTGTGTAATTCTACATACCCGGCAAACACTCTGTTCAAAGGCACAAAAAGTGGACTTGTTTTAAGCATTGTTTTGCAATTCTGAGGTGTGCGGATCGTGTTTCTTTATCAAATTGGTTAGAAATCCATCCATTTTAGAACATCTGAAATTTAAAGTGGACCCGCACACCTAGGAAAGTATGATGCCAAGGGCGTATAAGTTGAACTTAAATCCAATACAAAAGTTCAGAAAATCGACCAAAATATGACGTCATGACCATTGCTTCGGGACAAAATGGCGCAGTACCCCACCCCCATAGTATTTAATATTACATGTTATGTACTGCCCTCACAGGTGACCAACTATTTCCTGACAGATATAGGCCAACCTATATGCATGACAATGGAAAAAAGGAAGTAAAACTGAAAGAAAAAACACCACACCAACGAGTGTGTATTGCATTATAGGTTCAAAGTATCAAAACAAAATTTCACTTATTTATTGCTCGCCATTGAATCATATCATTAATCAACTTTCAATATTTTTGTAAATGGGACAGACACTCATCATGACTTTTCCAAAGCAGACACGCAGCATGCTGACTACTACTACTGCATCTCTATTGCTGGTTATGAGTATTCTTGGTCTAGGAAGTCTTAGTAATGCACAATCAATTGAATTTTCAGGGCCACATGTATATGCTGCCAATAATGGACCAGTTGTATATGTTTGGTGTAGAGGTACATTTCCAAGTGGAAGCAATCTTCGGGAAATCAGATGGATACATGTATTTTCCAACACGGTATTAACTATTAATGGGGATCTGCAAGAAGGACAATCACCAAAGTATGCAGTTGGGGTTTCTAATGGAGGGTACACACTTTACATAAGAAATGCAGTGAAAGAGGATGCAGGAATTTATCTATGTCGGCTTGTATATGATGCTTATGGAGATAACTCGCGTGGCGTATATCGATACAATACATTTACATATACAAGAGGTGTCAACATTGTTAACAACATAGTTACATATCTCCCAGAATGCAGTATTGCACCATCTACTACCTTAACACAAGGAACTGAAGCTACGTTCATCTGTACGGTTGGTGAATCTGTATCTGGTGTTAACTTGGAACTTAAACTTCAAAGACCAGATGGAACAACCTACAAATGGCTTGGGGGTGAGACATCGAAAACAAATGTTACCTTTAATGACCATGATGCAAGGTTTGTTTGTGTGAACACATTTCAAACAGTACGTGGCACATGTTTTGCTGGACCTATAATAGTTCCATTTGGGCTTATATATTGGACTACCAATGATCCACCCCATCTTGGTCCACGTTTACGTTTGCATTGTAGATATATGTTTTCTACAGGAAGCACTGAGGCCAAACTACGTTGGATATTTAATGATGTGGTAATGGCTGAGAATAATGACCTGGTACAAGCTGATCCATCAAGGTACAGTGTTACCATGTTCATGAGGGATGACTTCACAAACAGTAGACTAACTATTCAAAATGCAGTCAAAGAAGATGAAGGTGAATACCAATGTCAAGCTGAATATGACCAAAGTGGAGAGACACGGCGTGAGATGGTCCAAATAACAGTACCCATAAATTCCTACCTGCCAGCTCTAAATTACCCAGAATGTAGTATTGCAATACCATCTACGAATGGGATAAGTGAGACCATATCATGGAGGAATAACTAAGGAGGGGCGACTCGATTGATAAAACAGGACCAATATGGGCTGATACGCCCTCAATCAATGTGCGGTAGTTCCGGTTAAATTTAGACTACGTTGCATTGGCCGCTTGAAACTTAGTGTGAATATGTATATGACTATTTCTGTGCGTAATCCTCAAGAGGTAACCAGTCTTACTCTTTTTATAGTTCGGTACAATAGAGTTGCAAAAGACTTTGCATCAGTCTAATGAAATCGGCTTGCCTTGGTCTAAATACTCAAAATTAAAAGAAATGCTTATCCTGGGTGCAGGTGTGTTTAGCTCAATTGAAAATTGAAGAAGGCACAAGCCCGGGCACAAGTTGAATTTACAAAGGAGAATTTGAACTTTACAAAGCATATAACTTTGGGCTTCTATTCTCGAGGTCAGTGGTGTTTTTCAGACTTTTTGAAGTCATGTCTTGCAAGGCAATAACGGTTAGCAATAAAAAAAAATAGCACAAACCAAGATATGACTGTAAAGCAAGTTGTAAGAATTTACAGTTCTTCATACCACAAGGCTATATGCAATAATGCAAGACATGTCCCGCGCGATGCAATATCACCACCGAAGACACGTAATATAACACGTCATGTAAGACCATTAGTCTATTGACTGAGACAGTTTTTATCCTGAGTCTGTGTCTTCTCGCAAAATTGTGCTTCCTGAAGCCGTCGGGGAAGTGTAGTGGCTCGTGTCTTCAAAGTGTACACTGTATTTCCGTTCCACATTTGCTAGACAAGACTTCAAAAACTTGCCAAAACCGCTCATTTTTACCCAGCGCGACAAGCCCCAAAACCACCTCATTCGCAACAGGTGCTGCACGTAACACACATGATTCAATGCATAAAATCAAAACTATCAGTATATGAAACAGAGATATGAAGCTATCGAAATAGAGCTGTCGTCTGCTAACCTTTATAGACTTATGAAAGTCTTTATTTACGCTATATTGTTATTGTTTACGCTAGTTGTTCAACGTGTATTCATTCATCATGTGTGTGTAGGTGCTTGTTGCATTTTCCCCTTTCACAGGGAATATGTTATTTTATTACAACTACTGCATGTACTGTCATAGCTATTTAATTGGATATAAAGTCATAATGATAGGTTTGATGATGCGTTGGCTTGCGAATTGAAAACTACAATGCAAGAGCTTGTTGTGAGGCTAAGCCCGGACGAAACTGTGTCCAAGCTCTGTGTAGCCCCACTTGGATTGTCTGGGTTTTTGCCGGACGAACCTTAACTGGATTGTCCTAGGGTTTTATGAGGGCGGTATACATGGTGTTTTCAACATACTTATTGCCGACGGGTTGGAACCCGATTGTTTATTTTAAATGTAAAAATCGTATTCAAATTGGGAACCAGGACAATGCACGAGCTGCCGAAAGTCAATGGCTTTCTCTATGCTGTTCTCGGCATTTAGCTGGTCCCGTCTGTGTTAAGAATTGTTTCTATCAGATTTGCACGTTGTATCGGAGTCACAGCCGCCGAGAATCTCAGTAGCAGGGGCCTGACCATATTCAATAATGGAACGGAAGCCACATTCAACTGCACAGTTGGAGAATCTGTACCAAATGTTAACCTGGAACTAATACTTCAAAGATCAGACGGCACCACAAAAGAGCTTGGTAATGCAACCGTGACAAGAACAATCACAATGGGTGACAATAACGCTACATTCTTCTGTTTTATGACAAGCGTTACATTTCTGACTGTTAATCGTTCATGTGCTGCTGGACCTATAACAGTGTTATCGCAACCAACAACATTTGCACCAACTACTGATCTACCTGCTTTGGATTCAAAAAGCTCCATTCAGAATGTCTCTACTATTATAGCCATTGTAGGTGGCACCATAGGGGGTATCGTTATCCTCATTTTGATAGCAATACTTGTACTACGATTCAAAAGATCCAAATCTGAAACTAGTGCGCCAGGACATGCCGCAAACAACATTTACTTGTCCGACAGGCCAGATGGCGCAGTCAACAACTCACAGGCTTCGCTTTCACCTGGATCCCATCAGTTAACTCAACCAACTCTCAATCAAGATGACTCCGAGTATGCGGTTGTAAATAACCCCAACAATACCAGTGAGGATAATACCAGTGAGGATGCGTCCAGTCCAAGAGATGACAACATTTATGAAAACACAGATCTGAACATCACGTCACATGTTCCACAACCAAGCTTAGTGTCAACCAATCAAGATGATTCTGAATCTAGAGATGATGACATGCCTGTTTATGAAACCACAGAGTTTGACAAATCGTCACCAGCGGCTTCTAATTCACCTGTCTACAGCCAAGTCAACAAGGTGCCACCTGTCAACAGTCAAGTCAACAAGGTTCCACCTGTCAACAGCCAAGTAAACAAGAATCCACCTGTCAACAGCCAAGTAAACGATCCACCTGTCTACAGCCAAGTCAACAAGGGTGTTAAGACAGATGAAGTTAAAAAGTCTGATAACAAAGATAAAAGTCATAGAGAGAGTTCCGGATTCGTCGATAATATCTTGTATATTTCGTCTGGTCCCGCCAACGCTGAGGATATAGCTTATTCGAGGGAAGATGACACTAATATTTACGAATCCACTGACATAGATACATCGCAAGTCGTCTCTTCCCCTGCTGCTCCTCACTCTCCCATATATAGCGAGGTTAATAAGCGAGATAAGACCGGGACTGATGATGTCGGCCAGGAAAGTCATCGGGAAAGCTCTGGTTTTGTTGATAACAAGATATATGTTTCATCAGGACCTTCTAATACTGATGATGACTAAGTGGTGATCATGAAGGACACTATGTTCGGGAGACATAGAAGTCTATTTTGGTTAAAGTGTACTTTAGCTCTTGGGTATTCATCAATTACATATGTTAGAATAAAGTGTTCCATGACAAGCCAATGATACCATATTTCAACAAAGAATTGATGCATTCAGGGCTGGAACTTCAGATCTTTTCCCACCAGCCAGTTGGGTTGGCAACTCACAAAAATACCTGCCCGATAGAAATTCCAACAACCAGTGTAACGCACTTATACTGTGATTTTGAACAATTTTACCTGCCAGCCAGTCAGGTACCTTTGCATCTTCACCTGCATGACGCAAAAGGGTTGAGTGCTATTTCCAGGCCTGGATGCATTCCTGCTAACTAGAGGACGGGAAAACCATGTTCTAATGACAAACGGACCTCTCAGGGTTTTTTCCTTTTTTAAAATGACCATAAAAATGCCAATAATCTGTAAAACAAATCGCTGATTTTTGACAAGCAAAAAAAAGAAAGTAATTGGGATGCTATTTATTTGGAGCACATGAACATTTTTTTCGCCAATTTAAAAAAAAAAGTGGGTCGGTCGGGGTCATAGAACAGGGTGTTTTTTGTTGTTGCCTAAAGTACACTTGATAAGTTTGTGCTATGCAGTTTTTAAATTTCTACTTTGCATATTAACAGTATGTCAATGTCCTGTGTAACCTTTTTAACCACTGTGTGATTTGATAGAGCATACTTATCAGCTCTTTCCATTGAAACAAATTAAATGTAGATAAGAAAGGAAGAGCTGATGTATCAAAACAATCTGTATATATCTATGATTTATTTAGTTAATCAATGTTGATTACGAAATGTTGTACCTTACGGTCCCGGTCATGCATCAAGTCTTTGATGGAATAAAGTTCATTACATATTGCTAATGTGGCACTTTATTCTACCGCATAATTGATGCAAGCCTGGGACCTAGTGCACTTTATATATTGATTGTAATATCTAGTTATTTAAGATTATTTGTGTACATCCATATATGGCCAAAGGTTGCAGTTGTTTTTTGACAAAAATGTGGAGATCTAATATTTTCTTTGTTTCTCCATGCCTCATTCCATCAATCTCAAAATGCATTTTACTAACAACTGCACCCTTTTGCTGTGACTGTACACATTTGCTAAGATAAATTTGTTTGCAGTACTTGAGTTACATCACTCTGGTCCGGGGAGGGGGAATAGGGGAGGGGGAATAGGGGAGGGGGAATAGGGGAGGGGGAATAGGGGAGGGGGAATAGGGGAGGGGGAATAGGGGAGGGGGAATAGGGGAGGGGGAATAGGGGAGGGGGAATAGGGGAGGGGAAATAGGGGAGGGGGAATAGGGGAGGGGGAATATGGGAGGGGGAATAGGGGAGAAGGAATAGGGGAGGAGCCGTAGGTGGAATATGGGGAGGGGTGGTTAGAGTTAGGGAAGGGCACTCAAATATTAAAGATTTAGGCATTTGCTTGAACAAAAAGGGTGTTTGGATCTCCATGGTTGTGTTGGTTGGTCGGGATTTTCCCACCTTACAAGTTAATAATCTCAACTATCTGTACAAATGTTGTCATTTTTGGACAGAAAGTATCCCTCAAAATTTTGGAAATTTTGGTTGTTACTCAATTGCACAGAAAATCTTTTCCACCATAAAAAGAGGTCAGTCAGCCCCCCCCCCCCCCCCACCCCAGTTCAGATTTGTTTCCACGTTGCCGTACGGTACGGGTGTTTTTTTATTACAGCGACAGGGTCCTGAACAAGGCCTGTAATAATATTACATATTATGTGTTATGATCAGGCAAATGAATAAGAAGTTGGCAATATTGATTTTGGAAAATAATTTTATTGGTTTTCTACTGTATTGAAAACCATTTAATCACTCGCATCTTCTGTATTATTTCAATAAATACCGACCCCGAATACTGAACACTCCACTGTTTCAAATTCCTTAATTTTGTGGTTGCATCAGCACATCAGTGGAGACCCCATTCTATAAGTCAGGGCATCTATAGTTTGATCAGTTCCAAATTGGCGAAGCCTTCTACAGCAGCAAATGAATACAGAAGGATGCGGGCGGGCATGAAAGCAACAAAGGCACTGTGCACCATATGCATGACACGTGCGTGCTGCCAAAACCGTGTGTGTGTGGCCATAATCGAGTGCGTATGCTTGGATTACTTTTGCGCGCGGAGTGAAAAACCCGAAAATTTCTCGCCAATTTGGAACTGATTAATCTATAGCAATAGGGGCAGCATCAATCTTAATTATTAGATCATTAGGATGCAAACACTGTCCTGTGTGAAATAACTGTGCATGCGATGTCAGGATACGATCAGAAGAATACGGGCTGACGTCACCTCGCTGACACTGACACAAAGTACAATGAAAGTCTACCCCTCCCATGTTTTATCTTATCACAAAAAATATTCACAAAAATGTCAGAGTTTTCAACACAAATAAAACACAGTTTCATCCCCAAAACACCACATTTCACTTTATATTCACCTTTTTTATCTAAATCCCCATTAATTTTCACAATATCCTACCATTTTTCCTCTAATAAGAAATGTTTTATATAATCCTGTAAGGACAGGGTGGGAAATATATAAGGACTTGATGCAAATGCAATGCTAGTGTGATTATTGTGGAAAGGGTAACTAGGGCAGTCATTAGATCATGTGTTAATTATAATTATACATAGTGGCGAAATATGTACTCAGTTATAGTGTCATTGAGAAGTGTAGCCCTAAACAAGGAAGTAATATTAACATGTTCCACGCGGCAGGCGTCTGCAGACGACATTGCAAAATGTTTCAAAAATGTCATTAAAAATAAATGTAATTACCATATTTGGAATCACCATGAAATATGCATCGAAATAAGTACAAACATGCATTGTATTGGTCCAGTAATCCTTGAGATAGACCTTGACATTTTGGAATGGTTTCTGAAAAATATATTTTGTATGGTAAAACCAATAGATGCGTGGAAAGTGTTAATATCACAAATTGAATTGGGGATTTTACCTGTAAAGGCTTGACATTAAATTACCTATAAAAAAAGCTGTTGTACAGAGTGTAACAAAGAAAACAAAACCATTCTATTTCACTTTCTTTGGTATACATTGTTGTAGTTGCAAGGAATTTAAGAAATGCTAACCATATAACGAAAGCCAGCATTTATTTCTGTAAAAGTGATTATATTTAGTACGCATTTCTCTTTCCGGTTCTGCAGAACTCTAAACTAGAGGACAGAACATTTGTTAGACCCAGGACACCGCCCTTATGTTAACCTAAAAATTATAAACAAAGCATAAACAAAACCATACTACATTCGGTTTCCTTTGTATTGCTGATTGCAGGGAATGTTCAGAAATGCTAACCATAAGAAAGCCAGCATTCTGTAAAAGTGATTATTTTTAGCACACATTTTCCAGTTCTGCAAAACTCTACTAAAAGAAGTTGGCATGTTGCTTACCCCATCATGGTCTTATGTACATTACGTTTCCATGGATTGATATACGGAACTTTTCACTGGGACAACAACTTTGTTTGACCCTGAAGTATCAACTGCGAGGACACCCTAACTTAAAAATGATGCAGATATAATAGTAATTATTCTTCAAAACAAAACACTTCAGAATGAGACTGATAATTCATTAACTCTTACACTACCAAATCCAACAGAATGAAGCACTGCGCCGATGGGCCCATCTAACACTCTCATTGCGCAAATATGGAAACAAAAGTTATTTTGGAGAGTGACCCCTTAGCGTAAGCATGATGGACAATCATCTGGACTCTGACTGCGGCAGCCCAGGTTTGAACCCTGGGGGCAGCACACCCTATTTTTCCATTTCATAATTTCTTCCCAGGTTCCACCCTGTTATAAGCTTTATTCCTACAAACCGCCAGTCAGGTTAGGGTTATCTTACATTGTAATATATATCTATTTCACTTTGCAGTTTTCCATTGACTAAATACATAAAAAAAAAAAAAAAATACAGATTCAGACAAACTGGCGTGAATTAAATTAAAAATACAGTCTCGAACCCCGGTCCCTCTTTCACTATCGCGGGGAAGAATTACCCATGAGGGAGGCTCTGTTTATGTGAACAAGCGCTATATACAAAGTTCTCGTTGCGATTCTCAAGTAAATATTAGCTATATGTTGGCCTATACACATGAGGATCGAGCAAAGGATAAAGTCACATATGTCCCAAAGTTTGTGATCTCAGGCTGGTACATCACAGTGAGAACCAGGGGAGAAACCAGAGGGGAGCAGGAAGGCACCCCCTGTCAGAAAGCTTGCACCCCCCAAATGAAATGACAAACTAAAACCTCTCTGTATACATGTATGGTCTAGTGCAGGCCTTCTCAAATGGTGGCGCGCGAGCCACTTGTGGCGCATTGCTTCAGTCCGAGTGGCGCGCGGAAGGACGCATGGGAAAAAAAGAAGAAAACAGTTAAAAAGAAGAAGAGAAAAAAATTAAAAAAGAAGAAGAAATATATCCCAACTTCAACCAGATCGCAAGAAGCATGAAGAGCCATTTCAGCCACAACTGCAGTGGGGTAAGTCATGATTATTAGTAGTAGGCATATTGATTATTACTACATTTGCTACCATTTTTTGTACATTTTACCATCAACATCTCTTTATTTCTTGTACCATATTGCATGCAAATATAGCTCTCCTTAGCCTCTTAAAAAGGGGGAAATCCATGAGCCACCAGGGACCCCACCCGTTTTTCGCTCCGCTCGCAGGGATAGTGGCGCTTCTAGATCACTAACATCTCAAAAGTGGTGCTTCACAAAATCTAATTGAGAAGGCCTGGTCTAGTGGATAGCATGCAGGTCTCACAATACAAAGGTTGTGAGTTCTAGCCCCGCTACCGCCAACATGTTTGTATCCTTGGGCAAGGTACTTGGTCTCAATTGCCTCGTGGTTCGGAAGTCGCGTAGAAATGGTGGTCCAGTGCATCGGAAGAGCTATCACCGAGCACGTTAAATGGTCAGACGCCTTCGTAAAGAGTAGGGGATCATCCCGGGTCTGTATACACACACATCGGGCATCCCTTTAATTTAGTGCTTAAGTCACTATTGGGCTTGTCCTGGCTCTTCAGCCTAATTGTTATAAATAAAATAAAATACAAAACATAGTCGGTTATGCCCCCTGATGACACACCCCACCCCCAATTGGATACCGTACCCTAGTTACGCTACTGGTAAGAACTGACATAAATGGGATATAAATTATCTGTAAATACTTAAGTTTTTCAGCATTGTAAACAAATTAACCCATATAGTTACACTAATAGATTATAATAAGACAATCCCATGTGTTTGATATGCAGCACATCAAAGGTGGGGGGGGGGGGGGGGGTGTGGGGTTGCAGGTGAAGTCAATTTTGAGTTGATTATATGTATCACAATTGATCAAAGCATTCAGATTTTACGAGTGAAAATGACTCCTTAATTCTTATTATTTCTTTAATTTCTTTGTTTTCATCTACATCTTGAAAAAACACACGCGAAGTCCCCCTTTTGATGTGCTGCATCACATATTGTTGGAAGTTGGTGTTTCTAAACATTATTTTGATTATGGTTACTGTCATGAAAACCTCTGATAATTTAACTGGTATATGGTCATGCATGAAATATGTTATGCTATGTCGATACTATGAGAAGGCCTATAGTACAGATGATAATTTTTGTAATGTAATAAACAGCAGTTGCGGGATTAAGAATTCACAGGTTGAGGCTCAAAATTACTTATAAAGTGTAAAAATGATCCATCCCAAATGTTGAAATCCATGCCAAATTCCATATTCACAGGGTTTTATTTGAAACAATAAGGTATATACAGGCTTTCTGTCCCAAAGATATTAGTACCCATCAATGCTGTAATTTGTAATTTTTTCACCATGAATATTAATTAAATTACATTCATTGATTTTGTAATTACCCCCAAACACTTGCATGATATCCAAAAGAGGAAAAACTGGGCATTCGAAATATGCGGATGGCTCCAAACCTTGAAAGGTCATTTATTTCAAATGTGATTGTCAATGGACAATCCACACATGTCTCACATAAATTTCACTTGATGAAAATACATGTGATTTACGTATCTATAACTAGCAGCGATTCACAAACATGACCCCTCTGGACAATATTTAAAGAAATTCTTTTTGCATTATATTCTTCTTAACATACCTCATTGAATTCAATATACTTGAATCATCATTTTAGTTCACCTTTAATGTTTACCCATTTTATCTTATGTGCAATAAAGCCGAAATCTTGATTATCTACACTCGTTATGTGCAAATATAATATATATCATCATATTTCACACGAACCTATTATCACCATAAATGCATAAGACCTGGGGGAGGGGGTGCACTGAAATATAATAGTTTACACATGTGTATCTCAACATTCTCAGACCACCCCTCAATAAATTTACCTTTCATGCAAAACAGCACAAAAGGCAAACAAAAGTTGCACTCAATGTTTAATCTCAAGGAAATTTTGTTTTAAAAAGTATCCTTTCTATAATCCATTATAATTTTTTTTTTTAAATTTGGTTAGTTTTATGGAGTGTTTGATATATGTAGGAATGATCAAACTCATATTTAAGCCCAATTACTAGTGGTATTTAATCTTGAACTTTCAAAGAAACACTTGTTTCTCACAGTAACAGGTGATACCAGGAACCACAAAACCAATCACTTTATCAAATGGCCAAACTGTTAACATGGTTAATACTGTTATCTTCAGTAGATAGCAAACAAATGGATAACATTCCTATCTTCAGTAGGGTAGATAGCAATCAATATGAACCCAAATCAGGTTGAGTGGAAAAGTGAATCAAGGCAAGTCAGGTTGTTTTTAATAGTTGGCGCTTGAAACCAACTTAAGTGCAAATGATGATTGTTAATGTTAACAGTCTGTATGTGTAATTATATCCAAATATTAAAAAACAAGGTTAGTTTAATATCATTGCCAGCCTGTGTTTTTACATCACGTCGCCAGATTGAAACAATGTGGTCGCATTGCTCTGTATTTAATCCTACATGTTATGTACTGCCCTCACAGGTTACCAACTATTTCCTTACAGACACCCTGGTAATAATTACATTTTATTGTGTTCCTGTTTCTATACATATGACTCAACTTAAAGAAGAGAAATCACTTTTGTTATTTCATACTTTTAGCTTTGAACATTTACACTATTGAAACATTGCTGTCTTTGACGGAAAACTTGGCGAAAACATTCCTCGACGTGAATAACTACCCCAACCCACTGACTGGGCAATGTTGAGCCCTTCCAGAATCCTGTGATCTCAAAAAAAAAATCATGTTTCAACATTGAACCAGGGGGAGAGGGGGAGTTTTTAGTCACACATATAAAAGTGTCCCAACAATATCGTACAAGATTGTAGGCTATAAAAGAAAAGGAAGTAATACTGAAAAAACCTACAAGTGACATGTGTATATATTGCATAGGTTCAAGTATCAAAACAAAATTTCACTCAACAATTGTTCAATCGAATCGTATCATTAATCGACTATCAATATTGTTGTAAATGGAATGTACACTCATCATGACTTCTCCAAAGCAGACAAACATCATGCTGACTACTACTACGGCATCTCTATTGCTGGTTATGAGTATTCTTGGTATTGCAACTCTTACTAATGCACAATCAATCACATTTTCAGGGCCACTTGTATATGATGATGACTATTATGGACCAGTTGTATATGTTGATTGTAAAGGTACATTTCCAAGTGGAAGCAATCCTCGGGAAACCAGGTGGACATTTTCCAACACGGTATTAACTATTAATGGGGCACTACAAGGACAATCACCAAAGTATGCTGTTAGTGGGTTATATAATGGAGGATACAGACTTCACATAAGAAATGCAGTGCAAGAGGATGCAGGAATTTATCAATGTTGGCTTGTATATGATGCTTATGGTTACTCAAATGACATATATGGCTACTATAGATGGTATTATCCAAGCGATGTCAACATTGTCAACATAGATTCATATCTTCCAGCTCTTAATTACCCAGAATGCAGTATTGCACCATCTACTACCTTGGTGCAAGGAACTGAAGCTACATTCAACTGTACGGTTGGTGAATCTGTACCTGGTGTTAACTTGCAGCTATTTCTTCAACGACCGGGTGGAACATCAATTCACCTTGGTACTGAGACTTCTACACAGGTTGTTACCTTTGATGACCGTAACGCAATGTTTGTTTGTGTGATGACGAGCAACACCTTTCCAAAAGCACGTGGACAATGTTCTGCTGGACCAATAATAATATTTGGGCTTATATATCGGACTACCGACAGCCCAAATCGGCTTGGTCGACTGATAGTTGTGGAGTGTAGAAATTTGTTTTCTGCAGTAAGCATTGGGGCCAAGCTACGGTGGATATTTAACAATGTGGTAATGGCTGAGAATAATGAACTGGTACAAGCTGATCCATCAAGGTACAGCGTTAAAAAAATCAGGAGTGATGGGTTTATAGTCAGTGAACTAATTATTCAAAATGCTGTCAAAGAGGATGAAGGTGATTACCAATGTCAAGCTAAATATGTCCAAAGCAGAGAGACACAGCAAGAGATGGTCCAAATAACAGTACCCATAGAGTCCTACCTGCCAGCTCTTAATTACCCAGAATGCAGTATTGCAATACCATCTACAAATGTGATAAATGAAACAATCTTCTATGATGGAATAAAAGCCACATTTAACTGCACAGTTGGAGAATCTGTACCAAATGTTAACCTGCAACTAATACTTCAAAGACCAGATGGCACCACAAAAGAGCTTGGTAATGAAACCGTGACAAGATCAATCACTATTAATGACAATAATGCCACATTCTTCTGTTTTATGACAAGCGATATTTTTCTGACTGTTAATCGTTCATGTGCTGCTGGACCTATAACAGTGTTCCTGCAACCAACAACATCTGTGACTACTGAACCACTTATGACCAGGGAATGGACACTTGCTTCTGGTTCAAATAGCACCATTCAGAATTCCTCTACTATATCCATTGTAGGTGGCACAATAGGGGGTGTCTTTATCCTCATTTTGATAGCAATACTTGTACTACGATTCAAAATGTCCAAATCTGAACCTCAATCTAGTGCGCCAGGACATGCCGCAAACAGCATTTCTTTGTCCGACAGGCCAGATGGCACAGTCAACAACTCACAGGCTTCACTTTCACCTGGATCCCATCAGTTAACTCAACCAACTCTCAATCAAGATGACGCAGAGTATGCGGTTGTCAATAACCCCAACAATTCCAGCGAGGATGCGTCCAGTCCAAGAGACGACACAATTTACGAAAACACAGATCTGAACCACTCGTCACACGCTCCACAACCGAGCATGGAGTCAACCAATCAAGATGGTTCTGAATCAAGAGATGACGACATGCCTGTGTATGAAACCACAGAGTTTGACAAATCGTCACCAGCGGCCTCTACTTCACCTGTCTACAGCCAAGTCAACAACGATCCACCTGTCAACAGCCAAGTCAACAAAGATCCACCTGTCTACAGCCAAGTCAACAACGATCTACCTGTCTACAGCCAAGTCAACAACGATCTACCTGTTTACAGCTAAGTCAACAAGGGTGTTAAGACTGGTGAAGCTAGAAAGTCTGATTACAAAGACAAAAGTCTTAGAGAGAGTTCCGGATTCGTTGATAATATCTTGTATATTTCCTCTGGTCCCGCCAATGCTGATGAAATAGCATACTCAAGAGAAGATGACACTAACATTTACGAATCCACTGATATAGATGCATCGCAAGACGTCTCTTCCTCTGCTGCTCCTCACCATCCCATATATAGCCAGGTTAATAAGTGCGCTAAGACCGGGACTGTAGATGTCGGCCAGGAAAGTAATCGGGAAAGCTCTGGTTTTGTTGATAACAAGATATATGTTTCATCGGGACCTTCTAATACTGATGATGACTAATGATGATCATGAAGAATACTATGTTCAGGGCCCTATTGCATAAAAGATAAGATTCATCTTTTCAGTAAAGTTAGTCTTCTTAAGAAGATTATTTAAGAATTATTAAATATTCTTCTTAACCAGGCTTAAGAAACAAGAGTTAGGAATAACTCTTCCTAATTTCACTTAAAGGCATGTTCCCACTATCATGGGTTGCTAGGGGTAAATAATGATACAACAGCCGAATCTTCCTACCAATGATCTCAAGAACTATAGGCCGGTTGCGAACCTGATGTTTACTTTCAAACTGTTGGAGAAAGTTGTAGCGCATCAGCTTAAACCATACCTGCAAGAGAATGGACTCTTTACAGATGCTCAATCGGCTTATCGTCAATATCACTCCACTGAAACCGCCATGTTACGTGTTACCAATGATCTGTTGTTGGCTCTTGACGCGGGTAATGAGGCAGTAATAGTGTTGTTAGATTACTCAGCCGCGTTTGACACTATCGACCATGAGATATTCTTCAAGCGCTTACAGAACAGATATGGGATCGGCGGAACAGTGCTGAATTGGTTCATGTCTTATCTGAAGGACCGTTCACAAGCCGTTGTTATCGACAAAGTTGTTTCTGACTCGTTTCCACTACCATGGGGTACACCGCAAGGTTCGGTTAAAGGTCCACTGGATTTTGTAATGTACACGGGACCTGTGAGCGATGTTATTACCGCACATAAAGGGATCGATCACGCCATATATGCGGACGACACGCAGATGTACGTAGTCATGAAGTCCTCTGAACAAATGGATGCTGTTAAGAAACTTGAAGAGTGTGTGGCAGATGTACGTGCTTGGGCAATCGCGAACAAGTTGATGTTGAACGATCAAAAAACTGAAGTTGTGCACTTCCACTCTCGGCATCGTAAGGTATCCCCGTTGCCTGAATTATGCATAGATGACGCGAAGATCAAGGCATCTGATTCCGCCAAAGACCTTGGCATTGTTCTGGACAGTACACTTGACTTAAAGCAGCATATAAGTAACATTTGTCGTGCCGCTTCCTTTGGTGTGTACAAAATCGGAAAGATCCAGAAAATACCTGAATCAAGCCGCAACGAAGCGTTTAGTACACGCTTTTGTCACCTCAAGGTTGGACTGCAACAATAGTCTTCTGTATGGACTTCCAATGTGCCAACTTGCAAGGCTGCAGCTTGTACAGAATGCTGCTGCAAGATTAGTAACTCTGACCAGGCGTCGAGAACACATCTCGCCAATACTCCACGACCTGCATTGGCTCTGGATTAAGGATCGGGTGGCTTTTAAGATCTTACTCACCGCGTACAAAGCTCGTCATGGTATCGCACCCAAGTACATCTGTGACTTGCTATCCGTCTACACACCCAAATGCAATCTACGTTCTGCCTCACAGCTTCTCTTTGAGCATGGTCCTCGTACGAAAACCATATATGGGGATCGTGCTTTCGCGGTTGCGGCGCCACGATTATGGAACAATTTGCCTCGGGACATTCGTGCTGCTAAATCGATTTCATCTTTTAAGAGTAAACTGAAGACGTATTTTTTCAAATTGAATTGATTTTACTCGTTTTTATTTCTTTTTACTGATGTGGTTTTAAATCAATGAGTTGTTGTATATTTTCCTGCTCATGTTTTTAGTGTACTTTTTATTGTACAGCGCTTAGAAACAGTGTTGATAGCGCTTTATAAATGTAATTATGTTATGTTATGTTTGAATGTTATGTATACGAGGGCTAACGGTACAATATTGTAAAGTTTGCATATACTGAATAATGATACAAAATTGTACGGTTTGCATATTAGGTATAAGAGGGCTGAATAATTATATAAAGTTGTAAAGTTTGCATTATAAAGACTTCAACTCCAAATTATGTAAATAGAGGGATTATGGTACACAAATGCCATGGACACCGGGACATTGAACATCCAAGAATTACCTTATTATTACCACAGGGTCAGGGTTCAAACTGACTCCTGTTTCAACACTGAGTTGTTCTGATCTGCATTTGGAATTGTCCCTCAGGGGCTGCGCCCCTTCGGGACAATTCCTCAGACCAGAACAACATCCTGTGATTTCAAAACAAATTCCCGAAAACAGTTGTTACGCAGTCATTATTCTCTAATTAAGAGACCCACAAATGTTTTAAAACTATGAAGCTTGCCTGCTATATATAGAGAAGGACTCAGAAATGATAAAAACAGGCATGATATTTTGTAGATTAAAATCTTAAAGTAGCTATTTTTTAACTCTCAAATGGAGATATTTTTGGCCGAATTTGCATTAATTTGGCCATCTTTTGGTGTTAGGGCTCACGGTACAAAATTTTTCATATACTAAATAATGATAACAAATTGTTAAGTTTGCATGTTAGGTATAATAGGGCTGAATAATGATACAAAGTTGTTAAGTTATAGCAAGTTGTGTATATATAGAAGGATTGTGGTACTAATATGACCTAGAAGATTTGCGCACATCATTATGTGGAGTTAGTTTTATACTTCCTGATTCCTGATTCTATCTAGTATTAAAAATAGTCTATATTATTTGCTATAAATAGTATATATTTTAGGTTTCTATTTGTTATAGCAGTCCTAGAATATTGCCAAAGGATATAAGGCATTCTGTCATGACCACAGATTTAAAAACATGATCCGGTATGAAACCTTTTGCCCTATCTCTTTATGTGTAACAGGAGACATTTTGAATATCCATAACGGGGGTCGGTATTTTTCCACAAAAAAGAGCAAAGGTAGCCATGTTCGCGTACTGGAGCCATGTCTCTCAGGCTTTAATTTTCAATTGGAAACTTATCTGGAAAACAATCCTGAAATGCATGCACGAAGCAAGGTTGATTCCACTTAATTGGGAAAATTCTTCACAACATCTACCCAACGAAAATGTTGTTACACAAAATGGGTAAAGAGTCATCTAATATTTGTAATACTTGTAATGTAATTGAGTACACAGAACATTTCTTCTACTTCTGCGAAAGGGTTAAATTGATTTGGAAGCATGTAGAAATTGTCATTTCTGCCAAATTAAGCTTTTTTTTTAAATTTAATGTTCAAAGTGCTATTTTTGGGGTACATAACTTCAATAATTCTGACAACAATCTCATCTATTATGTGGGTGCTATTGCTAAACTCTGTATAAGTAAATTCAGATATATGGTAACCACCCAAATTTTCTCTTTCTTTTCGATTCAGAATTAAGAATGCGTAAAGTTATTTAAACTTCCATGACAAATTGTCATAATATAAAAATGTCAGTATGAAGATATATTTGTATATAATATACCATTTCTGTTATGTAACATTTTTGTGATGCTATTTAAGACAACATGTATCATTATTATTATGTATATATTTGTATGAAGGATAATAAAAAACTAAAAAAACCAATATCTCCAAATTGTCCCCATGGTGGAAAAACAAAATGGCGACGCATCAATCTAGTTCATAAATCTGTGGTCATGGCATACATAATATTGACAGCTTGAACCGCTACATGTATATTTCTATTCACTGACCAGACCAGACAATCACTCGATATAAGCGATTCAAATGTATCAATTCGAGCATACTTATATTAGAATAATACTAAAATCGGGTGTATTTTAAGAAGGATATAGTCAGCAATATATAGTTGGAAGTTTTAACAGATCTATAATACATATTCATAACCTCATTAATATATATGTCAGATATGCCCCAATCAAACGGCTCTGATTCATTCATTAATGCAGTATGCAGGTGCCGGGTAATTGAAAACCAGGAGTAGTTCTGTTACACCCTTCACAGAGGTATTCATAGCGCATGATTTTTAAGAACGACGCATACTAGCGATGTTGGTGTGTAGGGTATAACAGAATTATGCCGAAAACTAACAGTATCAGGATGACCTGCATGCGAACCTTATTTGGTATTTGTATGCGCAAGTGGTCCAAATTATACACATCAATGACTTCCGCATAGTGTGTGTGTTGTCAGAATGTCCAAGCACACCAATCATTTACTTCCGTGTTGCTATTTTACGTTCAACCGTTGCTGATTCCTTGGAAAGTGTGGTTTACTTAGCATGCTGTTAGATTACATCATGAGGAAGTGTAAAATAATATGATGCAAAAAGACAATATTTGTGTGAATAAAATTTACTGTTTTTCAAAAAAACACCACCACATTCAATGTATTATGTTTGTGAGTGCCACCCCACCCCAACCCTGTGCTATGCCTAATTGTATTCCAATCCATTCTCTACCATATACATAGGCGTTACCCAACATAAGAGTGCCACCCCCACCCCCGTGCTATGCCTTACTTTATTTCCAATCCATTCTCTACCATATACATAGGCGTTACCCAACATAAGAGTGCCACCCCCACCCCCGTGCTATGCCTTACTTTATTTCCAATCCATTCTCTACCATATACATAGGCGTTACCCAATATAAGAGTGCCACCCCTACCCCCGTGCTATGCCTTACTTTATTTCCAATCCATTCTCTACCATATACATAGGCGTTACCCAACATAAGAGTACCACCCCACCCCGTGCTATGCCTTACTTTATTTCCGATCCATTCTCTACTATATACATAGGCGTTACCCAACATAAGAGTGCCACCCCTACCCCCGTGCTATGCCTTACTTTATTTCCAATCCATTCTCTACCATATACATAGGCGTTACCCAACATAAGAGTACCACCCCTACCCCCGTGCTATGCCTTACTTTATTTCCGATCCATTCTCTACCATATACATAGGCGTTACCCAACATAAGAGTACCACCCCTACCCCCGTGCTATGCCTTACTTTATTTCCGATCCATTCTCTACTATATACATAGGCGTTACCCAACATAAGAGTGCCACCCCTACCCCCGTGCTATGCCTTACTTTATTTCCAATCCATTCTCTACCATATACATAGGCGTTACCCAACATAAGAGTGCCACCCCTACCCCCGTGCTATGCCTGACTTTATTTCTGATCCATTCTCTACTATATACATAGGCGTTACCCAACATAAGAGTGCCACCCCCACCCCAGTGCTATGCCTTACTTTATTTCCGATCCATTCTCTACCATATACATAGGCATTGCCCAACATCAGAGTACCACCCCCACCCCCGTGCTATGCCTTACTTTATTTCCGATCCATTCTCTACCATATACATAGGCGTTGCCCAACATAAGAGTACCACCCCACCAGTGCTATGCCTTACTTTATTTCCAATCCATTCTCTACCATATACATAGGCGTTGCCCAACATAAGAGTGCCACCCCACCCTGCGCTATGCCTTACTTTATTTCCGATCCATTCTCTACCATATACATAGGCGTTATCCAACATAAGAGTGCCACCCCTACCCCCGTGCTATGCCTTACTTTATTTCCGATCCATTCTCTACCATATACATAGGCGTTGCCCAACATCGAGTCCATTGTATTTTGAATATCGCTTGAATCTGTCATCCACCTGTAAATGAACAGGAGGAAAAAATAACATCCTGTTAAGTGTTAAGGGAAGGGAGGTGTCAACCCTTTTTTATGAAATTTATCAAGCACTGTAACTTTTAAACTTAATGTAATGTACATTATACAGTATACATTTAAAAAAAGGATACATTTTTTTTTAATGAAATTAGTCGTAGAATACATTTTTGATATCAAATTTCACAAAAAATAGTGTTTTTTACATTTTAGCCCAAAAATCACTTTTTTGGTGCCAATTATTTTCATTTTCAAAAATGTTTAAGCAAAAAAAAATAATTGACTTTAGATGATTTTGGTGAAATTTTGGAATTTGTAATTAAAAACTGATTTTGTTAGGGTTTGTCTGAATACATTTGGCGCCAAAAAAGTGATTTTTGGGCAAATATGTAAAAATCACTATTTTTTGTGAAATTTGATACCAGAAATGGATTCTCTGACTCATTTCATTAAAAAAAATGTATACATTTATGTACATCACAATTATAGTTAAAAAGTTACAGTACATTTGGCGCCAAAAAGGGTTGACATCTCCCTTAAAATTGAACCAGTTAAACTTTGATTCATATTGATATTCTAATCGTACAACAGGATAGGAATTCATATACAGATGAAAATTTTGAACAGGTTTGCCCTCATACTATAGTATAATCAGTTCCAAATTAGCGAAAAATATTTGTTTTTAATATCTCTATGCGTATGTATGAGCGCATAATGGCCACACACGCACATGTATGCATATGATGCACAGTGCGCTTGTTTTGCCTTTGTTTGCGCCTGCGTCTTCCTGTATTCATTTGCGGCTGGTAGGAGGCTTCGCCAATTTGGAGCTGATCAAACTATAAGCTGAAATTGCAGTTTAGCACAGAATTAACCTAGCACAAAATCCTTTATTTACAGATTAAAGGATTGTACAGCTTTATTCCGTAATGGGGTCTTGACACTAGACTTATGCATTATAGACTAACTTATGAATGTCTTACACCAAGAATATACCGAAATTGTTAAGTTTTTAAAAGAATTTAGCACTGATTCCTTGCCAAACTTTGTCTACATAGATCATCATTAATAGATGCAACTTGCCAGATAATGTAGTTGGTGTACGGCGCCAACATTTGTAGATGCCCAATAGTAAGATTCTATTCAGAGCCACCTTATCATTACAGGGGACAAAATAAGCATCTCATGAAGGATGCAACCATTCACCAATTCTACAGGTAAAGGTGATTTGTTGCTGTTTGCGAAGCTGCGTCCAGATCATATATGCGCAAATAATTATACATGCATGTCACGATTGACCAATCAGGACACATGGTCATTTTTGAAATCGCCCGGTACACACTTCCAAGTTTACGCACACCCATAAGCACGCACGAACTCACCCCCACACATACGCACACATTGTTGGAATTATGTCCATAGTATTCTGATGCTTACTATAATTATAGTGGAAGGTGGAAATATTCGCAGACACTAAACGGTTCACTTACTGTTGCAGTTCTGGGTGTGCTGATAAAGTTTCGTTCACCAGGTTTCCTGATATCTCAATCAAATGCATGCTTTCTTGCTGGATCTAGTGAATTGGAAATAGATTTATAGAAAAAACAGATTTAGTATGAAGGGAAACATAGCCTATATTCTTGTGATCATCTTTCCCCCCCCCCCCCCCCATAACACGTTGAGCAATCAGTTGTTCGCTACATCAGTGATGTAAATACACAAGGCTTTAGCAAGGTGAAACAGGTCCCCTATACCTAAAGAGTCCCTTCCTGACTCAAAAGGGAGATGGTGACCTTGCAGTAATAAATGGTTCAACAAAAGAAAGTATACCACTTTGTTTATGTCATTTTGAGTAACATTCATTTTTTTGTTGACCAAACAGGCTAGATAGGCAGTTAGATGAATCGTTTAGGCATACTTTGATACCAAATTTGCCCCCTATTACAACAAAGATAAACCATGATTAGCACCATTTAAAGAAAAATATCCCATTTTCAAAAGTCGCATTTCCAATACACAGCACGAGAAAAAAGGACCAATTGTTAACACACACAATGTCGCAAGACCCATCGCATTTGCACTGTGTGATCGATAGCCCCGTCAATCCTGGCTAATACACACAACCCGAGAGACCTCAATTGGTCCTTTTTTCTCGTGCTGTGTATTGGAAATGCGACTTTTGAAAATGGTATACTTTTCTTTAAATGGTGCTAATCATGGTTTATCTTTGTTGTTAGGGGGAAAATTTGGTATTAAATTATGCCTAAAAGATTCATCTAAATGCCTATCTAGCCTGTTTGGTCAAAAAAAAATGACATAAACAAAGTGGTATACTTTCTTTTGTTGAACCCTTTATAAGTCCTACCAACATACCCCTACCCACCCTATTTTTAAGGGATATAACAACTTTGACAAGGGGTACCCCATGATTCAACATGATTTTTAAGATTAAAAAACAAACAAAAACATTTTACTGTATCTACTTTAAAATGTACTATTTTGAAACAAGAAATGCCTGACCATCCAACACTACTTGAAAGTTTCATTGGCCTATAGACCATTTCAAATTCGAAAATATACGATCTGTTCCGAATGCTTCCAATTAGCTAAGTGATTTGACACTCAGTTACATGACTTGTCAGCTCACAGGTCATGTCCATGTGCCGGAGAAAAACAAACGTGTTTTTCACCCGTCTGCCCGTGTGGTAGATTGCGCTGGTGTTGGTGATAGATTGTATCCCTCACAAAGTTGATGTTGCGGCATTTCAGTAACTAAAACGGTGAGATGAAAGAGATCTGGGGTAATATTTTCACTTTTTACCGTCTGCTCGATACATTTGGAATTTGCCGGTCAACGCCTTTATTGATAAAAAAACAAAATAATCTCGTTCCAGGTTTTACTTCTCATGTGTGCACGCGTGTATATAAACATAGTAAATCACTAGGCGGACAACCAACTAGGACAAGGCTGTGAATGCGATCAACTGTTGCGAAGAACGCACATCGTACCTACTCCACGGGACCTGTTTTTCCGAAGATTTCCGATCTCAATTTGAGTTTCTTTTTGTTGCCTTACTGTTTTTTCACTCACCTGAAATGCCAGGAAAAATGTGACGACGAGAGCGAATGTGAATACCGTTAAGATGATGATTATACTGATCACTCCGTCCATGGAGTCCCTCAGATAGGAGATCACCTGAAATAATAATGAATTGAAAATACAGTCAACAAAATAAGTAACTGGCCAGGTAATAAATGTGCTTAAAAACTCTAAAAGTATGACTCCCACATAAACATATTAAACTATAAAGTTGTTGAGAAATTTCTCCTCTTTAATTTGAGGTATATTGCACACTAGACATGGTTGATTATTGAGGAACTTACAATCTCAAAGGTAAGGTCAAGTATGATTTCATTTATTTTGTCCAAAAACAATTGGGGTTTTAGAACACACATTTTTCAAATATTTGGGTCTTTGAAACGCGAATATGGTGTATGCTTGGTGTAAGATATTTCATGTATTTATAAGTTAGACTAGTGTCCAGACCTATTACGGATTAAAGCTCTTAATATCCTTTAATCCCTCAATAGAGGATTTGGTGCTAGATTAGTTTCGTGATGTCTTACACCAAGGATAAACCCAAATTTTCATGATTTTTGAATTTTCAATCAAATGGGAGTCTTAAGAGCTGATGCAGGCTCAAAAAAAGGGGGTCTTAAGAGCGAGCAGAAGAGGGTAAAAAAGGGGGTCTTCAGGGCAGCACACACCTATACCCCTTTCCAATGTCCTTTCCCCCCACCCCCTCAGGGCTAGACCACCTCTTTGGGGAAGAATTTGGTGCTTGGTCAGAAAAGGAGAAAAAAAGGAGAGGGGAAGGGAAAAACAAACAAACATGTTTTCCATATCACATGTCGTCAGGGAGGAAAATGTTGCACATAAACAAAAGGAACAGTAAATGCTCATAACATGTGATGAACACAATATATATGACAATATTTTCCCCTCTGATTACAACTGATTGTCAGTGCAAACCTGCCTGGGAGGGGAATAGCATTAAGGCAGCATGGACAGCTTCAAGAATTTTGGGAAGGATTTGGACAAAGCACGGTAGGGGCGGGGGATAATTTTGATTTTATGGAAGAATAGATAGCCCCTGACAGGTAATTTAATCAAACAACAGAAAAGATTCTATGACAGAACAGCACAAATCAGCCGTCACTGACCACATCGCGCAAGAGAGCCACACTATCGACTGGGAAGGGGCAACAATTCTTGACGAAGGCAATGACAAACAGAAGCGATGGATAAGAGAATCATGCAGGCAGCCGGCCAAAATCAACAACCGTGACTAAGTGAACTACTATTCACTGATAACACCTAATAAGCTTCCTGGATACGAGAATGTGAACAAATCTCGAGGGAAAAACAAGTGGATCAAGTCATTACCAAAGAAGTCTTCCGACCAGGAAGACGAAAGAAACCATCTAAACGTGAGTAACATTATGGATTTGTTCAACAAACGGATTTAACAAATTTCAATCTACAATCCTGCTGAATTTATTCAAAGATCTATGATGCAATTATAAGAATGTCATTCCCTTTACATTGAGGTGATACTGATATTAGGCGAAGTAAAATTAACACGTTGTCGAGTCCACAATAGTGGGAACCTTGTGAAGGAGGTCTTTTGATTCTGTTATTTCATGGTTCTTTGGGGTTGGTCTTACTTTTCTATCCCCATCCAGGAATAACGATACAAGTCTCCTGATATAGGGTGGCACCAAAGCATCTGCCCTGTCACCTATCCATTCCTTACCTTTCTATCCCCATCCAGGAATAACGATACAAGTCCCTGATATAGGGTGGCACCAAAGCATCTGCCCTGTCACCTATCCATTCCTTACCTTTCTATCCCCATCCAGGAATAACGATACAAGTCCCCTGATATAGGGTGGCACCAAAGCATCTGCCCTGTCACCTATCCATTCCTTACCTTTCTATCCCCATCCAGGAATAACGATACAAGTCTCCTGATATAGGGTGGCACCAAAGCATCCACCCTGTCACCTATCCATTCCTTACCTTTCTATCACCATCCAGGAATAACGATACAAGTCCCCTGATATAGGGTGGCACCAAAGCATCCACCCTGTCACCTATCCATTCCTTACCTTTCTATCCCCATCCAGGAATAACGATACAAGTCCCCTGATATAGGGTGGCACCAAAGCATCTGCCCTGTCACCTATCCATTCCTTAGCCTTGATGCGGCCGTTGACAAACTACAAAGAATAGCAAGAAAAAAAAGTGAATTTAGTAATTCCTCCTAAAAAGATAGGTAAAAAACCTACAGCTCGTAGTTGGATTGTCTGAATCTTTTCTTAGCATTTTGGCCATACTCTTCAACAGTGTTTCACATAACAAAAACTTTCACAGGCCACTGGGCCCATGGTCTTAAATCACATGCACTCATCAATTTGTGAGTGCCCGAATAAATCAATCAACATTTTAAAAGTTCATCAGAAGATGTGAAAAACCTTCATACTTTATCTTTTTGGATATATTAACCATATTATTAGCAATAAGCCGAGTTTGGAGCATGAGAGCAGTGCTCAGATATTCTTGATAAGCAGTGAACACTAATCTGTAACCAGAATTTCCCGAAGACCCAAACTGTATTTTCAAGGGCTGAGAGCCTGATCAGGGCCCTTGTTTTTTGAAACGCTGCTCTTCAATATTATTGTTAGTGGGTGTGTCGCCAATAACAATAAGGTGTCTATAGTTGGGTGTGTTGTTGGAGACTCTCACAGAGAGCAAATTTCAATGTATCTAAACCAGGTCAAAACAAAATTAGTTGTGTTGCCCTCATCCGGCCGGGTCAAAATTCTGAGAGTGTGGGCCGGGTTTTTTTTTTTTTTTTAAATTATTTTTTGTTTGTTTTTTCTCTTTTTTTTTTCTCTTTTTTTTTTCAAGATTTTTTTCTCAAGATTTTTTTCTCAAGATCTTCCAATCTGTGAAAAGTGATGGGCAAGAAACCAAAATATTCACCATTGGGTTGAAATAACATCCAGTAAGCGTTTTCCTTCACACATGTTGACTGAAATAATAGGTATAAAATCATTGATTTGGTAAAGAAATTAAAAAATTTAAAAAACCGGGCCGGCCGTCCTTCCCGATTTTAGGCTTGTGAGGGCAACACAACTTTTTTTTCGGGCCCCATTACAGTGTATTGCAACAATCCTACTCTCCTAATCAGGGCTGTACTTAGTACCCGTCCGCACGCCCGTGGCGGGTAACTTTTGCATTGGGCTGGTAACTTTTCAAATATACACGCCCGGCTGGCTGGTAAGAATGTTGCTGTTGGTTATGAAGATTACTTGTTTGGCTGGTAAGTTTACAGTCGGGCTGCAGTAACTTTTACATGCTACCAGCCCGGCTGGCTGGTTGGAGAAAAAATGAAGGTACACCTCTGGTCCTAATAGTAAGTGCAATCGGGCAATGAGCACTGCAGGCCTGGACAAAATGGGGAATTGAGGAATCACATTCCCGGGAAATTTGTGTATTTGAAGGGAAATGTTGCTTTTCCAAATAAAGAAATACATGGAGGGAAACCCAGCTTTTTTTTGGAAATTTTGTTTTCTTCCTGGGAAATAAACATTTTTCCAGTCCTGAAGCACTCAGAGTGGGCTTATTGGAAAACATAAAGTTATAGCTCAAGGCTAGAGCTCACAAGGGTTCAAACTACAAAATGCTATGTGTTCAATAATGTATCCACTGATAGGTTTGAATAAGGTTTACCAGCATAACAATGACACGTCATAAAGGGTAAAAAAAAGTAAGCCCCCCCCCTAACATTTGATCACGTTTGTTTGCATAACTCTACACACAATAAGACGTTTTGATAGATTGAAACACTTCTGAAAAGCAAAAACACTTGGCTACCCATAGAAAGTTTCTCCATTTCAATATCATTATTACTTTTCCCAACATAGTCGCATTTCCCCAAAATGATGTTTTCAGAAAAAGTGGCACTTTTCAAATCTTATGCAAGAAAGTTACACAAATGTCTCCAGGTGCTGTTTAAAATTAATTTCAATTGTCTTTATTTTCAATTAAAAGAAAGTTTTTTCTTTCTTTAGCTGGTCCTTATTTGAAATTATGAATAAAATGATTTTATTTCATGCAAGACTAGCCAATAGTGTCCACCATTCACGTCAATAACTTCCCTAACTGCTCTTAGAGAAGTGTCTTTTGATGATTTTTAGTGAAATTTGAGACACCAAAAGGGATTTTCTAACCCATTTCCTTTCAAAAAAATCACATCGAAAGTCCAAAAGTTACAGCCCTTGATAAATTTCATATTTCTGGGTTAACAAAAAAAAAGTTGCCATGTTTTTTCCACTTTTTGGTCAAAATTTCAAAAGGTTAAAAAATGAAAATGTTGTCTCTAAGTTAGTGTCTTTACATCATAATCAAGTAATATGAGCATTTATTGCTCAAAATCATTTTTGTTAGCTTTGTTCAAAGATTTTGGGTCCAAATAAATCAACATTTTTGGTCAAAATTGATGCCAAATTTGGATTCTCTGATCCATTTCCTTTCCAAAAATGTATAATTTTATTTACATTTGAGTCATACATTGTAGTTCAATAATTACAGCACTCACAAAACAAAATTTAAAAATCCTTGAGTTCCCCCCTTAACAAACCCACCTTTTCTGTGAGGATATCCCACAATCCTATCCTCATAGCAAATCTCTTACACAGCCATATAGCGATAGGAATAGGCAGTAGCTGTAGTAGCCACATATGCATCCACATCTTGACCAGAACACAGGCGAATAGGAGACCGTAGAAGAAATTGGTGCTCTGCAACGTCGAGTCTTTTTTGGCTCTCCTTCTTCTTGCTCTGTTACGATGTCTGTGTGCAGCTTGGATGTCAAGCTTGGTAGGTCTGTCCAGATCAGGGTCATCTGTACCCTCTGCACCTGTATGTTGATAAGGAATTGTCAACGCCTGTTACAGCAAATACTAGATAATATGACATGTGACGTCATCAGGGTTCTAGCTACGGTGGGCGGCACTGGGCGGGGCCGCCCGGCACTGACAATATCCGCCCAGCACTCTAAAAAAAAGAAGTTAAATTTTAATTTAATTTTTTTTAATTTAATTTTTTAACAATTTGTGGATAAAATCATTAAACTTAAAAAAGTGCATTAAAAAACCCTAAAAAGACATTAAGAAGGCCTCTGGATCCCATGCCATGATCCACTGCACTTCGTTCGCTATACTTTCTCCGCTCGCCGTCAGTAAATTTATCCGGCACTAAAATGGTCCTGGCTAGAACCCTGGACGTCATGCCAGGCATTTGGTCGGCAGTTGCCATTGTTCTTTGCCCGGCGTTGTGCAAGAGCATCCTATCTTTTTTAAAGTGCGCTTTTGGAAAAGTGCTTTTAAAACTTGTGCCAAAGCATTGTAAAGGGCAATAAGGCATAGTGGACAGTATTGTGGTCATATGCTTGTTCCCTCAAGCATGTATCGACAGTCCAGTCTATTCGACCGTTGCTTTTGTTGGTCACCTCATCTATATATAAATCTGAGTCCTTTTTTCAGATTATAAAAAATAAATTGGGTGCAAGTACCTCACATTTTATCCCTGGACTGCATACAATTGAACACACCTTGGAGACTCCCAATGAGCCCCTCCCCTCCCCGCCCCTTGTTGTGGACAATTTCATACATTGTACTCAATTATATATCATGGGTCACGTTTTACCTTGGAACAGAACTATTGATCTCCTTTTGCTGTCTATTTCAAATTGAACGAACCATAGAACATTTCAAATTGAGATCGGAAATCTTCGGAAACGAGAGCATCAATGATGCAGAAGCTCAGCTAGCGACAAGCTATAAATTTCATGTATCCATTAGCAGGGGTCGCATTCTGACACGTCTGCGAGTCCTAGACCTCTCACTTTCTTGTAGTGACGCGTCAGATCTCTAATTGGAATAACTGCGGGTCCCGATCAAAATTGAAGGGACCCCTTAAATTTGACGATGTATGGAAATGGAAACCTTAAGAAATTCTGTAAATTACATATCCATCCTTTGCTCACAATATAAATTCATTAAAACTGTCCGTAAAAATGTAAAATGTTCAAATACCCAAACTTCAGGACCCCTCAATTTTGTTGGGGACCCCTTAAATTTGTTTTTTTGAAGTCCTACAGGGTCCTGAAAAAAGTCATGAGACCTATTACATTTTTGATCCAGCGCTATCCCTGTCCATTAGTGACAAGCTGTCAATTTCATGTATTGGATAGATTAGGTCCATAATGTATTGGTTGAGCTATGAGGTGTTTTCTTTAAAAATATTTTTAAAACTCAGTAAATCACCCAATTTTATCATTATAAAGTTTTGGATCCAATGTCATTCACACTTGAACAGCTCAAAACATAATAATGTATGCACAAAAATTATCATTTTTTATATGTTTACCGCTTATTTTACAACTTGACCTCAGATGACATTTGACCATAAAAGGTGACCTTAATAGGTGACCTTTGACATATGAATGATTAAATAAATAATTAGACACAAAAAACAATGTAAATAAACCTCAAATACATCATTTTAGGACTCTGATGAGCTTTTACATTGCCTCTAGATTTTATAGTCTGTTATATCCAGTACCCACTGGCATGACTGGCTTGGTAAATTAAATTATGCCTACCTACACTGGCGAATTCTGCAACTTTTCAGCATTTTACTCAGAACTTTCAATGGATATTTCAACTTAATGTGCACTTTTTAATTCTGCCGATCCCCAAGGATAGTTTAGGGGGCAATGTCTTGCTACACGTCCCGTAACTCAAGTGCGCATGCTCAAACCAATTAAAATATGTTGTAGCTATACACAATTTATTCTTTATCGTTATAGTAAGTGTACATACAGGGTGAGTCAAAAAGACTGCAATAGTGGAAAGAAGCCATTTTGTTTTCAAAACCAAAATGAATTTTAAAACTTTTTAAATGTTGCAAGAATGATGTATTTAATCCTAACTTTGTGTGAAAAAATGAAGTCGATCGCATTTTCCGTTTGTCTTTGGTGAACATTTTGACCGGTGCACCCATTTTACACGTTTGTCCACGAGATACCCAAAATATCCATCAGATCGCAAAATGTGTCTCTCATTCTCATTCAAAAATTTGGAAACTTGAGTTCATTTGTGATGTTATTGGAATTTGATGCATCCTTTTTTGTTTACAGGTGAGTTAGCATAATCAATTATAATCGTACCCATGCAATGAAAGCGTATAATGTTCTAAATTTTAATAAAAAACTGAAATTTTCAATTTTCTTTGTTGGCGGTATATTTAAATATGAAAATGCAATGTGTGCCATTTCAAATGAAAATCACTGTGCTCGTGGACAAACAGGTAAATTTGGTTGTACAGCAAGAGGGTCACCAAATACAAACGAAAAATGCGATCGACTTAATTTTTTCACACAAAGTTAGGATTAAATACATAATTCTTGCAACGTTTAAAAAGTTTTAAAAATCATTTTGGTTTTGAAAACAAAATGGCTTCTTTCCACTATTGCAGTCTTTTTGACTCACCCTGTACTTCAATCTCGTTGGTTAACACGTATGAAATCTGATCCATATCGTGTAAACAACAAGTCAAACCACACAATATATTCCCATATCGTCGATTAACTGCGTTACCAGATGGTGCGAAATGATATTACGTGTAAAGCGATTGCTTTGCGTCTGTGGAAGAGTTGCTTAAAATACGAATAAAATGGCGGATGATTTAAATGCAACCGAGTCGATTTCTGTTACATTCTGAGGCCGAAATATACCGCAAAAAGGTCTAACCCACGTCATAAAATAAATGATCTGCATATATAACCTAACCAGACATGTTTTGGGCCATATCACATTCGGCATGCGGCCTCATGTGATATGACATGCCAAACCATAGGTATTTTTCCGTATTGTGTGAACATGCAGGGGATAACTAATAGTACGGGACGTGAGGCAAGATATAGCCGTTTAGGGAGTGTTCAGAAATACTTGGGGCCTGGGGGGTGGCCAACTTGCAGTTTTGGGTTTCTGAACTTTTTTGACGTAGCTAGGTTATTCATATTGGGGGCGAGAAATGAGAAAGAACCAACAAGACTTTTGTGAGTCAAGAACTGTGCAATTTTTTTTGACTTTACACCTACTTTTGGAACGATTGAGGTACATTTTTGCCCCGGTGGTTTCAGTCAACATTGACTTTGGGTGCGCATGATCGTTCCAAAACTCGCGGAAAAGGGCGGTTTTCTGTATCATGACCGCAGACATTCCGCGAACATACCATGTCCGCGGACATTCCGCGAACATTTTATGTCCACGATTTTCCTAAATTAGGGGTGCTTTTTGAAGCTATGTCCGCGACAGGGCTGGAAAAGATGCAAGGTTTTCCTGCAAGAGAAATTTGATAAAGTTGGATTTACCGCTGGTTTAGCGGCGGAGAGGGCGGCCCCCCATAGAACCATAAAGGGCACATGCAATGCAAATACAAGTGGTGTGATTTGAGTCAAGTCTACGAGGGGGGACCAGAAATCGTCATAATCAACTAGCACATATATTGTGGAACTATTGATAGCTCTGTGAGTACTATGAAAAGAAAATTCCAGGTGACTGGTTTGAATCTATTCATGATACTCACTGATAATCAATATACCACAAATGATGTCATTTGTGGCGTGTTCATTTTTCTGGCCCTGTTTATTGTAATGGAATGTCCCACAAAGACTTGTAGCAGGATTATCATCCCTTTTCCTGTGCCCTTTAAGCTTTTTGGAAAATTAAGGTCCAATTGATGCCATGGTGCATCATATTATGGAATATCGGCTGTATAATGCCTAATACTCTAAAAAAAAAAACTCTTAAAAAATAAAAATAAAAACATTTTTAGGGGGGGGGGTAGGGATTTCCTGCGATATGGCAACATTTCCCGGCACAAGGAGCTTGCCGATTTGCCCTCTTTTTCCTGCCCTGGTCCGCGATTTCCCTAAATTAGGGGTGTTTTTTGAAGCTTTGTCCATGTTTTCCAAAAATAAGGGGTCATTTTGAAACCTATGTCCGCGATTTAACATAATTAGGGGTGTTTTTTGTAGAGGTTTATGTACGCGGCGAAGAAGAAAATAAAATAGAATGTCCTCGTTTTTCCCGCAAATAGAGGGACTCTATATAAAGTGTCCTTGGAATGGTGAAAAAGGGGGGTCATTTTCAGGCAAAATGTCCGCCTTTTAGTACGAAAAAGGGGGTCAAATTGGCAAAATTGTCCGCGAAACACCTTCAAATAGGGGGTATTTCAAGATCCTGGAACAATCATGTGTTACCCCTCTGAATACGAAGAGAGAACACCAGGATTTTTTCATCTGTGTACTTTTGACCATCATAATTCCATGATTCCATTCAATATTATTTAATTATTATATTAAACAGTTGTAATTTTATCTATACCAACACTTCACAACAAGGTCATGGCCGAAATTTTATAATACAGTGTAGCTATTGATATACTGTAAAAGCTGAAATTTTGGCGGCGGTTTTATTTTGGCGAAAATTATGACACGCCAAAATAATGTTTTCAACATTCATGCAGTGCATCCAGAAGGTCACCCACGAAAAAAACAATTCGCGAAATGTCTATGATATCAAAATGTGCAAAAATATCTGTACACAAAAATATTGGCTTTTACAGTAGCACACATTGTCTGCTGGTACAGTGGATTGACTGATAAACAGTCATTATATTGTCCATTGTTATGTTGATTAAGGAGTGTGACAGTAACAATAATTGTTTGTTTGGGCAAGCTTTTGAAGACAGGCAGTGGTATAAGGCAACAAAGAAAAAATGTTTGTTTGTCCATAGAGGTCCAAAAAAGGTAGGGTCTGTAGGTTGGATACTTTTTATTTTTTTAATTTTTTAAATACGGATATTGTATTTGGGAATATAAATTTGGCATGAATACTGTGAATGATAGTCATCCAAACACAAAACACATCACTTTGATAGTATTGAACTTTTTTTCATGAGTTTGTTAGAATTGAAATCCTGCTCGGACAGATTGTCTGTATAAAGTTGCAATATTGTAGTACTGGTTGCAACACTCGGTCAAAGGGTATTTTTTGTAACAAATTTGCAATGCGCAGATACCGTGAACATGTTGTCGGTCGCCGCCATTTATTATGATAGAAAATTTGCAAAAAGTGAAATAACATAGTGGTGATGTTCTGTTAGATATATATACGTGAAAGCATTACTAAACCTATTTTTTCCCGAACTAACAAAAGAAATGTTTTATATTATGTTGAAATCAGCTTACAGCGTACGAAATTAGGAATAAGACGGTCCTTTTGGCCATTTAAATTGCTCAAAAAAAAGTTATTTAAAAAAAATAATAGAAAATAAAAAATAATATGGTCGGCACCAAGGTACATGGTCGGTCGGATGTGGACAAACAAACAAAAAAGTATTCTTGGCCTAAAGGAACTCCTGTTTGTTTTGAATTTGACACAAGCTCAAATAATGATCAACAATTTCTTGATGCACCCCAGGATGCTTCACTTTCATCACATGACCAGATGACCTTCAGTTGTTAATTACTTTAACACATGTGTGACACTGTTTGTTCTGGTGATATTAAGCCCTGCTAATACTGTAGGGGCGCTAAGCATTATGGGGTACATCAAGAAATCTTCTTTAAATAATGATAGTGATAAATGACTTGCCTTGCATGTGCTTGCTTGACCTGGACGAGTTTTAAGACACCCTAGTTTTTTGGTTAAACCTTTAATAACATTTTAACGCAAGTGAAAAACGTCAGGAAATGCATCTCATATGTTGTATCGTAACATATCTAGAAGATATGCCGAGTCACTTTTTTAAATGTTTTATCTGTTTTGTCTTAATTGCCATTTTCTGGGCCATTTTTACTTCCTAGCGTTTAGAAACTCACCATGCTATCACTGACCTTTCGAACGTGATAATAAGAGCCTCATCCTACTGTAGTAGGCTGAGCTAAAAACAGGAGTAGGTGCGTTGCACGTTCTTCGCAACAGTTGATCGCATTCACAGTGTTGTTCTAGTTGGTTGTCCGCCTAGTGATTTACTATGTTTACAAACACGCGTGCACACATGAGAAGTAAAATGTGGAACGAGACTATTTTGGTTTTTTATCAACAATGGAGTTGACGGGCAAATTCAAAATGTATCGAGCAGACGGTAAAAAGTGAAAATATTACCCCAAATCTCTTTCATCTCACCGTTTTTGTTACTGAAATGCCGCAACATCAACTTTGTGAGGGATACAATCTATCACCAACACCAGCGCAATCTACCACACGGGCAGACGGGTGAAAAACACGTTTGTTTTTCTCCGGCACATGGCCATGACCTGTCAGGAGCTGACAGTGACAGGTCATGAAAACACTCGGCTAATCGGAAACATTCGGAACCGATCGTATATTTTCGGATTTGAAATGGTCTATAGCACATACCTTGCAGGCTCTCAATGGATTCCTGCTGTTCCAACAAGTCATCTCCCTCCCCTGGTTGTGGACTTGTCTCACTGCTTGGTCCAGACTCTGCACTGGAATCCAGCAATTCGCTGTCATCATCCCCACCATCAGTAGAGTCGCCTGGTGAAAATAGGATTATTGTTAACACTTTCCACACGGCTATTGGTTTTACCACATATACAAAACAGACTTTCAGATACCTTTTCCAACTTTCAAGGTCTACCCAAAGGATTACTGAATCAATACTTGGCATGTTTATACTTATTTCAATGCATTTCACATGGTGATTCGAAATATGGTAATGAAATTAAATAATTTTGACATTTTGGAAATATTTGGTGAAATTTTGGAATGTAGTCTGCAGACGCCTGCCGCATGGAAGAAAGGTGCCATGTGGGGTGGGGGTGAGGGGTGCCACTCATTTATAAAAATGGTATGTTTCATTGTGAAAGCACTCTCAGAAGCCACCTTGAGGCAAATCTCAAATATGTGACTCATCTATATAGTCTTTACAAGAATTTTGCTCTATGATAATTATAGGTCAATGTTTCGAGGGCAATTAGACAAATCAATGCACGCGCGCTGATGGTGATGTGTGATTAATGGCACGACCCCGCAGGGGAAGTGCTATTGTGAGCATATCAACATTTGTTTGTTTGTTTGTGTGTTTACACGGTTGGTCCATACAGACACACGCTTGGGTCCTGAAGGGACCAGACTCAAGCAAATTGCTCGGGCCAGGCTTAAAAAGCCTATAAGCATGCTGGTTGAATTATTATTAAAAACAGCCACTCCCAATAAATAAAGTTAACAATTTTGCTGTCAGCCTTCAGACATGAGAAAAGAATAGTCTTGCACAAGTGCATTGATTTTTCTTGTTTTCGAGAAACAAAACATACACATGTATTGACATTATTCATACACGACACTATACAAATCAAAATTCACAATTTGAATATAATGTTGATCAATGTATGACGATTAAAAACAAGTTTGCTAACACCCGCAGTGAAAATCGGTGCCACCCGGGATATCTGATCAACGAATCGGTTCGACACTACTAAGAGAAGAGTGTATGAATACCCCTTAACAGGAGTGTGTACATGCCCACAAGATGGAGTTTATTTTCTTCTGGAATGAAACCGACATAGGAAGCTGTGATTGAAAGCCTCAATTTTACCACTGATTTTTGATAAACCCATAAGCCCATATGCTACAAAATTACTTTGTTTGTAAATCTTTTTATAAATCTTTTTAAAAGTTTTTTAACACATTTGAAAATAACTAGCAACCTTCTGATATTTGACCACATTGTCAGACAGGAAAGTAGGATTGTCTCCCTAATTATAATAATGAGCATCAATACCTTTTTCTTTTGCGTGAGTGTTGTAACCCATGACAACCAACGTGATGACCAAGATGAACAGCGGCACACGATACGGCCCTGTCAGGTTGGCGAGGTGCAACAGTAAAGTTATCCATATCGGCACTGAGAGGGCGCTCAGCAATTTCTTGGAGGCGGAGTTCCACCAGAATATGACCAGTAAAAGGAATCCAATCACAACGGTCCATACCTGCAGGATGATGGTAATTAGAGAGAAAGAGTAGAAAAACAGAGGACTGGTTAGATTCATTGTTTTTATAGCCTGAACATGCACCCTTACTATTGTTAACCCACAAAGGCCACAAATCACCACGCTGCTAATACTAGATGCTAGTAGGCCTACCGCTTACTTAACGGGTACTACCTCATGGATGATCCGGTGGGCTATCAAAAGTTAACTTTCCCCGTTGGCGAAATCACAAGTTCTCTGACTTTTCTACGCCAGTGGCCCAAATTCCAGAAACGTAACTAGGGTCTAGGGAGGAGGGTGGCATGAGGGGGACAGGCCTGTGATCAAGGGAGGGGGGGGGGGGGGGGTAGATCCGACTATATTTTGTAAAACACATAGAGTTTGTCATTTCAATTGGGGGAAGCTTTCAGACTGGGGGGAGCAAATGCCCCCTGCCCCTATAATTACGCCCCTGCCAGGTTCAATCCCCAGCACTTGCGAAGAGTAATTTTTGTCCAAAAAATGCCCCTGATCATGGAACGACCTCTTTCTATGAGATTTTCCTATTCTCAAACTTTTACATGACTCAGTTCTTCATAAAACGCTGCACAATTGTTCTTTATACAACTACATCACAATATTCATTTCAAATAGAAAAAACAATATCAGAAAGTGTCAACGGTTGCAAATAGTAAGAGTAAAAATTGACCCACAAATAAAAAAAAAAGTAAAAAAAATGGAAGACAAAAAACTGCGCGCGTCGCCCGATTTTGAAGCCTTCGCAAGCTTTGAGACAAACTTTTTTTATTGGCCTAATTACTTCAAAATCATGGTTTAAATGGGTTAAAATAAACTGTCTGTGTTAACCCCAACAACTTATTTTCTGAGTGTTTTTTGGTTAGTAAATAGAATTCCATGGTTTGACACTGTGTTAACACCATTTACAGTGTTTACGGCTACGCTTGCAACTGTACACAAGTGAACACATTATTAAATACAGAATGCTTCGTTATGATGAAAATGGGAAAATATGTTGAACATTCCTTAAATTATTTTGAAGCAGATTCTCAGAGTGAATTAGTAAAGGTATGAGATTTGTCTACAGAAATTACAGTCAAGATCGATTATGAGTCCAGAAATGTCTTTCATGATAGGGCAACAAAAAAAAATGTTATGTTGTCCTCGACCGCCCGCTCGTAATTTTAGGGCCGCTCCGATTTTTTTTCTTCAGATTTTTTTCTTTTTTTAAATCATATTTTTTTTATTGTTTTGTTTTTTTCAGGGTTTTTTTTCAGATTTTTTTCAAACAGTTTAAATGGCATTAATATTAAATTAAGTGTTTATAACATATATGTGCGGCTCTTTTGAGTGATTTTAACTTCTTGTTGGCTGAACTTTGAGCTTCTGCTGGTAAAAGAAAATTGAAAAAAAAAAAAAAAAATCAAAAAAATCCACCCGCCCCTCCTCTCTGAAAGCTGTCGAGGACAACATAACAACAAAAAATTGTTGCCTAGTCTAACTTCATTTAATATAAGATCAAAAAAAAAAAATATGTGTACAATTTTGAAAAAGATCACATCAATATTGCTGTAAGTCCAGCTATTTTGATCCAAATTTCTATTTCAATGATTTGTGTGCAAGCAGTAACTCCCAGTTGAGTAGACTCGATGCAAGTCAAACTATCTACAATGCATTTCACAAATGATTTGGCTGCAAAGCAAGGCCGTTCGACAGACTCAGTGCCAGTCTACTAGATATTGCCTAACCAGTCACAGTTTAGTAGACTGTGTGCAAATCATTACTAGCTGCGAGCTATTGCATACCAGGAATTGCAATGTATCAAATGACCTATGACCCCCAAGTCATTATCCCAGGCCAGTATATTGTTGTTGTTGAACTGTTTGCAAACTAAATAATGGGTTATAATAACAGACTTAATAACTACAAACGTTGGCCAAACATTTCATGGGGTCCAAATTTGTGAATTAAATATTTGAGGTTTACTTTTTTAGTATTAAAAATGAACATTTTCAAATTACGAGTTGTGAAAAGTTTAAAACAATATTGATTTTTTTTTTTTTAAATGCTTGGTTTGCTCAAGGTTTGTGGAAAAAAAATCAGATTATTTTTTTTCCCTTTCAGATTATTTTTTTTCAGATTTTTTTCAGATTTTTTTTAAACAGTTTAAATGGCATTGAATATTAAATTAAGTGTTTATAACATATATGTGCGACTCTCAGAGTGATTTTAACTTCTTGTTGGCTGAACTTTGAGCTTTCCGCTGGTAAAATAAAATTTAAAATTTAAAATAAAAAAAACCAAAACCGCCCGCCCGCCCCTCCTCTTTGAAAGCTGTGGAGGACAACATAACAATTTTTTTGTTTTGGCCTAAGAATGGAACTTCTTGATTCATGCAAACAGCACAAAGGTACAGGGTGTCCCAAAAGTCTATGCACGTTTTTGAAGAGTCATATCTCATAAAATATAAATCATATGGTATAAATTTTACCATATTTTGATAGACGAGATTTGGGAAATTAATTTGATACCAAACACAACCCTATTGGTGAACCCACAACATTATAAAACTGGTTGAAAGTTGAAAGTCATTGGCCGTGTGCCAGACCAACCCATACCAAGTATACAAATTGTTGCTAAAATCAGGTGCGCATAAATTAACGGTATGAAAGCAACGTTGCGCATTAGTCACAGTTCACTGCTTACCTTGCGACATTAATGTTATTTAATACCAAACTCGGTCACTCACAACATAAATAAGCGTAGTAGACAACATTGAAAGTCTTCATTCAAGATGGTTTACAGCATAGATAAGCGAATACAAATTGTATGGTTCTACGCTGAAACACATTCAGTTCAACTTACTCAACAAAAGTTCAGAAAACATTTCAAAGTGAAACGCGCACCAGGAAGAATATCCATTCTGAAGTTGGTGGATACATTTTTGAACACAGGAACATATTCTAAATGGGTAAAACAACCTTCGATGAGGCCTTCAAGCAGCATTAAAATAATCCGCTAAGTTTAAATTTTAACATGTTTGACAGCTATGTGATGTGTGTGTTCACTTTTCTGTTACGTTATTCAATTGTTTAGGTCTGTGATTTTGCATTAGCACACGTCTCTGTATACATGGAAAACATTTAAATTAGATTTCACTATAGAAACGAAAATGATGTGTGATATAGTTTGTTATTATAATGATATCACTGTAATGTAAAATTTTAAATATTACAATTGACGGATCACTTTCCGTGTAACCAACTCTACCCTATCTCAATAGGTATGGATTTATGAACTTATTCCTCCGAAGTATAAAATTACATTTTTGCAGTAATACTTTTTTTACTCCTAGGGTGGCATTACAAACAGATGTTACTCCAATGTTTGGTATCAAAATTATTTCCCACATCTCCTCTTTCTAAATATGTATTCATATTTTCAATACGACTTATATTTTGTGAAATACAAAGCTTCAAAGTCGTGCATAGACTTTTGGGACACCCTGTACATCCAAAGTATCAAAAGGATAAATGATTGCAAAGAATATGAAAACATTTAAAACATATTTTACATTAATAAAAAGTTACAAGAACATCAAATTGATTTTTAGTGTCAAAAGGTGCGAAACAATCAATTTCAATGATTGATTTCAAAAGAAGGACCACTTCAATGTGAATAGGAAGGATAAGTGGATGATCTAATCTACACTGTATCAATCTTTAAAATAGCTTGATTTGACCATACACCTGAATTTCATCTTATTGCTTATTAAACAGGCGCGTACCGCGGCATGTGAGCCAGGGGGGGGCAGAAGTATGTCGTCCCGGTAGTGGCGTAAATTTCCCGGTAAATTTTTGTAAAAGGTTGCCCTAAATTTTTTCCCAGTCAGTCAACTCGTGAATTTCACGTAAGTGGGGGGGGGGCGGGGGGGGGGGGGGGGGGGGGGTAGGTAGGGTCAAAAAAATTCACACGGTCAAAAAATTTCGCATAGTCACAAAATTTCGCACAGTCACAAAATTTCGCACAGTCAAAAAATTTCGCACGCTCTCAAAAATTTGGACTCAAAAAAGCACAACGGTTAACAAATAATGCCAATTCCTCAGTGTTTTAGGCCCTATTTGTTTCCTTATGCAAATTTAGCGACCCGGTCTTGGGAATTTAGCGTCCCGGTATTTGGAGCCAGGGGGGGCAACTTGCCCCCCCTGACCCCCCGGTCGGTACGCCACTGTTATTAAAGGGGCATTGAGAGATACATATCGGAGTGCGCCCTCAATTATCCTGGAAATCAGTTGTTTTGCATCAAAGTAATACTTCGGCATATATACTAACTACCATCTGAAACAGTTTACCAACATTCGCCGTTTATCATATAAAATTTCATTATTTTCTTAGTTTCGATATGATGATATCGAAACTAGGTGCTGAATTAGGAAGTTTTGCTATCGTTTACTCACGGACTTTCGCGGCAAATCTCAACCTGGAAGTGCCGTTATTTGCTTATTTGGCACTGAAGGCGATGTCAGAATTGCATATGACAATTTGGATTTGGGCTATGTTGATGATTATCTTTACGTTATTTGCTCATTTAGTATATCGATACATCTCTCAATGCCCCTTTAACTATAGCAGCTTTTGTTTGAGCTTAACTGGAAGCCCTCTGAAATCTGGAGGATGAGTTTTTGTACAGGTAACAGACCTGGGATGAACCCCTACTCTGACAAAGTCTGCAACTTTTTAACGTGTTCAGGGTGAAAAGTGTCTGTACACGGGTCCAACAGCTTTACGTAACTCTCCGAACCACGGCGCACTACATTCACTGTATAGACCTGCACGTTGTACACAGTGAATGGGGTAGAGGAGAAATTCTACAAAATGTACATCCAATTAGGCCTCGCCAACTTGATCTTTAGTTTCCCGTAACATTTTTTTTTTAAACATTATTTTTACGACTTTCATTATTTATACAAAATGTGGTTGTCAGACGTATTGTTATACACCGCTGCACACCATCATAGAATGAAATGGGTCAATTTAGATGTAAGTAATACAGAAAGGCTATAAACATTTCACTTCATTTTAACGACAGACGATTGATCAGACAATTTCATCACACAAAATGCATGAATTCGGACGTTTTCATTGCAAAAACGGTATTTTTTTCCCAAAATTTCAATAATGAATTCAAACGCGGGCATGAAAATGAAGCGAAAAATTATCCGAATCAGATGAAAAAACGGCATCTGAAAGCTAAGTGTTTTTTCCCTTTCCGCGTGTATAAACATACAATGTATAACACCAGACTTTAGGACCTCATGGTAAACAAGTTGCGCATTGTATATATACAAAAAAAAGTGCAAAGAAAACGTTTATAGAATTACAATGAAGTAGATAAAGACATATCATTTACATGTATGTGCTCAATTAATATGACCGCACAGGAGCATGTGCCAGTTAAATTATAATTCATACGTTAAATAAAAAGCTTCATGGATGCACTAAAATGGTTAACTTTTTTGCAGGCGACTATCCTCTGCAAAGAATTTCAGCATTTTTGTTGGTACGACTGCATTTTAACTTTAGCATAAAATAGAACTGCGGTTCCCATTGGTGGATAGAACAGCAAGACTTCGAGCCGACCAACATGCGCTTCCAATTTGCTGATTGTATCTAGAGAGACTATCACTTCAAGAAATTTACCGCCCACACGCTTAATTATTAATCATGCGCGAATAGGGCTAACGCTGAAATTTTGCGGGCAACTATAATAAATAACATCTTACCCAAAGAGTGCTGAAATAGTCCAGAGCCTCATAGAGGACATAAAACAAACTGTACAATCCATACCACACGCTGTCTAGAAATTGATAAGCGAGGTACGACAGCGGCAGTCCCACAACAACGGCAATCAACACCTTATACCACCGTGACACCAATTGCCCAAGAATTTCAGAAGCAAAATTCAACAGGGTTATGGGTATGGCTACAGTGCCTACGACTAACGGAGTGCCTGAATCTTGCAGGCCCTGCAACCAGCTATCCAATGCACTGGACAGTGTGTATTTGAATGGGTAAAAAGCAGTGCCACACAAAACAGCCCAAACTAAGGGTCGAAGAAAGATTTCCATAACGAAAAACATGACCACTGCAGCCCCACATGATAGAAACACGAATAAGAGGGTAGCTGCATTGTAAAAAGCCTGTTTTAAAGCCTTCTCGTGGCCTGCAGGGATGATGTTTATGAAGCTATCGAGAGGAGATCGCAAATCTGCGCCGGACGGTGTTGTTGACGCCATTTTGGGAAATGCCCTTGCAGATGATGTCACAGGTCGAAAACGAGGCAAACGGGAATCCCAGTTCTAGGGGCCAGTGGGGCCAACCTCCACGGATCCATTCAGTCATGGATGGATGCTGACATGCTGAGTGAAACTGACGTGATTAATTAAATTAGATTTTAATTTGATTGATTGATTGATTGATTGATTGATTGATTGATTGATTGATTGATTGATTGATTGATTGATTGATTGATTGATTGATTGATTTACCTAAAACTTCACTCTTCCTACCATACCAATGCCGATTATGACACGTCAAAAGTTTGCTATCTATACTCCCTTTCATAATCCCTTGGACATAATTCGCGTTATTTCACGCGAGCGTATTTTGTTGTTGTTTTCGAGGCACACTCTCCGGCATTCAATATTTGTATAATACGCACGTGTGTGGGCGGGCGGCCACACCAGTAGGCCCTAGGCCTAGCTATAAAACGATGCTATCTACTGAAGACAGCAGACGGAGGCATTCAACATTATGAATTCATGCAGAGCCCCGGCCGAAATAAAAAATAAATTGAATGTGGTGAAAAGCTATCAAGAGACACTTATTTTATATTCGGATTAGCGGACCCAATTTTTTTCGGAATAGCGGACCTTTTAAAAAAATCGGACTAGCGGGCCGTCGGACTAGCGGACCGTCGGACTAGCGGACCGTCGGACTAGCGGACCGTCGGACTAGCGGACCGTCGGACTAGCGGACCGTCGGACTAGCGGACCGTCGGACTAGCGGACCGTCGGACTAGCGGACCGTCGGACTAGCGGACCGTCGGACTAGCGGACCGTCGGACTAGCGGACCGTCGGACTAGCGGACCGTCGGACTAGCGGACCGTCGGACTAGCGGACCGTCGGACTAGCGGACCGTCGGACTAGCGGACCGTCGGACTAGCGGACCGTCGGACTAGCCGCCCGCGATTTTTTTTTTTAATAGTAAACATTTGAATGGGCTCACATGAAAAATCATTTTATTCAGTGAGTTTTGCTTTATTCCGTGTTAAAACGAAATAAATAAATTTTACAAATGTTTACTAGTAAAAAAAAAATCGCTAGCCGCCCATGCTAGCGGACAGCAACCTCTTTTCTATCATATCAGAGTCTTTATCAAGGGCATGAGTAGTCTGGGTCATAATCTTGGATTCCGTGACCATTTTCTTCCTACCTTTGTTTTTTGGCGAATTTGTCAACTAGAACCATTTTAAAAGAAATGCGCTCCTATGGACCCTCTCAAAAATGACGGGAACTTATTTTATAGCGCGCAATGCAAAATGCTCTCATTTTGAAAAATGATATTAAATTGTTCGTCTGATTGCAAGGATTCCAGAAGTTTTTACAACCTATAGGCCTACTTTAAATCTAGTATGATTATTCGGAATATTGGGGAAACAGTTGATGCGGAAGAGAGAAAATGAGCCTGGACAAATAGACAAAATGCTCGCTTTTGTTTTGACCAACAATGGTATTCATTTTCTGACCCCCTATTTTCCGTGTAAAACTCACGAAACTCCCCCACCCCCACCTCCAGGATATTTGGGACCGCTCTCTACCGAAGAAAATGACAGCCTACCCATTACCGTATGCATCCCACACGGCCTACTCAAAATCCCGTTGACAATGAACATGTCACTACCAATTGGCAACTACAGGTGGTTATCATGCAAAAACCAGTCCCTTACCGAAGTAGTTAGTCTATAATGTCCCGAACCGTGTATGACGCGTTGACATGCGTACTCGTGGAGCGCGGCACGTTCACGTATACGCGAAGCGTGACGCATGTGCGCACTTGACAACTCCTACCACGCGTAGCCAAGGGAAAACGTGGTAAACAAACATTTTCCGTGGAAATGAAAGATAGGACACGGTTGTTGCTGATTTTCCAATATAAAACGTCGCGAAATTGTTGAGAATGACCGCAGAGAAGAAGAACCTATTCGATTTGGATGCGTTTGATAAGGAGTGTCTGTTTGGAGGCACATACGTAGCTGCATTGCCGGTAAGTTAATATACAAATGTGGACTATGTGGACTGTTCATGAGGGAAATGGGGTGAACTATTTTGCCCCAAGGTGATCGGCCGGAGACCGCAAGCCTACTATTTTCCCAAAGTTTCGGGATGGACTAATATACAAATATGGACTGTTCATGAGGGAAATGGGGGTGAACTTTAATTGTCCCTCGGTGATCTGGAGACTAGCTTAATAGCCTACTAATCTTCCCTCAGCCGAATAAAGAGGAGTCCATATTTGTTTTATATAACGCATGAAAATATTTTTGTGTGCGATTTTGATCAAATAAAAGTCGATCCTCCATGCCATTATGGCAAAATCGATTTATATAACGCTTGAAAATATTCTAGTCATCTGATTGGTGGATACTACATCAGATAACACAAAATAGTTTGGTCCATTTCATGCTTGACGTCACTTCCATCCATGGCATACCAGCTCAACAGTTTTTACAACCGGTTGGCAATATTCTTTTCCCCAAAACACCATTAAGGACTGGAATACTCTCCCCAACCTCTGGTCTCCATCACCGAGCCAGGCTCATTTAAAACAGCTGTACTAAGATACTACAAACAAGAAGAAACCAAATGCAACTAAAAAGCACACCGGCGCACAACCAGAGAATCCTTCTCGCTTGGCTCCGGATGGAGTGTTGAGAAGTATCATCTATACAGATACAGAACAAATTTTGTTTTTATCATCAGTGATGCACCCTTCATCACCCGCTTCATCATTTACTTCCACCTATTTGAAAACTACCTGCATACAGCCACTGCACTTTAGATGTTCAATATTGTTAACAGTTTTTTCATTTTTTCATATTTCTCTGTTTTTATTGATGTTTTGGCGTTTGTGGTGTGTGCAATTCAGTCCTTGGATCCGTGCGAGGTTCATCTTAGGCCTCCTGGAATCAGTTATCCGCTTTTATTATACAACTGCGAGGTCTATCTTTACTCTTTAATAAATATCAATTTCAACAATTTATCCACGTACCCGTGAAAGCCATTTTTCCCCTCAAAAATGTTCATAAGTTGTATATTCTGAAATCGGGAATAACATGGGTAGTTCCAATGCAGTCAACGCATCCCACACCTGCCCACAAACATAGTCGTGATAGTAGGCCTATTAAAACAGTATTACAACAATGTTCTTTACAATTTACCGTATTCTTTGTTTATTTATTTCAGAGTGGTGTACTGAGTATTCACATAAAACAAGTGAAGAAACTGGATGAATCCCGTATCCTTGAATAATCGTGATAAAATGTTGGCAAGCATACAACCGAATGATGTGCTCTTGGAAAATTCAAGATTCTGCTGTTGTTCATGATTTGTATCCGGATCCGTTTGTCGTTTTTCTTTTCATATTGCTGGCCATGACACAACCGCTGTTCATTTTTCTAGTCATTCATGGTCATCCCGTTTACCAACCACCGTTCATGTTGCTGGTCATGACATGACCATGGCTCATTTTCATGCAGACTATGACAAAACCGTGGTTCATTTGGCAGATCATGACATCAACCACGGTTCATTTTGCTGGTCATGACATCAACCACGGTTCATGCTGCTGGTCATGACAAAACCACAGTTCATTTTTCCAGTCATGACAACCACGTTTCAACCACGGTTCATTGTTCTAGTATTGACATCAACCACGGTTCATTTTTTGCTGATCATGGCACAACTATGACTATATATGTCTCATTTTGCGGGCCATTACATAACCACTGTTCATTTTTCAAGTCATGACATCAACCACGGTTCATTTTGCTGATCATGGCATAAATATGGTTCATTTTGCGGGTCATTACATAACCACCTCTACATCGACTCGGTTCATTTGTCTGGTCATGACATACACACCGTTCAAATTGCTGATCATGGCATAACTATGGTTCATAACCACTCTACATCGACTACGATTCACATGTCTGGTCATGACATACACACCGTTCAAATTGCTGGTTATGACAAAGACACTGTTCAAATGGCTAGTCATGACAAAGACACTGTTCAAATGGCTAATCATGACAAAGCTACTGTTCTAAGACACTGTTCTAATGGCTAGTCATGACAAATACACTGTTCAAATGGCTAGTCATGACAAATACACTGTTCAAATGGCTAGTCATGACAAAGACACTGTTCAAATGGCTAGTCATGACAAAGACACTGTTCAAATTGCTGTTCATGTCAAAGACACGGCTTAAATGGCTAGTCATGACAAGGACACTGTTCAAATGGCTAGTTATGACAAAGACACTGTTCAAATGGCTAGTCATGACAAAGACACAGTTCAAATGGCTAATCATGACAAAGACACTGTTCAATGGCTAGTCATGACAAAGACACTGTGCAAATGGCTAGTTATGACAAAGACACTGTTCAAATGGCTTGTCATGACAAAGACACTTTGTCATGATCAGCAATTTGCTAGTCATGACAAAGACACTGTTCAAATTGCTAGTCATGACAAAGACACTGTTTAAATGGCTAGTCATGACAAAGACACTGTTCAAATGGCTTGTCATGACAAAGACACTTTGTCATGATCAACAATTTGCTAGTCATGACATAGGCACTGTCCAAATGGCTAGTTATGACGAAGACACTGTTCAAATGGCTAGTCATGACACTGTTCAAATGGCTAGTCATGACAAATACACTGTTCAATGGCTAGTCATGACAAAGACACTGTTCAAATAGCTAGTTATGACAAAGACACTGTTCAAATGGCTTGTCATGACAAAGACACTGTTCAAATGCTAGTCATAACAAAGACACTGTTCAAATGGCTAATCATGACAAAGACACTGTTCAAATGGCTAGCCATGAAAAAGACACTGTTCAAATGGCTAGTCATGACAAAGACACTATTCAAATGGCTAGTCATGACAAGGACACTGTTAAAATTGTTGGTCATGACATGCACATTGTTCATTTGACTGATCATGATATAATCAATGCTCATTAAGTTGCTCGTGATGTGTATAACCACTTCGTTAAGCTGGTCAAGACATGCATTTTCCCAAAATGTATAGTTTGACAAAATCACCAATAAACTAAGGTACGAACAAATGGTCACGGAATCCAAGATTATGACCTACTAATACGATTCTAGTGCACTATCCACTGTTCCTCTTTTCGGTTGACTATGTCTGGTTATGTCATGACCAGCAAAATGAACCGTATTTGATGTCATGACTAGAAAAATGAACATTGGTTATGTAATAATGACCAAGAAAATGAAACATGGTTATGTCATGACCAGCAAAATGTACCGTGGTTATGTCATGACTAGCAAAATGTACCGTGATTATGTCATGACCAGCAAAATGTACCGTGGTTGATGTCATGATTAGAAAAATGAAGAGTGGTTTCGTCATGATCTACAAAATGAACCATGTTAGTCAAATTTGCTGGTCTTAGCACAATTTTGCCTTTGGTCATGCTAAAACCCTGGTTCGTTTGGCTAGTCAGAACATAGCTATACTGTTACTTTTAGAATTCATGACATAGCCACTGGTTATTTTGCAGGTCGTGGCATTATAAACTACTGTTTGTTTGGTTGCTCATGATGTAAAGCACTTTTCATTTTGTTGGGCGTTGCGTTGCCATTGTTTATTTTGTTTACCATAATATAACTAACCATTTTCAATTTCAATGTTCGTGATCGACAAAGATAAATTTGTAAAATCTCTAGGGGAAGTTATTTCAAACCAACCATCTTACATTCGTCAAGATAGTAATGCCATGTTTGAGTGGTATGATTCTGAAATCAAATGTTTACTGGACACATACGCTCCTTCAACGACTCGTACACGCCTTGTAAAAAATCGAATGCCGTACTACAATGATTTAATTCACCCCGCACGTCGTGAACGCCGTCAAGCAGAACGAAAGTGGAGAAAGTTTAAGTCCGAACTTGATGGTGAATTTTATTTAAATGCAAAACGTAATGTAAATGATCTCACCATGTCTGCAAAACAAGCATTCTTCAAGGATAAACTATCTTCTTGTTCAACTAAAGATGTCTACCGCACTATTAACTCACTTCTCAACAAAAATGTTCAACATCTACCATACTACGATTCTGCAATAGATCTCGCCAATCAATTCTCTTCATTTTTTGTCAATAAAATTGTGAACATCAGAAAGGAACTTGACAATGAAAATGTTAGTATTCCTGATCACTTTTGTGACTCTTCCCATGGAAATGTTCCTCCTCTTGAAGTGTTCAGACCAACTAATGAAATTGAACTTTTGAAAATCATCAATTCATCACCAAGTAAAACCAGTCGGTTGGATCCTATATCAACATGGTACCTCAAAGACAACCTGCCTCAACTTATTCCTGTGCTTGCTGATATTGTAAATGTCTCTCTTTCTACCGGAGTCTTTCCCAAAGGAGCTCATTCTGCAATTATAAGGCCTCTACTGAAAAAGTCAACTCTTGATCAAAATACGCTGAAGAACTACAGACCTGTTGCCAATATAACTTTTGTTGGTAAATTAATTGAAAGATCGCATGTTCACGTCTCACAGAACATATGGATTTGAACAATCTTGCAGACCCTTACCAATCTGCATACAGAGCACTGCACAGTACTGAATCAGCACTTCTAAAAGTGAAAAATGACATCATGTTTTCACTAGATGCTAATAGAGCTGTTCTTCTTGTGTTATTGGACTTATCAGCTGCATTTGACACGATTGATCACAACATTTTAATTTCACGTCTTTCTGAATGGATTTGTGTCACAGGAACTGCATTAAATTGGTTTCGTTCCTATCTAAATGATTGGTCTACCCAAGTGGATATAGCTGGTAAACTCTCAGATCCAATCATCTCGCAGTTTGGTTTGCCACAAGGCTCTGTAGTTGGACCTGTTGGATATTCTGTTTATACCCTTCCAGTTGGTGACATTGCAAATCATCATAATGTGTCTCATCATAAGTATGCCGATGATACGCAGTTATACATATATCATTTGATCCCAAAGTGCCGGGTGACCTTAACAGTGCAATAACTCGACTCCAAAAGTGTATATTTGATATTAAGAACTGGATGACTGCAAACAAATTAAAGATAAATGATAGCAAAACAGAGTTCTTTATTGCCGCATCTACATACAATCGCAAACACCATCTGCCATCTGATATAACTCTTTCTATTGGAAATGAAAACATTCAACCTGTGAAGACCGTAAGGAATTTGGGTGCCTTCTTTGATTCACAAATGACCATGTCATCACATATCACAAATGTCAGCAAAACGGTTACTTTCCATTTACGAAATATCGGCAGAATCAGGAAATATATTGATCAACCTACATGTCAACATGCTGTACGTTCATTGATACCATCTACTTACATCATTCGCCTGCAACATTTGCAAAACTGGGCTGCACGTCTTGTGTTTGAAGTGGACCGAAAACATTCGCCTGGACCACTTTTAAAATCACTGCATTGGCTTCCAATACGCCAAAGGATCATCTTTAAATTACTTTTGTGTGTATATAAATGTCTTCATAAACCAAGGAACAATCTACTTGTCAAATTGTTTATCATTATCATATGTTCCAAAGAGACCACTCCGATCTTCAAATAACTATCTACGTCTTCAATAACCTATCACTAGAGTTCTAGCTGGTGATAGAACTTTCACAGTTTGTGCGTCAAAGGAGTGGAATAAGCTACCTATCTGTATTAGACAATCATCATCTACAAGTGTGTTCAAAAAAGCTCATTTGTTCCCTTAAACAGTTTTTCTGTTTATATTTTGTTTCTAATCTATTTTGTAATTGCTATAATATATTGTACGTACTATGCTCAAGTTACACTCACATTTTGTAGTTTAAGTTGTAATTTTAAGGTTTTATCTTGTAAAGCGCTCTGAGCCTTTTGGAAATGGCGCAATTAATGCTTTCTGTATTGTATTGTATTGATCATATCACTGTAAATTTCATCGGGTGTGACACATCGCTATGATTATTTTGCTGGTTATGGCATAACCACCGTTTATTTTGCTGTGGTCACTGTTCATGATATAAACCCTTTTCCTTTTGATGGTCATTACATCACTGTTCATTTTAGTGGTCATGACATGACCACTGCTCGTGTATAGTCTGATCATGACATAAACACTGTCCATATTGCTGACAAGGACAGTTCCACTTTTCTTCTTTCTAGTAATGACATATCTAATCTTTTCGTTTTTCAGTTAATGACATAACCAGCACTTGATTTTTAGGTCATTGACGCTCGTTTTGCTGGTCATGACTTGAAATTCGTTCTATCTCGTGGTTAATTATACCATAATTTTTCTTGACTATACTTAATTCTCTTGTCAGACGTTAACAGTCCAGATCCAGAAGTCTACGTACGGGTCCGTGTTGGTAAATTTATTAAATCGTCACACACGACAACGGTGTACAAGGGTCGAACAATTATCGATGATATAAAACACTTTTCATTAACGGTAAGATTCAGGTATCCTAATGGGTGGGCGGGGAATGGGGAGGGGGAAGTAGAGAGGAGAGTGGGGTTGTCGGGAAAATTAGCATGTTTAGGGGATTTAGTGAGAAAAAGACCATGAGGGAACGCGGTATATTGATATATTTATTGATTTGCAAGGAACTCATTTCGAGCGGGAGGAGGTCAACGACTGAACCGGAAAAGAACCCATCCCCAAGCCTCAGGATCGCCAATGTTTTAAATATTGGTCCAACATGCTTAAAAGTAGTGTTGTGACACAAAGTCAGAAAACCGTAAGTTACGTATACCTCGAGTCACAGAACATAATAAAGTCAAGTAATTTTTTCTCTCCGAAGGAGTTAATAGTCTGTTGCAAGGCAAGTCTTAAATTGCTATGTCAAGTTACGAAGACGGATCAGTATACGTTCTGTCACTGGGAGACTTTTTCAATGAATTAAGACTTGGCCAAAGCTGTTTATTGAGAGATGAGACAATCCCTAAGTTGGAGTACCACCGATGCTTCGAGAAGTGGAGGATGAGGATGCGCGTGTATAGACGTACATCAAGGAAGGCTATACGTATACTTCAAGGGAATGTGACTTTGAAAAAAAAAGTTTTTGAAATTGTATGGCCATCTTTAGAAACATGGACCAAGTGACAAAACGTTTTGATCCGCCCTCGTATACAGTCAAACAAGTGACAATCCTGCACTATAGATATTCTCAATAATGACAGACATAATGAAGTTCACGATGCATGTATCACTCTTTTACTCATATCAAATTCAACTTTTCAAAATTCAAAATTTTATTAACCTATTAAAATTAAATTATCATTTATGTAATCAGGTTTCCCGCAAACGAGATGACCCGTCCAACGAGGTGCGCATAGACTTGATAGTTGTTGAAAGTGCGCATGCTCATAGGATAGTTGGGCACAAAGACATGCATCTCTATGATATCATCAAGGTAAGTATGTCACAGAGAAACATGATTCTAATTGCGTTAAATTGATATATAGCGAAATTTTTTCGTTGCGGAAAATTGGGCAAAGTTATTTACAGTTTTAACAACATTTGATAAAATACGTGTTCATTTTAACTGGTATTATTTGGGACTTTTATTTTCACTTGATAGTTTGATTCCCACCCCTCTTATCATGAGGATTTGTGTTAAAGATTTCATGTTTGCTTTAATGAAACCCTCACACTACCAAATATACGGCAACGCTATGATACACCAATTCTTAGGCTACCCTCCTATAAGGCGAGTTCATACTTCTGTCGTCGTTGCGCGTCGACGGATTACAGTTTACACTATCCGTTCATGATACTCCTGTCGTTGCGCATCGCCCGAAGTCGACGAATATCGACGTAGGAGTAAAACTAATGTCAACTTTCATCCGGCGACGTATCGGTCGATGCTGCGACGTGAGTATGAACGGACCATCCGCCGACGTCGTCTGACGGGAGCGTAATAACGCGTCATATCTCATTGCGCAATCATTGTGGGCTTATAATATCTAGGTACGAAAAAAAACCCAGTTTTTCGTAGTGTGATAAGGGTAAATTCCTCGGAATCTCACGGCAACAACACAGGTTCGATTCCCAACGCCGGCGTAACATGTGTTTCGGACATATGATGTTCCCCATTGTCTCGTCCTATAGTTACTTCCGATATAACCGCTGTAAGAGTTGTGGTTATCACTTTAGCGATGGGTGGGTCTCCGACTGGACTTGGCCCAGGACCGAAATTGATACTAGGCTCATTGGCCAGTGAAGTCCACTGTCTGCATTACATGTTTATTACAGAATTGTTCTATTTATAATACAATCCTATCGTTATTTCTATTTTTTCTCAGAATCTATATGTGGCGGGAACATATGAACTGCAATATCGTCAGCATGTAAGTTCATATTAAAAACTTTCTGACCGGCAGGTAATTGTATGTTGTGGAATGAAAACCTCAGCTATACATGTGTAAACTATGATAACGCACACTCTAAGGAGTCCCAGAACTTTTCTTCTCTCTCTAGGGTAAAGGTTCTCTTTAGACGAAAAAAGGTTCCCCAAATCACCAGATTCAGGACCATTTTGGTTCTAAAAGTAACTTTTTGGTTCTTCAAGTTAAGCGTTCACGAATCTGTTAGAAGATCACGAAAGAAGTTCTGTTATACCTATTTAAAAGAACTAAATATACACTGTAAGAAATGTCTGTAATTTTACGTTGACCGTAATCTAAATTTACCGTAAAATTAAGGCAATACTGTATTTAAACGGTATTTTTACGCAAGAAAACATACGATTTCCCGTGTTTATACACTTTGATGTAAAATAGCATATCATACCGTGATTACACAATTCAAAATCAACATACTGTTATATAACATCGGAAGTAACTGTCAGTTCACGGCAATTTACCGTTAAAATACTTTTCTTAACATATTTCCTATTTTAACGGTACGTTGTAAGAAATGTCTGTAATTTTACGTTGAACGTAATCTAAATTTACCGTAAAATTAAGGCAATACTGTATTTAAACGGTATTTTTACGCAAGACGTATTTCTACAGACAATGTTTTTTTACGGTAAACTACTGGCGTCCAGATTGCCACACTATTAGAAATGGACGTTAATTTACAGGGAAAATATACGGTTTTTACCGTTTTAAAACAGTATTTACACAAACAAATGGTAAAAACCAGTAATTTTACGATTCCCTCTATATTAACTTTATTTTTACGTTATTTGTAAAATATTCCGGTTTTTTACAGCAAATGTAAAAATTGACGTTAATTAACAGGAAAAATACGTTTTTTTACCTTTTTAAAACAATATTTACACAAAGAAATGGAAAAAAACCCGTAATTTTACGATTCCCTCTACATAAACGTTATTTTAACGTTATTTGTAAAGTAATCCGTTTTTTCACAGCAAACGTAAAAATTGATGTTAATTAACAGGAAAAATAAACGGTTTTTACCGTTTTAAAACAATATTTACACCGAAGAAATGGTAAAACCCCGTAATTTTACGATTTCCTCTACATTACCGATATTTCAACGTTATTTGTAAAATATTCCGGTTTTTTACAGCAAACGTAGAAATTGATGTTAATTTACAGGAAAAAACATACGGTTTTACCGTTTTAAAACAATTTTTAAACAACAAAATGGTAAAAACCCGTAATTTTACGATTCCCTTTACATTAACGTTATTTTACCGTTATTTGTAAAATATTCCGGTTTTTTACAGCAAACGTAAAAATTGACGTTAATTTACAGGATAAATATACTGTTTTTACCGTTTTAAAACAACATTTACACACACAAAACGGTAAGACCCCGTAATTTTACGATTCCCTCTACATTAACGTTATTTCAACGTTATTTCTAAAATATTCCGGTTTTTTACAGCGAACTTTAAAATTGACGTTAATTTACAGGAATAATATACGTTTTTACCGTTTTAAAACAATATTTACACAAAAAATTGTAAAACCCCGTAATGTAACGACTCCCTGTATATTAACGGTTTCTTATGAATAAATAGTTTATATAACACAAAACACTTCGCCATTATCAACTACTTCGTTGGCTCAGTCGGTAAAGCGTCCGACTTACAATACAGAGGTCCCGGGTTCAATTCCCCGTCCAGTCAAGTTAAGGTAAGTTCATCTAAAAATCTTTAATAAATTGCGAAAGCAGAATAAACATATGACACATACAAATGACACATAAAATTGCTTAAAATATCCGGAATTAAACACAAGCCCCGTTAATTAACAGGTCATGTATATTCACAACACATTCGTAAAATAACGTCAAAACTAAATAAATTAACGGGACATTATATTTTACGGTTTGTTGTATATATTTTATCGGTATATTTAACGGCCCACTGTATTTTATCGGTATTATACTGGCAGCTGGGACGCCGGTATTATACCCTTTAAAAACGGGGTTTTTTCTAACAGTGCAGTAAGTTACTGTATTTTTGCAGGTAACGTTATTTAACGTTTACGTATTTTTGCAGATATCTACACTCCACGTAACGTAATAATTACTGTTTTTTTACAGTTGTCCAGTATTTTGTAGTTTTACAGCCCACCGTCATTTAACAGTCCCAGCTGCAAGGTAAACTGTCGTTTTTTTTACAGTTACCCAGTATTTTTGAATTTTTACAGCCCACCGTAATTTAACAGTTCATACTGTTAGTGAGTCCCAGCTGCCAGTAATAATTACTGTTTTTTTACAGTTGTCCAGTATTTTGTAGTTTTACAGCCCACCGTCATTTAACAGTCCCAGCTGCAAGGTAAACTGTCGTTTTTTTTACAGTTACCCAGTATTTTTGAATTTTTACAGCCCACCGTAATTTAACAGTTCATACTGTTAGTGAGTCCCAGCTGCCAGTAATAATTACTGTTTTTTTACAGTTTTATTTTTAACAGTGTAGGGTCTTACTGAAAATGATACCTGTACACATTTATGAAACCTTAGTTGGTTTCTTCAAGAGAACCTGTGCAATATTAGTTCTACTGAGAGGATACAAGAATTCACAACAAATTATAACTTTTGTTCCATTTATCCAATTCCAATTTCAATGTAGACGATCGCCGAGGTTGAAATGGAAGCCTGCTTTGGATACGGCATATTCGGTTTCGGCTATTCCCACCAGTTAGAGAACAGGCAAAAGAAGCTGTCGGATATTCTGGGCCATTCGCTTCTTTTACGGGTTGAACCACCGGAAAACAGACGACAAGCCAAGAGGCAAGTAGTAATGATATTATTAGACGTTATATGGACACTTCCTATCGCATGACTGGATTATGGAATGAAAAATCTCAATATACATCGGTCGAATTAGCATTGTATATATTTGTTTTCTTCTCGTTACGGTATCATGAATGACGATGTCTATTAGATCCATGCATGGTGGTCACTTTAGGTTATAAAGTACATCAGTTTGTACCATATGATTTTCTTTTTTATTAACATGATTGATGATTATGAATTATCATTTTTTGATATGAATTATATTGTTCCTCTGTATATATCATTTTACTTTCACGTGCCATCGGCTGGGCTCATGATAGTATATAGCGGAGCATTAAAATGGAAGACGCTATCCACTCCGTTGAACAGAGGCCTCGTATTATGCCTCTCGTTTTGTTCATTTATTTGGTCGAGATGTACACAGCCAGCTGCTATCAGGTTGATTTCTTATCTCAAATCGGGTTTTGTGCGGTTATTTTATAAGGGTTTTTGGTACACATGAGGAATCACCTCGCTCGTCCCATATCACGGTCTTAATACTATGGCCGTAATTTACGTTATTTCACGCGAGCGGTTTTTTTTGCTGTTCGCGAAGCTGCGTCCAGATCGTAAATGCGCGAACAACTATTATACATGCATGCGTGTCACGATTGACCAACCAGGACGCGCGGTTATTTTTGAAATCGCCCGGTACGCACTTTTGTATTTTGACGCTTACTATTATATAACATGATAACATGTCATAAATTACTTCAGAATTGTCCATTAACGTTAAAGGATGGCCGAATTAACAACAAAAACATTGAATAGATTATACTCAAACGCATGTCTTAATGAATATATATTGTTCATCAAAACCAAATAAAAATGGTAAATTAGTAAAAAAAATTACCAACGTCTGTGGTCTGAGGTAAAAATAACCGTTTTTCCGATTCATCGTTATCCTTTGTAGAAACAGTGTTGCCTCTCCATATTATCAGAGGTATAATTATACCACGGATGGTAGAAACACCTTTCTACCATTTGTGATTATACTCAGACCCGGATTGAATGAATTAAAACGCGAGTATGTCGTTAACTGACATTCGTCGTAAATGAAAGTAAGAAATCATAACTTAATCTTTCTTTGCATGTCTCGTAACAGTGACGTCATGTCGCCGATGCCGGTTGGGCATCCAGAAATAATCAATTTCGCCGAAGAGGTAGAAATAGGGAGCGCATCAACAGATCTAAGTAAGTTTTTTTTAATGTTAAAGGTAGATGTTCTGATTACTGGCCCGATTTTTAACTTGATGTTTTCTATTTTACATGAAAGGTCATCCTTAAGATTGTCGCATAAAAACAATTTTAAAAAAATTAAAAAAAAGATTGTCGCATTTCAAAGTTTGAGTTGCATAACTCCAATGGTTCTTATTTTAGAAGCAAATGGTCACAAGAAATGTGCCCATTGAGTAGTACACAAACTGACTGGTGGTTAACTACCTTTGGCAGTAATTCACCACCTTTTAGCCTATAATTTCTATAAATGGAACATTTCTGGCCCCTAAGATTATTAATATGGGGATTCTTCTGATATCAAATCTTGATGTGAAAGAAAAAAAATCATACCCCAAAAAAGTGATCGGAACATACACCTCAATGCAATATTCGCATTAAATTATCAAAGTCCCAAAATATAAATTGTATAATGCAATTCTGTAATTTCAAAAGTATTGTTCTATTTTATACTTTCTATATTAACACTTTCCACGCGGCAGTCGTCTGCAGACGACAGTTCCAAAATTCCACAAAATGTTTCAAAAATGTCAATTTTTTTTTATTATTTCACCACCACATTTGGGATCACCATGAGATTTCTAAGTACAAACATGCCTAATATTGGTTCAGTATTTCCTGAGATTTACTTTGAAAGTTGGGAGAGGTTTCTGAAAAATCTGATTTGTATAATATGGTAACAAAAATTTAAAAATGTCTTTGTTCCGACAGGGGATTCTCGTTCTCGTCTTGACGTGTTTGCAGGAATGGAGAAGCACGAGCCCGTGATACTGGCTCGAACTATGAGAAAAAGGTTGGTATGTTACACGTCATTAAAAAACCAAGTTAAACATTTATGAAATAACCATTAATCTCTATACATAATTCCAACCACTATACATTACCACTATAACTGTCATAATACTATGGACGAAATTCAAGCTATTTCACGCGAGCGTAATTTTTGTTGTTCCCGTGACGGCGTCCGCATACATGTACATAAGATGCGCAACTACGCGCGAACAAATATGTATATGCATGCGCGTGGTGATGTAACGTTCGACCAATCATGTCGCGCGGTAATCTTTTGAAAGCTTTTGGTACGCACTTCGGATTTACGCGCGTACGCACGCATTGGTGGAATTATGAACATAGCATTACGACGCTTACTATGATAAATGATTAGAGAATAATGACTGCGTAACAACTGTTTTCGTGAATTTGTTTAGAAATCAGAGGTTGTTGTTCAGATCCGAAGTGCGTACCAAAAGCTTTCAAAAGATTACCGCGCGACATGATTGGTCGAACGTTACATCACCACGCGCATGCATATACATATTTGTTCGTAATGAATGTTCAACAACTCCCCCATACCTACATAAGTACAGTAATATCTCAGAATAGAAGAGAAAAATACAGTATATTTCAAAACTTAAAGATGTTTAATCTTCGTAATTTTGCCACAAAATATTTAGATTACACCGGATACAGACAGACTTTGCACAGCAGAGCGGCAGACTTCAAAGGAAGAAATTCTTAGAGAAACTGATTATGAATCACGTGGAAGAACCGCCGTCACAAGGGGATGAGGTAAGACCACATTAAGGCATTGGAACACCAGGCCCGTAACCGGGGCGGGCGCCCCCCCCCCCCCCCCCCCACCCCCAATCTGAAAAAAGTCCCTTTTTGTACCAATGTACCTTTTTTTGGTACCAATGTACCTTTTTTGTACTAACATGACTAATGTACCTTTTTTGTGTGAAAACGCCCCTCCCCCACCCCTATTTTCCGGAAACGCCCCCTATCCCCATTGTGTAAAGCATTTTATTTTTTCGGGCCGTTTTGGACTAAAACATGTCCTAAACATGACACTCCTCATATGTTTATCAGCTGATGGAAAATCAGAAGTGTATTTTTTTCTCCATATTTGTACATTAGGTTCCTGAAAATGCACTATATTTGGAAAATTTTAATCTGTAATGTAGAAATCCTTATTAAAACAGTCACCACTTTGATCGAATTCTCCTCCATATATGACCATATTCACGATTTTAAATGACGAGAGATTTGCCATAATGACCAGATTCACTACCATAACCGACCGTATTCTCCACCAATCTATATTGACATTTTATCAACATTTACTAGATTCTCCATCAAATCGGATTACCCACACATATTGTTCATCCCATGGTCTAGATGACTAAGGGAGCAGTTCCATTTGTACGCGATAAAAATTGCGAGAATGTTCCGGGCCCCGATGAGTTTTTTATCAGGCCCCGATGAGATTTTTAGCGCGTACAGTTGCGAATAGCAAAGGATTATTTATCGAGTAGCGTATTACCGCTTGTTTAAATATAACGAAAGATAAGTGGTCGGTCTGTAAATAGAGCTTCGGGTTATTTATTCTAGTTGTAAGGTACAAATTCAGCATTTCATGTTTTTAGAGATAATGTTATTGATGAAATTTATATTTTGGGAGCATACCCCAGGGTATGGCAGAGGCCTCGTATCGGGCCCCGATGTCTATTTTATCGGGGCCTGATGTCTATTTTAGCGCGTATCAACTTGAAAAACATCGGGTCCAAAACATATCAGGCCCCGGTACAGTCGCGATAAATTTATCGCGTATAAATGGAACTGCTCCCTAAAGTGCTACATATGATATAATTGGGTTATCCCCCAAAACCAATTCACCTGCTGATTGCAAACGTTTAGACCTAATACACTTGCCTACTGACCTTGCAGGATGATGAAGACCCTGACGAAATATTTCAAGCGACCGGTGGTGCTCATTCAGGGAGACTACCAGCTACGCCAGGTTCTGCGCCGAAGCAGACGGCCAGCAACTTGTTGGCGGTAACTACGGATACCTACGGGGAAGATGATGACTACGCGGCCTCGATGACGGATGTGGCGGAAATAGGGAACTTCTTACAAAATGCTCCAGGTGGGTACAATGTCCAACTACTCCACCATTAACCCGAATCCTTGTGCACTTATCAAAAATACGCACATCTTTTCAGATCAATACTTTGAGATTTAAATAGCTCTGGGGATGGAAGTTTTATGACGTTTGAGAGGTTAGTTTCATAGTGTTGAATAAATATTAATACGTCCTTTTATTTTGAGAAATCTTGTTGCGTGAAACGAACAGCTTCAAAATATTATACCCATTTTATAATCCCTGTTTCTGAAGATCTTTGATACCTTTTTTTTTATTAGGCTTAAATGTTTACAACGTCACTCAACATAATGAATGTTACTTGGTTCCCGCGTGGTGGTCGAGAGGTGAAAAATACGTTTCCTCAGCCGGGAGTTGAATCCGGGACGCGATTTCTTTTTTATTAATCAACATTTGAATCATGATTTGTAAAATCAGTTGACTTTTTTATTTTAAATAATTTTATTCAGTGAATTTTGCCATATTCCGTATTAAAACGAAATAAATTATACATTTTACAAATGTTGATTAGTAAAAAAAAAATCGCATCCGGGACCTCCCGATCTCTAGACGGACGCTCTACCCACTGCGCTAGCGTAGCTCAGTTGGTTAATCCTATTTATTACACCTCATAAATATTCATGAGATAATAGGCATAAATACTGCAATTTCATTGGTCAATTGAGCTGGCCACAGTGATAATAAATTAAGCTATTGAAGAAATTGAGCTATTCCCCGTGTGGTAGTTTTGGCTACTTCCCTACAACCTCATCCCCAGAGTCACAGTTAGGTGTAATAAAGCAAATACTACATGGTATGATCGGGGCAATAGGGCACACTATTTTCCCTCGGTACTGGCTACAGGCCTACCACCCCTCACCCTCCGGGTTCGGGGTGGTAGGCCTGTAGCCAGTACCTCGGTAAAATAGATTGCACTATTTCCCCTCTAACCATGTAGTATTTGTATAATTTGTTTACCTCAATCTCTCACTACCACAATCCAGTGAGGCATGCAGTAATGCAATGTCTTGGATGTAATGTAAGCCATTTATTATGCTGGTCAGGAGGATGGTGTATGAATACATCTAAGCTAACGAGAACAATGCATCTAAATGCATAAACGATGAACTCAACTTCGATCAATTTCTGCAGCTTTTGCAACTTCATAAAACTTTCTGTTTGTTTTTGACAACTACGTATAATATAGTTGACTACAAATTTGTTCAACTTAATTACTATTTCCGATTTTTGTTTATTGTATTTCATTTCATTTTCCGGCAATTTCGGAGCAATTTTGCATAAAGTTACGTTATTGCTGTTGTCATATTGTTACGTTGATTTTCGTTCTTTTTATTATGGGTGTAGAGCGAGTTGTGATATTATTCCTGTGAAATGAGACGCCTTTTCGCTGTTTTACGTTCTGATTTTTATCTGTTATTACACCATTACAGGTATCGTAAGACGGACGTTACCCCGAATGATGATGCCATCCATAACCACCATAGGAGAGGTATGTACACAAGTGTCCCCAAAGTAAGAATCCCGGGGGGGGGGGGGGGGGGGGGGCACTCAACTTTTTTTGGGTAGGGGTGTGCCGCCCAGGGTCTCAAATATGGGGGGCTAAAGAACTGAACTGAGTGGATTTTATGACGAAAAATAGGGTCTTAGGAACTGATTTTTTTCCAAAAATAGGTCTTGAGAACTGGCATATAGTTCAATTTTCGATTTATTTTGGTTTAAGAAAGCAAAATTTTTGAAGAATTGGGGCTTTGGAACACAAAATTGGGGCTTTGGAACGCAAAATTTCGCGATTTTTGAATTTTCAATAAAATTGGGGTCTTAAGAACTGATGCAGGCTCAAAAGGGGGGTCATAAGAACTAGCAGCAGAGGGTGAAAAAGGGGGTCTTCAGCGCGGCACATACCTATACCCTTTTCAAATGTCATTGCCCCCCCCCCCCCCCCCCCACCGGGGTAAGAATACCCATTCCGATTGTTATAAGTCTTAGTTAGTGATTAGCCGTGGTGATTAGTCATCACCGCTTTACATAATACCAAATTTCCCGCCATCATCTTAACTTTTCTCCACTTTTAATACGTAGCTAGCTAATTCTCCGCCACTAAACTTAGTATTGAATTCTCTATCAATACATCAGTACCTAATTCTCCCCCGTACACAAAAACTTGATCAGGAGTCCTATCTTATATATACGGCCGAGTAATTAGCGCTACTTCGCTACTATATAAGTGAGTGGTAAATCAGGAATTTGAGAGCACCAAACCGGAATAAACTATAGACTAGTATAAAAATGTACGAAAAGGTTTCGCTAAATCTTAGTATACACCTATATTAATATTTACCTCTATAGTTCACTATTCCGATCTTACCGGTTCTTGTTTTGGGCTCAAAATTCATCGCTAGGAATTTACGCTGCAGTTATGGCATTAAATAATAGCGAGGTAGCTTATTTCTCTGGTATGTTACGCCAATTGAATGCACTCGGCGCGGCCGATTATTTAGGTCCCAACTCTTAACATACCTTATTCTCAACACCCATATCTATATTAAAATTGTCACCGTCTATCATTCATTCTCCTCTTAAATCATTCTTCCATTAAAATCCGTGGAACCGCCGCCCCAATACTGTATTTGACACCATTGTATGTTGAATAAGGGCGCATTCTCACTGTGAGAACAAGCCCTTAGGGTTCAATACATAAACAAGGATTCCCATCTTTGAATAAGTTTTTCCGAATTGTAGAAATAAGGTCAAATACCGTAGTTGATCAATGCGGTTTTTCAATCATCGTATATTTCTACTCTGTTCACTCCCGCAGGACGATGATTCTGATCATGATGAAGATGACGTCGTCGGTTCTCTCACGAGTTCAAGGATTACCGACAGCACTTCCGACACAGATAATCATGATCAAGACCGCCACAGCACCCTGGTGGAGTTACCAAACATGTTAGTGCGTGGTTTTGCCGGACGTTTAATGTCTTGGAGAACGACACGAGCCCGACAGACACCCGAGGTAACAACGCCGCCTACGGTGAATCTGGAAGAAGAACCATCTACGAGCAATGTCACGTCCCATGCTACGCCAGCAATTGCAGCGTTCAGGAATCGAGTAAATGCAATGATCAATAAGAATCGTCCGTGAACTTTAAACTTTAAAAGTTTTAAAGGTGATATACAGTATGATTCATCAAAGGAAGACCAGGTCTAAGTTAAAATATGTTTTTAGGGGCACCCTCGAATTGGTTAACAGTTCACTTGTCGCTTTGCTATTTTCAGAGATGTCCTGAACCGCTCTTTTACGCTTTTTGACTCATTTTTTACGCGTGACAAATCAAATATTAAGTATTTTCTGATTTATTTTGAAAAATTTGTCTAAAACGAGGGCAAAGTCTTAAAATGTACGAAGTCATTTCTTTCTTGGTTTATTTTTGCTTTGCTAATTCTCAACTTATAGCAAATAGAATTATGAAATTAGGGTCATCTCGGGTATACCCAACCCTAAAAGAGAAAATGCATTAAAATCTCACTCTCGAGCGGAATGGGTAAGAGTAGGCGTCTAGAACAACCAGCATCCTAAACTTCACTCAACTATGCGTCGCCATACTGATTTTTAGTAGGCTTGGATTTGAACGGATAAGCCAATAACGATGAACCATGAGTAATTTATCAAAAGAGGTGCCTGAAATAAAAGTATCACCAAGAAAAATACAATTTTCAACTACTCTTTATAGTGTTTTTATCATTCCTTAAAGTAATTCGATTACAGAAAAGTTCGTCTGGACTGTCAGTATTTAAGGATTTGTTGTTTGTCGGTTCAAAATGGCATCCACACACGTGAAGGTTGGTAGTATCTGAAGATAACACGTTTTAAACAAGAGTAACACCAAGAAAAATAATATTTTCAACTACTCTTTTTTAGTGATTCTTCGGTTTCAAGAACTGGCCAACATAATTGCAACCATTAGTGTTAAAGTGAAACTACATCCCCTTCAAAGATCTTAATGAAGTACGTTTCACTGTTCTTTTTAAGATCACTCAACAACGTACTGTAAATATCGCTATGAAGTACGTCTCAGCAATGGTCACAGACCTCCCATTGCAGGACACTCAATATGACGATCGTTTCCGTGTTCCAGCACTTCCTGTCAAGTTCACTTTTTTAGTACGTTTCCCTCCCTAGAGTACACCTGTCAAGATCACTCAATAACGAACATTGACCTGTTTCAGCCCTCCCACTAAAACAATGAATAACGTGCGTTTCCCTGTTCCAGCCCTGCCTGTATGTGAAGATGATTCAGTTACGTTCGTTTTCCTGATCAAAAGCTCTATGTAAAGAACACTCACAAAACAAGTTTTCCTGTTCCAGCGCTACCTTTATAGAACACTCAAGGACCACTGTGTACGTGTTCCAGCACTTCCTGACAAGATCACTTTATAAAGTACTTTTCCTTGTTCAAGAATTCCATTTACGATTACTCAACAACGAGCATTTGACGGTTCCAGCCCTCTTCCTAAAACCATACACATCGTGCGTTTCCCTGTCCCAGCCCTTCCTCTGATGATGCTTCAATTACGTTCGTTTTCCGGATCCATAGCTCCATTTACATGTCACTCACAAGATTTATGTTCTGTTCCAGCGCTACCTTTGTAGAACAATGCATGACCCTCGTTTCCGTGTTCCAGCACTTCCTGACAAGATCACTTTATAAAGTACTTTTCCTTGTTCAAGAATTCCATTTACGATTACTCAATAACGAGCATTTGCCGGTTCCAGCCCTCCCACTAAAATCATTCACATCGTTTTGCTGATCCATAGCTCCATGCAAGAACACTCATAAAATACGTTTGCCTGTTCCAGCACTACCTTTAAGGAACAGTCAATGGCATCCGTATTCCAGCACTTCCTGTCAAGATCACTTAAACAGTACGTTTCCCTGTACAAGGGTTCTCTTTCAAGATCACTCAATAACGAACATTTCTCTATTCCAGCGCTCCCGTTAGATTAAAGATGATTTAAGGATGTTCATTTCCTTGTTTCAGCCCTCTCATTAAAGGATACTAATGACGATCGTTTCTATGTTCCAGCACTTTCTGTCAAGATCACTTTATAAAGTACACTCCCATGCCCCTGTTCAAGAGTTCCTTTTGAATATTACCCCATCCCTCGACGTGCTTTCCCGGTTCTAACACTTCTAGAAAATCATTCCTGATCCATGCTCCTCCATGTTAAGAACCACTTAGTGCTCCCTCCCCGTTGAACGATTCACCGGTTAACTAACAGTTGTTTAAAAGAGCATGTTTTAAACAACGTTGAATAATTTCTTAACAAGTTGATTAAAACATGCTCTTTTAAACAACTGTTAGTTAACCGGTGAATCGCTCAACAGTTGTTCAACATATTTTTGCACAATTTGAAAGTAGAGGTCAAAGTTCAAAAATGTATTTTTTTAATAAAAAAAAGTACTGATTTTAGCCAAGTTCGATCAATTTGAACGTATAAGGATAGCATTTTTTTAAAAATTGATATTATGAATGGCACCATTGAAGTGTTAGCTATTTCAATTTGACCTATTATTTATGTTCAGAGTTAAGCAAACACCAGAATTTTACTTGAATTCAAAAATTCATATCAGTAGATTCTGAGACAATTGAAGCGCGCTAAATTATCCATTTAGAGAACTTAGTAAAAATCTTAAAACCAGACATCGCTAAATGGGACCTACAGAGATTGTTGTTGGTTTAAGTTGTAATTGTTGTTTGTTGTTGTTGTTGTTACACTGTTAAAACACTGTTTAAAAAATTGTTGTTTAAAAAAAATAGCCAACATTGTTTAAATTTTAAACAACATTGGTTTTGATTTCCATAAATTTAACCAATAGTTGTTTAAAATTTAACCAACATTGTGCAAAAATATGTTAAACAACCGTTGAGCGATTCACCGGTTACCTAATAGTTGTTTAAAAGAGCATGTTTTAAACAACGTTGAATAATTTCTTAACAAGTTGATTAAAACATGCTCTTTTAAACAACTGTTAGTTAACCGGTGAATCGCTCAACAGTTGTTGAACATATTTTTGCACAATTTTGGTTAAATTAAAAAAAATTATTGGTTAATTTTATGAAAATCAAAGTATATTTTACCAATGTTGTTTAAAATTTAAACAATACTGGCTAAATTGTTTTAAACAACACATTTTTATAGATTCAAACAAAATATTAAAAATCAATTAAGTCTATAAAAATGCTGAATTCTCAACATTATTTTAAAACAATATTTTGAAGATAGCGAAAAGTGTTTAATTCATTATTTACATCGAGAACATCCCAGGTACTTTGGTGGGAGCTCCATTATCCGCGTTCTAATTTCTAACAATGCCAACAGGTGCGTTGGTTTGCCGCGCGCTCGGCGCGAGGCAGCATTGTGCATACGTGTACATATCCCTATATAAAACAGCAATCACGGTATGGATAATAAGTGGCGCTAAATTCAAAAGTTACGTGGAGAGTAAAATTTTGAATTCAGTCACAGCCAACAATTAGCCGGTTATCATGGAAGTATGGAAGTGTCTCGCACTTCCGTGAGTATCGCTTATGTTGATTTTAAATTTAAATAAAGTTTAGGTCAATTTAAAAAATTTAATTTTTTTTTAAAAAAAATCAAGAAAAAAAAATCAGTATCGATGCTTTCGGGCCCATTAGTACATGACGTGCTATGATGTGTCGAACTCTGGGGGAGGGGTCGTGGCGTGGGGGAGGGGTGTAGGGGTTCAAGTGGATAGAAATAATACCGTCGACAGGCTACCGAATTTTGCCGCTGTAAAATTGAGGATTTAAGGCAAGTAGGCCTACGAGTAATTTGCACGCACGCCTAAAAATATAGTAAAAAATCTTAAAACCCGACACGCAAGCAATTGTCTCCACATTTCGTGATATGATTCAAGACAAAATTGACAATTTGCTGATACAAAAAAGAGTGTATACATAGTCATCGTTCCATTGAAATTAGAGGTCCAAGTTCAAAAATGTATTTTTGTATTAAAAGGTACTGATTTTAGTCAAGTTTGAGCGATTTGAACGCGTGGAAAAGGTTTGGAATAGTATTGTTTTTAAAATTTGATATTATGAATGGCACCCTTGAAGTATTAGCTATTTCAATTTGACCTAAGATTTATGTTCAGAGTTAAGAAAAACCATAATTTTACTTGAATTCAAAAATCCATGTCAGGAGATTCTGAGACAGCGAAGCGCGCTAAATTATCCATTTAGCGAACTTAGTAAAAATCTTAAAACCCGACATCGCTAAATAAGGGGGGGGGGGGGGGGGCGGTTCCGTAACCTGACATACTTTATCTGACACAGTTTTATCTGACACTGTTTTTTTAGGCGTTTGATGAACTCCTGAAATAAACTTACCCCTGAAATGGCTATTCCATCAAATAAACTTACCCCCTCCTTTATTTCAGAGGGAGTAAGTTTATTTAATGGAATTTCAGAGGGAGTAAGTTTATTTGATGTAACAGCCTTTTATTTCAGAGGGGGTAAGTGTAGAACAGCCTTTTATTTCAGAAGAATTATTTTATGGAATAGCCATTTAAGAGGGAGTAAGTTTATTTGATGGAATAGCCTTTTGTTTCAGAAGGAGTAATTGTATTTGATGGAATAGTCATTTCAGAGGGGGTAAGTTTGTTTGATTGAAAAGCCTCTATTTTTCCATCAAATACACTTACTCCCTCTGAAATTAAAGGCTGTTCTACACTTACTCCCTCTGAAATAAAAAGCTGTTACATCAAATAAACTTAGTCCCTCTTAAATTCCATCTAATAAACTTACTCCCTCTGAAATAAAGGAGGGGGTAAGTTTATTTGATGGAACAGCCTTTTATTTCAGAGGGGGTAAGTTTATTTGATGGAATAGCCATTTCAGGGGGTAAGTTTATTTCAGGAGTTCACCAAACGCCTAAAAAAACTGTGTCAGACAAAACTGTGTCAGATAAAGTATGTCAGATTAAGTATGTCAGGTTACGGAAACACCCCTAAATGGGACCTACAGGGATTTGTTGTTGGTTTAAGTTGTAATTGTTGTTTGTTGTTGTTGTTGCTTTGTTGTTACACTGTTAAAACACTGTTTAAAAAATTGTTGTTTAAAAACATTTAGCCATCATTGTTTAAATTTTAAACAACATTGGTTTTGATTTTCATTAATTTAACCAATAGTTGTTTAAAATTTAACCAACATTGTGCAACATCTAACAGTTGTTTAAAAGAGCATGTTTTAAACAACGTTGAATAATTTCTTAACAAGTTGATTAAAACATGCTCTTTTAAACAACTGTTAGTTAACCGGTGAATCGCTCAACAGTTGTTGAACATAATTTTGCACAATTTTGGTTAAATTTTAAACAATTATTGGTTAAATTTTAAACAATTATTGGTTAAATTTATGAAAATCAAAGTATATTTGACCAATGTTGTTTAATACTTAAACAATGTTGGCTAAATTGTTTTAAACAACACATTTTTATAGATTCAAACAAAATATTAAAAATAAATTAAGTCTATCAAAATGCTGAAGTCTCAACATTATTTTAAAACAATATTTTGAAGTTAGCGAAAAGTGTTTAAATCATTATTTACAGCGAGAACATCCCAGGTATTTTGGTGCGAGCTCTAATTATCCGCGTTCTAAATTCTAACAATGCCAACAGGTGCGTTGGTTTGCCGCGCGCTCGGCGCGAGACAGCATTGTGCATGTACGTGTACATATCCCTATATAAAACAGCAATCACGGTATGGATAATAAGTGGCGCTAAATTCAACAGTTACGTGGAGAGTAAAATTTTGAATTCAGTCACAGCCAACAATTAGCCGGTTATCATGGAAGTATGGAAGTGTCTCGCACTTCCGTGAGTATCGCTTATGTTGATATTAAATTTAAATAAAGTTTAGGTCAATTTAAAAATAAATAAAAATGTTAATAAAAAAATCAAGAAAAAAAAAATCAGTATCGATGCTTTCGGGCCCATTAGTACATGACGTGCTATGATGTGTCGAACTCTGGGGGAGGGGTCGTGGCGTGGGGGAGGTGTGTAGGGATTCAAGTGGATAGAAATAATACCGTCGACAGGCTACCGAATTTTGCCGCTGTAAAATTGAGGATTTAAGGCAAGTAGGCCTACGAGTAATTTGCACGCACGCCTAAAAATATAGTAAAAATTCTTAAAACCCGACATGGCTAAATGGGACATACAGAGCCTAATACGCAAGCAATTGTCTCCACATTTCGTGATATGATTCAAGACAAAATTGACAATTATGCTGATACAAAAAAGAGTGTATACATAGTCATCGTTCCATTGAAATTAGAGGTCCAAGTTCAAAAATGTATTTTTGTATTAAAAGGTACTGATTTTAGTCAAGTTTGAGCGATTTGAACGCGTGGAAAAGGTTTAGAATAGTATTGTTTTTAAAATTTGATATTATGAATGGCACCCTTAAAGTGTTAGCTATTTCAATTTGACCTAAGATTTATGTTCAGAGTTAAGAAAAACCATAATTTTACTTAAATTCAAAAATCCATATCAGGAGATTCTGAGACAGCGAAGCGCGCTAAATTATCCATTTAGCGAACTTAGTAAAAATCTTAAAACCCGACATCGCTAAATGGAACATACAGAGCATAATATGCAAGCAATTGTCTCCACATTTCGTGATATGATTCAAGACAAAATGGAAAAGTTGCTGATGGAAAAAAGAGTGTATGCATAGTCATCTGTCATTATTTACAGCGAGAACATCCCAGGTATTTTGGTGCGAGCTCTAATTATCCGCGTTCTAAATTCTAACAATGCCAACAGGTGCGTTGGTTTGCCGCGCGCTCGGCGCGAGACAGCATTGTGCATGTACGTGTACATATCCCTATATAAAACAGCAATCACGGTATGGATAATAAGTGGCGCTAAATTCAAAAGTTACGTGGAGAGTAACATTTTGAATTCAGTCACAGCCAACAATTAGCCGGTTATCATGGAAGTATGGAAGTGTTTTTTTTTTTTTTAAATCAAGAAGAAAAAAATCAGTATCGATGCAGTCGGGCCCATTAGTATATGGCGTGCTATGATGTGTCGAACTTTGGGGGAGGGGTCGTGGGGGAGGGGTGTAGGGGTTCAAGTGGATAGAAATAATACCGTCGACAGGCTACCGAATTTTGCCGCTGTAAAATTGAGGATTTAAGGCAAGTAGGCCTACGGGTAATTTGCATGCACGCACGCCTAAAAATATAGACAGACGACACTCCCAAAAATATAGTACAAAATCTTAAAACCCGACATTACTAAATGGGACATACAGAGCCTAATACGCAAGCAATTGTCTCCACATTTCGTATATGATTCAAGTCAAAATTGAAAATTTGCATATATAGAAAAGAGTGTATACATAGTCATCGTTCCATTGAAATTAGAGGTCCAAGTTCAAAAATGTATTTTTGTATTAAAAGGTACTGATTTTAGTCAAGTTTGAGCGATTTGAACGCTTAACCACGCTTGTCTGCCGCGTGGAAAAGGTTTAGAATAGTATTGTTTTTAAAATTTGATATTATGAATGGCACCCTTGAAGTGTTAGCTATTTTAATTTGACCTAAGATTTATGTTCAGAGTTAAGAAAACACCAGAATTTTACTTGACTTCAAAAATCCATGTCACGAGATTCTGAGACAGCGAAGCGCGCTAAATTATCCATTTAGCGAACTTAGTAAAAAATTTTAAAACCCGACATTGCTAAATGGGACCCACAGAGCATAATATGAAAGCAATTGTCTCCACATTTCGTGATATGACTCAAGGCAAAATGGAAAAGTTGCTGATATAAAAGAGAGTGTATACATAGTCATCGTGCCTTTGAAAGTAGAGGTCAAAGTTCAAAAATGTATTTTTTTTAATAAAAAAGTACTGATTTTAGCCAAGTTCGATCGATTTGAACGTATAAGGATAGCATTTTTTTTAAAAATTGATATTATGAATGGCACCATTGAAGTGTTAGCTATTTCAATTTGACCTATTATTTATGTTCAGAGTTAACACTTTCCACGCGGCTATTATTTGTACCATACACAAAACAGATTTTTCAAAAACCTTTCACAATTTTCAAAGTCTATCTCAAGGAATACTGACCCAATACTAGGCAAGTTTGTAATTATGTCAATGCATTTCTCACGGTGGTTCTAAATATGGTAATGAAATTCAATAATTTTGACATTTTTTAAACATTTTGTGAAATTTTGTAATGTCGTCTGCAGCCGCCTGCCGCGTTGAAAGTGTTAAGCAAACACCAGAATTTTACTTGACTCAAAAATTCATGTCAGTAGATTCTGAGACAAATTGAAGCGCGCTAAATTATTATCCATTTAGCGAACTTAGTAAAAATCTTAAAACCCGACATCGCTAAATGGGGGGGGGGGGGGGGGGGTCAGTAACCTGACATACTTTATCTGACACAGTTTTATCTGACAATGTTTTTTTAGGCGTTTGATGAACTCCTGAAATAAACTTACCCCCTGAAATGGCTATTCCATCAAATAAACTTACCCCATCCTTTATTTCAGAGGGAGTAAGTTTATTTAATGGAATTTCAGAGGGAGTAAGTTTATTTGATGTAACAGCCTTTTATTTCAGAGGGGGTAAGTGTAGAACAACCTTTTATTTCAGAGGAATTATTTGATGGAATAGCCATTTTAGAGGGAGTAAGTTTATTTGATGGAATAGCCTTTTGTTTCAGAGGGAGTAATTTTATTTGATGGAATAGTCATTTCAGAGGGGGTAAGTTTGTTTGATTGAAAAGCCTATATTTTTTCATCAAATACACTTACTCCCTCTGAAATAAAAGGCTGTTCTACACTTACTCCCTCTGAAATAAAAGGCTGTTCTACACTTACTCCCTCTGAAATAAAAGGCTGTTCTACACTTACTCCCTCTGAAATAAAAGGCTGTTCTACACTTACTCCCTCTGAAATAAAAAGCTGTTACATCAAATAAACTTACTCCCTCTTAAATTCCATCTAATAAACTTACTCCCTCTTAAATTCCATCTAATAAACTTACTCCCTCTTAAATTCCATCTAATAAACTTACTCACTCTGAAATAAAGGAGGGGGTAAGTTTATTTGATGGAATAGCCATTCCAGGGGTAAGTTTATTTGATGGAACAGCCTTTTATTTCAGAGGGGGTAAGTTTATTTGATGGAATAGCCATTTCAGGGGGTAAGTTTATTTCAGGAGTTCATCAAACGCCTAAAAAAAACTGTGTCAGACAAAACTGTGTCAGAACGCCTAAAAAACTGTGTCAGACAAAACTGTGTCAGATAAAGTATGTCAGGTTACGGAAACACCCCTAAATGGGACCTACAGGGATTTGTTGTTGGTTTAAGTTGTAATTGTTGTTTGTTGTTGTTGTTGTTACACTGTTAAAACACTGTTTAAAAAATTGTTGTTTAAAAACATTTAGCCAACATTGTTTAAATTTTAAACAACATTGGTTTTGATTTTCATAAATTTAACCAATAGTTGTTTAAAATTTAACCAACATTGTGCAACATCTAACAGTTGTTTAAAAGAGCATGTTTTAAACAACGTTGAATAATTTCTGAACAAGTTGATTAAAACATGCTCTTTTAAACAACTGTTAGTTAACCGGTGAATCGCTCAACAGTTGTTGAACATAATTTTGCACAATTTTGGTTAAATTTTAAACAATTATTGGTTAAATTTTAAACAATTATTAGTTAAATTTATGAAAATCAAAGTATATTTGACCAATGTTGTTTAAAACTTAAACAATGTTGGCTAAATTGTTTTAAACAACACATTTTTATAGATTCAAACAAAATATTAAAAATAAATTAAGTCTATCAAAATGCTGAAGTCTCAACATTATTTTAAAACAATATTTTGAAGTTAGCGAAAAGTGTTTAATTCATTATTTACAGCGAGAACATCCCAGGTATTTTGGTGCGAGCTCTAATTATCCGCGTTCTAAATTCTAACAATGCCAACAGGTGCGTTGGTTTGCCGCGCGCTCGGCGCGAGACAGCATTGTGCATGTACGTGTACATATCCCTATATAAAACAGCAATCACGGTATGGATAAGTGGCGCTAAGTTCAAAAGTTACGTGGAGAGTAAAATTTTGAATTCAGTCACAGCCAACAATTAGCCGGTTATCATGGAAGTATGGAAGTGTCTCGTACTTCCGTGAGTATCGCTTATATTGATATTAAATTTAAATAAAGTTGAGGTCAATTTTTTTTTTTTTTTTTTTTAAATCAAGAAGAAAAAAATCAGTATCGATGCAGTCGGGCCCATTAGTATATGGCGTGCTATGATGTGTCGAACTTTGGGGGAGGGGTCGTGGGGGAGGGGTGTAGGGGTTCAAGTGGATAGAAATAATACCGTCGACAGGCTACCGAATTTTGCCGCTGTAAAATTGAGGATTTAAGGCAAGTAGGCCTACGGGTAATTTGCATGCACGCACGCCTAAAAATATAGACAGACGACACTCCCAAAAATATAGTACAAAATCTTAAAACCCGACATTACTAAATGGGACATACAGAGCCTAATACGCAAGCAATTGTCTCCACATTTCGTGATATGATTCAAGTCAAAATTGAAAATTTGCATATATAGAAAAGAGTGTATACATAGTCATCGTTCCATTGAAATTAGAGGTCCAAGTTCAAAAATGTATTTTTGTATTAAAAGGTTTTGATTTTAGTCAAGTTTGAGCGATTTGAACGCTTAACCACGCTTGTCTGCCGCGTGGAAAAGGTTTAGAATAGTATTGTTTTTAAAATTTGATATTATGAATGGCACCCTTGAAGTGTTAGCTATTTCAATTTGACCTAAGATTTATGTTCAGAGTTAAGAAAACACCAGAATTTTACTTGACTTCAAAAATCCATGTCACGAGATTCTGAGACAGCGAAGCGCGCTAAATTATCCATTTAGCGAACTTAGTAAAAAATCTTAAAACCCGACATTGCTAAATGGGACCCACAGAGCATAATATGAAAGCAATTGTCTCCACATTTCGTGATATGACTCAAGGCAAAATGGAAAAGTTGCTGATATAAAAGAGAGTGTATACATAGTCATCGTTCCTTTGAAAGTAGAGGTCAAAGTTCAAAAATGTATTTTTTTAATAAAAAAAGTACTGATTTTAGCCAAGTTCGATCGATTTGAACGTATAAGGATAGCATTTTTTTTAAAATTGATATTATGAATGGCACCATTGAAGTGTTAGCTATTTCAATTTGACCTATTATTTATGTTCAGAGTTAAGCAACACCAGAATTTTACTTGACTCAAAAATTCATGTCAGTAGATTCTGAGACAAATTGAAGCGCGCTAAATTATTATCCATTTAGCGAACTTAGTAAAAATCTTAAAACCCGACATCGCTAAATGGGGGGGGGGGGGGGGGGGGTCAGTAACCTGACATACTTTATCTGACACAGTTTTATCTGACAATGTTTTTTTAGGCGTTTGATGAACTCCTGAAATAAACTTACCCCCTGAAATGGCTATTCCATCAAATAAACTTACCCCATCCTTTATTTCAGAGGGAGTAAGTTTATTTAATGGAATTTCAGAGGGAGTAAGTTTATTTGATGTAACAGCCTTTTATTTCAGAGGGGTAAGTGTAGAACAGCCTTTTATTTCAGAGGAATTATTTGATGGAATAGCCATTTTAGAGGGAGTAAGTTTATTTGATGGAATAGCCTTTTGTTTCAGAGGGAGTAATTTTATTTGATGGAATAGTCATTTCAGAGGGGGTAAGTTTGTTTGATTGAAAAGCCTATATTTTTCCATCAAATACACTTACTCCCTCTGAAATAAAAGGCTGTTCTACACTTACTCCCTCTGAAATAAAAGGCTGTTCTACACTTACTCCCTCTGAAATAAAAGGCTGTTCTACACTTACTCCCTCTGAAATAAAAGGCTGTTCTACACTTACTCCCTCTGAAATAAAAGGCTGTTCTACACTTACTCCCTCTGAAATAAAAAGCTGTAACATCAAATAAACTTACTCCCTCTTAAATTCCATCTAATAAACTTACTCACTCTGAAATAAAGGAGGGGGTAAGTTTATTTGATGGAATAGCCATTCCAGGGGTAAGTTTATTTGATGGAACAGCCTTTTATTTCAGAGGGGGTAATTTTATTTGATGGAATAGTCATTTCAGGGGGTAAGTTTATTTCAGGAGTTCATCAAACGCCTAAAAAAAACTGTGTCAGACAAAACTGTGTCAGAACGCCTAAAAAACTGTGTCAGACAAAACTGTGTCAGATAAAGTATGTCAGGTTACGGAAACACCCCTAAATGGGACCTACAGGGATTTGTTGTTGGTTTAAGTTGTAATTGTTGTTTGTTGTTGTTGTTGTTACACTGTTAAAACACTGTTTAAAAAAAATTGTTGTTTAAAAACATTTAGCCAACATTGTTTAAATTTTAAACAACATTGGTTTTGATTTTCATAAATTTAACCAATAGTTGTTTAAAATTTAACCAACATTGTGCAACATCTAACAGTTGTTTAAAAGAGCATGTTTTAAACAACGTTGAATAATTTCTGAACAAGTTGATTAAAACATGCTCTTTTAAACAACTGTTAGTTAACCGGTGAATCGCTCAACAGTTGTTGAACATAATTTTGCACAATTTTGGTTAAATTTTAAACAATTATTGGTTAAATTTTAAACAATTATTGGTTAAATTTATGAAAATCAAAGTATATTTGACCAATGTTGTTTAAAACTTAAACAATGTTGGCTAAATTGTTTTAAACAACACATTTTTATAGATTCAAACAAAATATTAAAAATAAATTAAGTCTATCAAAATGCTGAAGTCTCAACATTATTTTAAAACAATATTTTGAAGTTAGCGAAAAGTGTTTAATTCATTATTTACAGCGAGAACATCCCAGGTATTTTGGTGCGAGCTCTAATTATCCGCGTTCTAAATTCTAACAATGCCAACAGGTGCGTTGGTTTGCCGCGCGCTCGGCGCGAGACAGCATTGTGCATGTACGTGTACATATCCCTATATAAAACAGCAATCACGGTATGGATAATAAGTGGCGCTAAATTCAAAAGTTACGTGGAGAGTAAAATTTTGAATTCAGTCACAGCCAACAATTAGCCGGTTATCATGGAAGTATGGAAGTGTCTCGTACTTCCGTGAGTATCGTTTATATTGATATTAAATTTAAATAAAGTTGAGGTCAATTTTTATTTTTTATTTTTTTTTAAATCAAGAAGAAAAAAATCAGTATCGATGCAGTCGGGCCCATTAGTATATGGCGTGCTATGATGTGTCGAACTTTGGGGGAGGGGTCGTGGGGAGGGGTGTAGGGGTTCAAGTGGATAGAAATAATACCGTCGACAGGCTACCGAATTTTGCCGCTGTAAAATTGAGGATTTAAGGCAAGTAGGCCTACGGGTAATTTGCATGCACGCACGCCTAAAAATATAGACAGACGACACTCCCAAAAATATAGTACAAAATCTTAAAACCCGACATTACTAAATGGGACATACAGAGCCTAATACGCAAGCAATTGTCTCCACATTTCGTGATATGATTCAAGTCAAAATTGAAAATTTGCATATATAGAAAAGAGTGTATACATAGTCATCGTTCCATTGAAATTAGAGGTCCAAGTTCAAAAATGTATTTTTGTATTAAAAGGTACTGATTTTAGTCAAGTTTGAGCGATTTGAACGCTTAACCACGCTTGTCTGCCGCGTGGAAAAGGTTTAGAATAGTATTGTTTTTAAAATTTGATATTATGAATGGCACCCTTGAAGTGTTAGCTATTTCAATTTGACCTAAGATTTATGTTCAGAGTTAAGAAAACACCAGAATTTTACTTGACTTCAAAATCCATGTCACGAGATTGAGAGACAGCGAAGCGCGCTAAATTATCCATTTAGCGAACTTAGTAAAAAATCTTAAAACCCGACATTGCTAAATGGGACCCACAGAGCATAATATGAAAGCAATTGTCTCCACATTCGTGATATGATTCAAGGCAAAATGGAAAAGTTGCTGATATAAAAGAGAGTGTATACATAGTCATCGTTCCTTTGAAAGTAGAGGTCAAAGTTCAAAAATGTATTTTGTTAATAAAAAAAGTACTGATTTTAGCCAAGTTCGATCGATTTGAACGTATAAGGATAGCATTTTTTTTTTAAATTGATATTATGAATGGCACCATTGAAGTGTTAGCTATTTCAATTTGACCTATTATTTATGTTCAGAGTTAAGCAAACACCAGAATTATACTTGACTCAAAAATTCATGTCAGTAGATTCTGAGACAAATTGAAGCGCGCTAAATTATTATCCATTTAGCGAACTTAGTAAAAATCTTAAAACCCGACATCGCTAAATGGGGGGGGGGGGGGGGGGGGTCAGTAACCTGACATACTTTATCTGACACAGTTTTATCTGACAATGTTTTTTTAGGCGTTTGATGAACTCCTGAAATAAACTTACCCCCTGAAATGGCTATTCCATCAAATAAACTTACCCCATCCTTTATTTCAGAGGGAGTAAGTTTATTTAATGGAATTTCAGAGGGAGTAAGTTTATTTGATGTAACAGCCTTTTATTTCAGAGGGGGTAAGTGTAGAACAGCCTTTTATTTCAGAGGGGGTAAGTGTAGAACAGCCTTTTATTTCAGAGGAATTATTTGATGGAATAGCCATTTTAGAGGGAGTTAGTTATTTGATGGAATAGCCTTTTGTTTCAGAGGGAGTAATTTTATTTGATGGAATAGTCATTTCAGAGGGGGTAAGTTTGTTTGATTGAAAAGCCTATATTTTCCATCAAATACACTTACTCCCTCTGAAATAAAAGGCTGTTCTACACTTACTCCCTCTGAAATAAAAGGCTGTTCTACACTTACTCCCTCTGAAATAAAAGGCTGTTCTACACTTACTCCCTCTGAAATAAAAAGCTGTTACATCAAATAAACTTACTCCCTCTTAAATTCCATCTAATAAACTTACTCCCTCTGAAATAAAGGAGGGGGTAAGTTTATTTGATGGAACAGCCTTTTATTTCAGAGGGGGTACGTTTATTTGATGGAATAGCCTTTTCAGGGGGTAAGTTTATTTCAGGAGTTCATCAAACGCCTAAAATTGTCTCCACATTTCGTGATATGATTCAAGACAACATTGAAAATTTGCATATATAGAAAAGAGTGTATACATAGTCATCGTTCCATTGAAATTAGAGGTCCAAGTTCAAAAATGTATTTTTGTATTAAAAGGTACTGATTTTAGTCAAGTTTGAGCGATTTGAACGCTTAACCACGCTTGTCTGCCGCGTGGAAAAGGTTTAGAATAGTATTGTTTTTAAATTTGATATTATGAATGGCACCCTTAAAGTGTTAGCTATTTCAATTTGACCTAAGATTTTATGTTCAGAGTTAAGAAAACACCAGAATTTTACTTGACTTCAAAAATCCATGTCACGAGATTCTGAGACAGCGAAGCGCGCTAAATTATCCATTTAGCGAACTTAGTAAAAAATCTTAAAACCCGACATTGCTAAATGGGACCCACAGAGCATAATATGAAAGCAATTGTCTCCACATTTCGTGATATGATTCAAGGCAAAATGGAAAAGTTGCTGATATAAAAGAGAGTGTATACATAGTCATCATTCCTTTGAAAGTAGAGGTCAAAGTTAAAAAATGTATTTTTTTAATAAAAAAAGTACTGATTTTAGCCAAGTTCGATCGATTTGAACGTATAAGGATAGCATTTTTTTTTTAAATTGATATTATGAATGGCACCATTGAAGTGTTAGCTATTTCAATTTGACCTATTATTTATGTTCAGAGTTAAGCAAATACCAGAATCTTACTTGACTCAAAAATTCATGTCAGTAGATTCTGAGACAAATTGAAGCGCGCTAAATTATTATCCATTTAGCGAACTTAGTAAAAATCTTAAAACCCGACATCACTAAATGGGGGGGGGGGGGGGGGGGGGGGGGGGGGGGGGTCCGTAACCTGACATACTTTATCTGACACAGTTTTATCTGACAATGTTTTTTTTAGGCGTTTGATGAACTCCTGAAATAAACTTACCCCCTGAAATGGCTATTCCATCAAATAAACTTACCCCATCCTTTATTTCAGAGGGAGTAAGTTTATTTAATGGAATTTCAGAGGGAGTAAGTTTATTTGATGTAACAGCCTTTTATATCAGAGGGGGTAAGTGTAGAACAGCCTTTTATTTCAGAGGAATTATTTGATGGAATAGCCATTTTAGAGGGAGTTAGTTTATTTGATGGAATAGCCTTTTGTTTCAGAGGGAGTAATTTTATTTGATGGAATAGTCATTTCAGAGGGGGTAAGTTTGTTTGATTGAAAAGCCTATATTTTCCATCAAA
>CM069456.1:41973104-42061711 GCA_035610835.1 Ophiura sarsii | reverse complement strand
CTCTAAATTACCCAGAATGCAGTATTGCAACTAATGTGATAAATGAAACCATCTTCTACGATGGAACGAAAGCCACATTTAACTGCACAGTTGGTTTATCTGTACTGAACGTTAACTTGGAACTAACACTGCAAACCCCACATGGAACGGCATACAAACAACTTGGTAATGAGACTTCAACACAAGTTATTACCTTTGATGACCAAAATGCAGTGTTTGTTTGTGTAATGACGAGCGATACCTTTCCCACTGCACGTCGCATGTGTTCTGCTGGACCTTTGACAGTTCTACCATCACAAACAGCAACCACAACACCACCATCGCTGCCTGAAACTTCACCACCGCTGCCACCATCACCATCACTGCCTGAAGCTTCATACCACTGCCACCAACTGATTCAAAAGGGAGCATTAACTATGTGTCACACAGTTACAGTTGGTTAGAAAAACTTGCTTTAGGATTAACATGTGGCGGTATAAGCGCTGGTATACTCATATTTATCATGGTACTCATTATTCTGAAGTATAGAAAGTCTCGAGCACTGAGACAGAGCGATCCTCAGATGGGCAAGGACCAAGCAGCTGTTAGTTCCATAAATCAAGATGATGTAGAAACATTCACCCTATTATGAAGAAATAGATACTGAAAAACCAGCAGGTATCAGGCGACCCATCCTACCAAAATACACATACTTACGAAACTAGTATGTTATAGACATGAAAGATTGACTTCGATAGTGCTGGTTCAAATCCTGATTGCCTCACATTGCCTGGATTGTCTTGCTGGCGCCATCCTTACTTAAAAGTAAATGTGTTCCAACAATAGAAATGGTGTACGCTTCAAATCATGATCATCATACTGTACATAATTTTGATATAAATTGTAATATTTAAAAGACCAAACTGGATCCTTGGTGTACTTCCTGAATAAAAGAATTGGACAAGCTTGTATGGAATCGTCGTCATCATCCTATGAAAAATGGGGCCCCCATGAACTTGTGCTCCAAGAACAACGAGTCAAGACAAAGTGCATAGTTTTATAGTGCACAAACTTTGCATCGCGCACACAGAGTGCATCTAGACTTTTCAGTAAATTCTGCGTATTATAGTTTCTTATTTTCTGATTGGTTCAAGAATACTAAAGAGAGTATGAAGTTGCATGTTCTAGACTTTTCAGTAAATTCTGCGTATTATAGTTTCTTAAATATTTTCTGATTGGTTCAAGAATACTAAAGAGAGTATGAAGTTGCATGTTAGAAATAGCGAGGGATAGCAATACCAATGATACAAAATTGTAAAGCTGATATTTTATGTAAACTGCTCACAAAAAGTTAGGAAACTTTTTATAATCAAGTACCATATATTTTTATCATTTATTACCCTCTTTGTATATGTTATATATCAATGGAAAGCTGAAGTGTTCTCTTTAAAATTATACCACATTTGCAATGATTACATGTTGCTGAACTTGACCACATGAATGAGAATGAGGCAAAAGTCACAAATCAAATGCGCCAACATCACTGTTATGTGCTAAACAGTCAGTAGGTAATGATCAATAATGGTTTTCTAAAGAGATGAGGGTTAACTTGTGTGTGTTGTGCTCACTGGTGCAAATCTTTGTGTAAACCATTCATGGTTCTCAAGCATGACCGGTTTAATTGAAATCTGATTATTTTAGATTGAACAGGCTACATAGACTTTTGGATTCATCTTTTTGGCACAATTTGGTACCAATTTTCCACCAAACAACAACGACAAGCCATACTTAGCACCATTTAATGAAAATTCAAACAGTCATGCATGTGATGGATAAGGACAGTGAAGATATCAATAGACTACTTGGTGGTATCAGCCAATGCAGTGTAGCATGTTTGCACTGTGTGATCGATATCCGAAGCAGTCATCCAGGCTTTGCAAATCCCTTGACCCAGGCTATATACTTGGCTGAGTATAAGTAGCCTTGACACTCGTGGTGTAGTGGGGAATCCTAAGCCGCTGGTGCTGGAGGTCCGTGGTTCAAATTCCGGTGGGGGGGGGGGGGGGGGGGGGGGGTCACGGTAACTTTTGGTGTCACTGTTCTCCGCGCAAAAGAAAAATGTGAACATAGTGCCCGAATGGGTTAGGGCTAACCATGGGTCCCAAATCACAAATCAAAACCCCTCCCCGTGCTATGCCTTACTTTATTGATGATCCATTCCCTACCATTTACACAGGCATAAACCAACACAAGAGTCCCACCCCTTCCCTCTGTTATGCCATATACTTAATTTCCGATCCATTCTCTGCCATACACCATAGTGTCTCACCCCAACCCCGTACTATTCCTTACTTTACTTACTCGGTTACCGAAAGGCCAATACCTATCGGAATTAAACCAGCACCATACAACGGTAACTTGTCCTGGATTTATGTTGTTCAGTTTGAAATGGTGGCTGAGTTAAAGGGACATTAATTAAGTGGTGTTGAAAATTTTAAAATTTTAAAAATTTACTTCAGAATTCAAGATGAACATTCAAAATTGCCATTATTGTTGTTTCTACTAACAAAAACACAGCAAAACTTGATTAAAACAATATCATCGCTATTTATTGAAAAACGCCCTCTATGCAAATATGGTTCGCGTTATGTATCAGGCGTACTGCAGGGGAATACTGTCGGACGCAAAATGCTCGTCGCGGCTGTACGAGCATTTTTGAATCAACGTTTTCCTGTACAAAGAGGGCTGATTTTTCTTAATCCTTATAGGTGTAAGTTCATACATGTAATACAATTATAAAAATATATTAATCCCAGTTTTTATCATAATTGAGGGCGCAGTCTCCAACACATCTCTTTAGTGCCCCTTTAAACCAATGGGACGAGACGGCGAAAGCCATGTATTTGGCTAGTAGTCTTGAGGCGTTGCTCAATCAGTACTTGGAGACCTCGATAGAGAATCCCGGTTTAATTATTACACTCTGACATGTGCATTAGACTGATGGTTTTGCGCTAAGAACAAGTCAGAATTGTGACTTGACTTGACTTGCAACGAAATGTACGGGATTTGACTGTGTGACTCTACCACATGGCTTGCAACTTGACAATTTCTGCTATTTCTGCCAATCTAATCCAATGTATGTACAAAATGTGAGCATTAATACTGGATTATATTTAACTAAGCTATTAACATCTATTCCATTCCTATTTTTTTGAGTACACATTATATGCTATCTAATGGTAATCTACGTTTGTGTATATTATTATGAGGTTATAAAAAGGAAGTGGAAATGGAAAATCAATTCAAGTTGAATGGTAAATAAAAGGAAGTGGCAATGGAAAATCCACTAAAGTCAAATGATAAATACTTTCAATGGGGAAGTTGTCTTCTATCTAGGCATGCACATTTTGCAATTGCAATTGAATCCTACTGCGTAATAAGAACCAACATCCTATGTACAGAGGTAGATACATTCATCATGTCTTTCAGACCTCCAAACACCCTGCAGACTACAATGCCAGTAAAGGTTATGATTGTTCTTAGTCTAGTGGGTCTTACTGTAGCACAATCAATTACAGCGTCAATCTCAAACTGGATTCATCCGTCACACACACATGGACCAGTTGTGCGTATATGGTGTAAAGGTTATTTTCCAAGTGGAAGCTCTAATCGTCAAACCAAGTGGATAATTTCAAATAGAATACTAACTGTGAATGGTGAACTGGAAGAAGGGGACCCATCAAAGTATGCGGTTGAACTAAGAGATTTCTATGGAGGATACACACTTTCCATATACAATGCAGTGAAAGACGATGCAGGAACTTACCAATGTCAAATATATTATGATATTGATACTACCTCGAAGACAATGCACAGCGAAAGAGAAGTCATAGTCTCCATAGCGCACCATCTCCCACCCCTAAACTACCCAGAATGCGGTATTGGACCATCTACTACTTTGATAAATGGAACCGAAGCTACATTCAACTGTACTGTTGGAGAGTCATCTGAACCTGTTAACTTGGTACTAGCGCTTCAAATACCAGTTGGAACAACATACACACAGCTTGGCAGTGAGACCTCAACTAAAGTAGTTACCATTGATGACCATAATGCAGTGTTTGTTTGTGTGATGACGAGCGATACCTTTCCCACTGCACGTCGCATGTGTTCTGCTGGACCTTTAACAGTATTAGCAACCACAACATCACCATCGTTGCCTGAAGGTACACCACCATTGTCAACAACTGATTCAGAAGTGAGCAGTAACTATGGGTCATACAGTGGGTTAGAAAAAGTTGTTCAAGGAGTAATTGGTGGCGGGATAAGCGCTGTTGTACTCATATCTGTCACTGTACTCATTATTTTGAAGTATAGAAAGTCTCAAGCACTGAGACGGAGCGATCCTCAGGCGGGCCAGGACCAAGAAGCTGTTAGCTCTGTAGATCAAGATGAAGTAAGAGCATCTGCCCTACATGTATATGATGAAGTAGATACTGAAAACCTGCAGGAATCATGCAACCCAACCTATCAAAATACACATTCTTATGAAACTAGTATGTTATAGACAAGAAAAGTTAACTTCAATGCTCTTGGTTTAAATCCTGATTGGTTCACATCTTGGAACTAAAACCAGATGGAAAACAACTTGGTACTGAGTTTTCTACACAGATAGACATAGGCCTACCAAGAGAAAAGGAAGTAAAACTATAAAAACCCTATTATATATGAGAGTGTATTGAATTCGCTGAAGTATCAAAACCAAATTTCACTTATTATATTAATATATTAGCTCGCAATTGGACGCTATCATTAATCGACTACCAATATTGGTAAATGGAATAGATGCACCCATCATGACTTCTCCAAATCAGACAAATATGTTGACCACTACTGTATCTCTGTTGGTTATGATGATAACTGTTGGACTTGTTAGTCTTGCTATAGCACAATCAGTTCAAGTATTATCCCCACAGGTTGATACATCAACGGTTTATGGACCAGTTGTGTATGTATTATGTAGATTTACATATCCAGATGTGACCACTTATAATCCACAAATCAGGTGGATATTTTCCAACAGAACATTAACTATTAATGGGGCACTGGAAGAAGGAGAATGGCCAAAGTATTCAGGTGGGTTTTCTAATGGAGGATCCTCACTTTACATAAGAAATGCAGTGCAAGAGGATGCAGGAATTTATCAATGTCAGCTTGTATATGATATATATGACTATGGCTTAAGTAGATACAATACATATACATATACACGAAATGTTAACATTGTCAACATAGATTCATATCTTCCCGCTCTAAATTACCCGGAATGCAGTATCGCACCATCTACTACCTTGACGCTAGGAACTGAAGCTACATTCAACTGTGTGGTTGGTGAATCTGTACCTGGTGTTGACTTGGAACTAAAACTTCAAAGACCAGATGGAACAACCTACAAACGACTTGGTACTGAGACTTCTACACAGGCTGTTACGTTTAATGACTATGACGCAATGTTTGTATGTGTGATGACGAGTGACACCTTTCCAACTGCACGTCGTGAGTGTTCTGCTGGACCAGTAACAGTTACTTTTGGGCTAATTGTGCAAACAGTGGACTAGCAACAGCCTATATGAGTTTGGTCGACGTAAAGCTGTGCGGTGTAGATTTTCTTTTGATACAGACGACACCAGGTATATGCAAAGGTGGATATTTAATGATGTGGTAATGGCTGAGAATAACAACCTGGTACATGCTCATCCATCAAGGTACAGCGTTTACAAATTCACTAGGGATGGATATACCTTCAGCAAGCTCTACATTAGAAATGCTGTTAGAGAGGATGAAGGTGATTATCAATGTCAAGCTGAATATAGCCAAAGTGGAAGGACACAGCGAGAGATGATCCAAATAACAGTACCCATAGAGTCCTACCTACCAGCTCTAAATTACCCAGAATGCAGTATTGCACCGTCTACTACTTTGACGCAAGGAACTGAAGCTACATTCAACTGTATGGTTGGTGAATCTGTACCTGGTGTTAACTTGGAACTAACACTTCAAAGACCAGATCGAACAACCTACAAACAACTTGGTACTGAGACTTCAACCGAAGTTATTACCTTTGATGACCAAAATGCAGTGTTTGTTTGTGTGATGACGAGCGATACCTTTCCAACTGCACGTCGTGAGTGTACTGCTGGACCTTTAACAGTTCTACCGTCAAAATTAGCAACCACAACATCACCATATTGGCCTGAAGGTACACCACGACTGCCACCAATTGATTCAGAAGGGAGCATTAACTGGTTAGAAAGTTGGTTAGAAAAACATGCTCAAGGAGTAACAGCTGGCAGTATAAGTGCTGTTATACTCACATCTATCACTGTACTTGTTATTCTGAAGTATAGAAAGTCTCGAGCACCAAGACGGAGCGTTCCCCAGACGGGCCAGGACCAAGAAGCTGCTAGCTCTGTAGATCAAGATGAAGTTAGAGCATCTGCCCTACATGTATATGATGAAATAGATAATGAAAACCTGCAGGCATCACGCGACCCAACCTACCAAAATACACATACTTATGAAACTAGTATGTTATAGACATGAAAGATTGATTTCAATGGTGCTGGTTTAAATCCTGGGTGTATCCTAGGTTAGTTTCGTGCTGTCTTACACCAAGGATATAAAAACCCAATCCTGATTGCCTAACATTGCCTGGATCGTCTTGCTGGCTCCATCCTTACTTAAATTAAATGTGTTCCAACAATAGAAAATGATGCACGCTTCAGATCATGATCATCATATTGTACATGATTTTGATATAAATGTAAAATTTTGAAGATCACACTGGATCCTTGGTGTAATTCCTGAATAAAATAATTAAAAAAGCTTGTATGGCATCATCGTCATCATCCTATGAATAATGGCTGATTCTTTGTGACCCTATCGAAAATGGGGCGCCCATGGACATGTGCTGAAAGAACAATGAGCCGAGACAAAGTGCACTCAAAGTGCATAGTGCACAAACTTTGTATTGCACACACAGAGTGCAAATAGACTTTTCAGTAAATTCTAGGTATTAGAGTTTCCTATTTTCTGATTGGTTCAAGAACACTTAAGAGAGTATGAGTTTGCATGTTATAAATAGCGAGGGATAGCTAGACCACTGATACAAAATTGTAAGGCTGATATGTTATATATACAGAGGGCTAACAATGATACAACATTTGCAGGGGGGGAAGGACACCATTTTGTTTCGTTACGAAATTTGGGAGATTTGCGAGGTAGATTTCCAAAAAACGGTGACTTGCATTTTGTACAGAAGTTAATGGGATAATAGACCAATGATAAAAAATTGTAAAGCTGATAATGTTATGTATATATATAGAGTGCTAAATAATGATAACAAATTTGCAGGGGGAAGGACACCATTTTGTTTTGTTACTAAAATTGTCATAAAATTATTTTGTATCGGATAGGGGGGGTTATAAATTTATTAACAACGGCCATTGACATATTTGTGACCCCCCCTCCCGAAGAAAATGATAGCCCCCTTATAGAGCTATATCTGGGGAGCATACACATGGTTTTGAAACACACTGTGAAACACATGTGACCTTCCACTCTAAATCAAGGTCAAGATTTAGAGTGGAAGGTCAAGGTCAATCAACCACCCAAGTTGGCAAGGGTGTCCACTTTAGGTTTTAATTTTACCAACTTTAAAGAACATTTTGGTATATAACTCCTTGTGTCAGCCTGGACCAGGACCGGAGGACCCTTATTCTCCCTAACTATAGTGTGAAATTCTCAGAATATTTGATTTGACGTTTCGTTGTACAAAGAGGGCTGATTTTTCTTAATCCTTAGGGGGCTATCATTTTCTTCGGGAGGGGGGGGGGGGGGGGGTCACAAATATGTCAATGGCCGTTGTTAATAAATTTAGAACCCCCCCTATCCGATACAAAATAATGTTATGACCCCCCCCCCCCCCCCCGGCCTATCGAAGTTAGATTTTTTAATGACTAAAATAGCAAATAATGAAAAATAAACAGGAAAGGTGTTGTAAATATGTACATTTATAAGGGATATGCTTAGATGAATGCGTGCGAAGCGCAAACAAATTTGCCGTTTTGAAATGTTAGAATCTGAATTGCTACACAAAACTATAACCCCCCTATTTTAGATTTTACAAAATTATGACCCCCCCCCCACCATATTTGTGGCCCCCCCCCCTCCCCCCCCCCCCCCCCCCTCCCGAAGAAAATGACAGCCCCCTTACAGGTGTAAGTTTCATACAATTGTAAAAAATGTTCAAATCTCAGTTTGTATCAAAATTGAAGGTGCAGCCTCCAGCACATCTCTTTGTGCCCCTTTAATGTTTGATTGTTCTTGGTCTGGTCGTTCATAGTACAATCAATCACAGTGTCAGATTCATGGTTTTTCCAAATCAGGTGGATATTTTCCAACAAAATATTATCTGTAAATGATGGACTGGAAGAAGGTGACACATCAAAGTTTGCAATTAGTGCTTATTTTGCAGGATACACACTTTCCATATTCAATGCAGTGAAAGATGATGCAGGAACATACCAATGTCAAATTGAATATGCTATTGCCGGTAAAAGATTTATCAAGAAATAGATGTAATAGTCTACATAGAGTGCTATCTCTCATCCCTTCAATACCCATAATGTAGTATTGCACCATCTACTAACTTGGCGCTAGGAACTGAAGCTACATTTCAACTATATGGTTGGTGAACTTGGAACTAAAACTTTTAAAAACCAGATGGAAAACAACTTGGTACTGAGACTTCTACACAGGTTATGTACTGCCCTCACAGACTACTGCAAATATTTCATTTTCTGTCAGACATAGGCCTACCAAGGGAAAAGGAAGTAAAACTACAAAACCCCCATGAGAGTGTATTGCATCCGCTCAAGTATCAAATCCAAATTTCACTTAATATATTTGCTCGCCATTGGATGGTATCATTAATCGACTACCAATTTTGGTAGATATAAATGGGATAGACACTCATCATGACTTCTCCAAAGCGGACAAACAGCATGCTGACCACTACTACTGCATCTCTATTAATGGTTCTGATAACTCTTAGTCTTGTTAGTCTTGCTATAGCACAATCAGTTGAGGTATCAGAGCCACAGGTTGTTACATCAAATATTTACGGACCAGTTGTATGGGTATCATGTACAGTTACATATCCATTTATGCCAACTTATAATGAACAAATCACATGGACATTTTCCAACAGAATATTAACTATTAATGGGGCAGTGGAACAAGGAGAATCACCAAAGTATGGAGGTCGATATAATTATGGAAAATCCGAACTTTACATTAGAAATGCAGTGAAAGAGGATGCAGGAATTTATCAATGTCAGTTGGTATATGATACATATGACTATGGCGTAAAAAGCTCCTATACATATACATATTCAAGAAATGTAACCATTGTCACCATAGATTCCTACTTGCCAGCCCTGAATTACCCAGAATGCAGTATTGCACCGTCAACCACCTTGATCCAAGGAACTGAAGCTACAATCAACTGTATGGTTGGTGAATCTGTACCAGGAGTCAATTTGAATCTATATCGGCAACGACCAGGTGGAACACCAATTCACCTTGGCACTGAGACAGTAACAAATGTTATTACGTTTGATGACCATAACGCAAGGATTTTTTGTGTGATGACGAGTGACATCTTTCCAAACGGAGGTCGCACATGTTCTGTTGGACCAATAATAGTTTCACTTGGGCTTAGATATTGGCTTACCACTAATCCAACTCGGCTTGGTATAATAGCTGTCGAATGTAGATATTTGTTTTCTGCAGGAAGCACTGGTGACAAGCTACGGTGGATATTTCACAATGTGGTAATGGCTGAGGATAATGACCTGGTAGAAGCTGATCCATCAAGGTTCAGCGTACAAATATTCACTGGGGACGGATATACCTTCAGCAGGCTCTACATTAGAAATGCTGTCAAAGCGGATGAAGGTGATTACCAATGTCAAGCTGTATATGTCCAAAATGGAGAGACACATACAGACACAATCCAAATAACAGTACCCATAGATTCCTACCTGCCAGCGCTGAATTACCCAGAATGCAGTATTGCACCATCTACTACTTTGATGCAAGGAACTGAAGCTACATTCAACTGTGTCGTTGATGAATCTGTACCTGGTGTAAACTTGCAGCGCTGTTTTCAAAGTCCAGATGGAATGACCTACGAATGGCTTGGTGGTGAGAAAAAAATTGTTAGCTTTCATGACCATGACACAATGTTTATATGTACAATGACAAGCAACACATTTCCAACAGCAAGTCGTACATGTTCTGCTGGACCTATAATAGTTCCATTTGGGCTTAAATATCGGACGATCACTGCATTATCTCATCTTGGTCCACATGTACGTTTGCATTGTAGATACATGTTTTCTACAGGAAGCACTGGGGCCAAACTACAGTGGATATTTAATGATATGGTAATGGCTGATAATGACAACCTGGTAGATGCGGATCCATCAAGGTACAGTGTAACCATGTTCATGAGGGGTGACTTTACAAACAGTATACTAACTATTCGAAATGCTGTCAAAGAGGATGAAGGTGATTACCAATGTCAAGTTGAATATGTCCAAAGTGGAGAGACACAGCAAGAGATGATCCAAATAACAGTACCCATAGAGTCCTACCTGCCAGCTCTTAATTACCCAGAATGCAGTATTGAAACTCCATCTATCAATGTGATAAATGAAACCATCTTCTACAATGAAACGGAAGCCACGTTTAACTGCGCAGTTGGAGAATCTGTACCAAATGTTAATCTGGAACTAAAGCTTCAAAGACCAGATGGCACCACAAAAGAGCTTGGTAATGCAACTACTACAAAAACAATTACTATTGATGATAATAATGCTACATTCTTCTGTTTTATGACAAGTGATACTTTTCTGACTGGTAATCGTTCATGTTCTTCTGGACCTATAACAGTGTTACTGCAACCAACAACATCTGCACCAACTACTGATCTACCTGCTTCGGATTCAAATAGCGCCATGCCGAATGCCTCTACTATAATAGCCATTGTAGGTGGCACCATAGGGGGTATCTTTATCCTCATTTTGATAGTAATACTTGTACTACAATTCAAAATGTCCAAATCTGACGCTCAATCTAGTGCGCAAGGACATGCCGCAAACAACATTTACTTGTCCGACAGATCAGCTGACACAGTCAACAACTCACAGGCTTCACTTTCACCTGGATCCCATCAGTTTACTCAACCAACTCTCAATCAAGATGACACTGAGTATGCGGTTGTAAATAACCCTAACAATTCCATCGACGATGCGTCCAGTCCAAGAGACGACGACTTATACGAAAACACAGATCTGAACCTCTCGTCACACGCTCCACAACCAAGCTCGGCGTCAACCAATCAAGATGATTCTGAATCAAGAGATGACGACATGCCTGTTTATGAAACCACAGAGTTTGACAAATCGTCACCAGCGGCTTCTAATTCACCTGTCTACAGCCAAGTCAACAAGAAGCCACCTGTCAACAGTCAAGTCAACAAAGATCCACCTGTCAACAGCCAAGTAAACAAAGATCCACCTGTCTACAGCCAAGTTAACAAGGGTGTTAAGACTGATGAACATAAAAAGTCTGATTACAAAGTTAAAAGTCATAGAGAGAGTTCCGGATTCGTTGATAATATCTTGTATATTTCCTCTGGTCCCGCCAACACTGATGATATAGCTTACTCTAGAGAAGATGACACTAATATTTACGAATCCACTGATATAGATACATCACAAGAGGTCTCTTCTCCTGCTGCTCCTCACCCTCCCATATATAGCCAGGTTAATAAGCGCGATAAGACTGGGACTGATGATGTTGGCCAGGATAGTCATCGGGAAAGCTCTGGTTTTGTTGATAACAAGATATATGTTTCATCGGGACCTTCTCATACTGATGATGACTAATAGCGATCATGAAGGACACTATGTACAGGAGACGTAGAAGTCTATTTTGGTTAAAAGTGTACTTAAGGTCTTGGGTATTCATCAATTACATATGTTAGAATAAAGTGTTCCATGACAAGTCAATGATACCATATTCTAACAAAGAATTGATGCATTCAGGGCCGGAACTTCAGATCTTTTTTTTCCACCAGCCAGTTGGGTTGGTAGCTTGTATATGATGCAAGTGGACACTATACATATAAAGGAAATGTTAACATTGTCAACATAGATTCATATCTTCCAGCTCTAAATTACCCAGAATGCTGTATTGCACCATCTACTACCTTGACGCTAGGAACTGAAGCTACCCAATTGGAACTAAAACTTCAAAGACCAGATGGAACAACCTAAAAATGACTTGGTAATGACACTTCTACACAGGTTGTTATGTTTAATGACTATGACGCAATGTTTGTTTGTGTGATGATGAGTGACACCTTTCCAACTGCACGTCGTGAGTGTTCTGCTGGACCAGTAACAGTTAGCAACATTTTAAAGTTTGCATATTAGGTATAGGTTTGCATATAAAGAGTTCAACATTTGCAAGTTATGTTAATAGATGGATTATGGTACAAAAACGCAGCAAAGTTTGCATTATACTGAATAATGATACACAATTGGAAAGTGTTCATATTATGTATATGGAAGGCTAACTAATAATACAACATTTATATGGAGGGCTTACGGTCCAATGTTGTCAAGTTTGCATACTGAATGATGATACAAAATTGTCGTTGGCATATAAAGAGTTCAAGTTATGTATATAGAGGGATTATGGTACAAAAATGCAAAGTATGCATCAATACTGAATAATGATACAGAATTGTAAAGTTTGCATATTATATATGGGGCTAAATAAGTTGAATAATGATACAAAATTGTAAAGTTTGCATATAAAGAGTTCAACAAAAGAAAGTCATACACTTGGTTTAGGTCCAATATATTGAAATCTGATTATTTTTAGATTGAACAGCCTACATAGACTTTTGGATTCATCTTTTTGGCACAATTTGGTACCAAATTCTCCACCAAACAACAACGATAAGCCATACTTAGCACCATTTAATGAACATTCATGTTTCCAAATTTGCATTTTCAACACATAACGCAGGAGAAAAGACTAACGGTTACCAATTAGCACATATCCAATATTTTCCCCGCATTGATCACTGTGCATTTCCCCTCAAGGTATGGGCTAATTCAAATTCAAACTGTTATGCATGTGATGGGTGAAGGAAAGACCGTGAGGATATGAATGTTCAGAATCAAATACTGTAAAAGTGGTAATTTTTGCGCGATTAAATTTTCGCGCTTTGCCGACTTTCAGCTATTTTGATTGTTTTTAAATTTGCGATTTAAAAGTTCATTACATAGACTTATACACAAAATAAATATATTTGTGTGTTTTTATATTCGTGGTAGTGGCTTGGAGCACGAAAAATGCGAACATTAATGTAGCGCGAAAATGTCCACGTTTACAGTTGACTACTTGTGTATCAGTCGCCCAACACAGTGTAGCACGGAACTCGTGATCGATGTCCTCAGTGGTCATGTAGCTCTTTGGTCTAAAAATATCGGATTCCACTCTATAGGACCTATAAATAAAGTGTATGACTTCCTTTATTTGAAGTCTTTATATAGAGCTGCAATGTTAGAAAATATTGTTTGAACACTTTGTAGGTGTAATGTTAAGTGTTCCCTAGCTCTTTCCTCCCTGATCGATGTTGAAACCCACAATTTGCCCACCATCAGCACAGGGCCTCGCAACATTGATCGGTGGGAAAGGGGGAAGGGTAAGAGGAAGGGGATACTTCAGGCTACCAGAAACAAGTTTTGATTTTCACATGACTCAAATATCTTGCATGGCAATTAGGGTTAGTGTTCGAACACATCTTTTCTATGATTGTAGCCTCAGGTTGAATAACGTAGGGCTGTGAGGGACCACAGATAAAAGTCTGATAAACTCTCGGAATTTGGAAAACTCCTACACTTAACAGTATAGCAACCTGTATATAGTACAAATTAAGTGCAGAAAAGAGCTGAGATCAAAAAAAAAAAATTAAAAATCGGAAATCAGATTGAAATCTGAACTCTCACACCCCTGTTATATGATACAAAATTGTAAATTTAGCATTTTCATACTGTTGTGTTGGCTTAAGCACCGAAACCGTTTGCCCTGGAAGAATTGCGCCCATGAATCTAGTCCTGTGGAGTTATTTAGTTGTATACTTCCTGATTCTTGATTCTATCTATATATATATAGTATTACATAAATGATGAGTCAACCTTTAGGCAATAGGCATTTTCATTTAGTTTCATACAGCATGGAGTAAATCCATGCTGCACTCTTTAGATGATGGCCTTCGACTAAACTGTATCGAACAGTATTATATTCTATATTTGTAATATTCTATATATTTTTTTGTTCTTGACACATTAAGTTTCTATTTGTTTTAGCAGTCCTGGAATATGGCAAAAGGTTACCGGGTGATCTGTCATGGCCACAGATCTGGTACGAAATGTATTGCCCTTTCTCTTTACAGGAGCCATTTTGAATTTCCGACATTAGGAGACATTTTGCTTATGTCTATATTTTTCGGAACTATACAACAAAACAAAAAAGGCAGCTACAATTGTGTACTGGAGCCGTGTCTCTCTCCACATTGACAGGCTTGAAATATGTGGAAAGAGTGAGGGTACGGGGCTGTTAGGGTTAATCAAGGTAAAATTAGAGAAAAAAAGTGAAAATTAAAAAGAAGAAAAAAAATCGTTCCTTAACCTAACACTCCCGGTGGATTTTGCAACGAAATTTTTTTCAAGCAAAAAAAGCACACACAACAAGAGGTGCCACGCCCCGGGGTTTGAACCCACGACCTCTCAGTTGACAGGCGAACACTCTACCAACTGAGCCACGGGGGAAGCTATGTAGCCCGGGGCCATTATTTCACCCAAAAACCTCAGCGCCAGGTGGAACCGACAGGCTGGGAAATGGGATTTCATGGGGTACGGGGCTGTTAGAGTTAATGCAGTGTGGGGGCACCAAGTAATTATAACAGTATGACTGTCACACAAACCTTGTTTGACATCTGTAAGGAAGTTTAGTTTTCGCAAGTGGTCAATATTACGCGCATTATTGACTTTCGCATTGTCAAGCATACCTGGGCATGTCTAACAAGCGACACGTTTATCTAGTGGCTACCCAACATTAAAGGAAATCCTTGCCATGGAACTTTAGCGCTCAGATATGTAGCATTACTATTATATAGATCCCATCAGTAGGTTAAAATCGACTTTAGAAAGAAAAACAATCATCTGTATGATCATGGATGTCGCCATATTGATCGAAGCTACAACGAAACAGTTACGAGATTTAATTGTATTGATATTTTCGATTCATGCATTGAGTTCCTGCATGATTACGTGCAGTGACCTTTCCTGCATGATTACGTGCAGTGACTAATGAGGCGGTTTTAGTAACGATGATGTCAAAATATTGGGTATGGCTATCGCATCAGCACTTTCAACACAGACAATGGGTGCAAATTTCAAATAATAACAGGTTGGGGATGTGCAGTTTAAATTCGTTTTATTGAATATTACAGATCTGTGTTCAATTAAACTGGTCAATATACATTAGATAATTATTTTCCCTATCATATATTAAAGGATTGGTTTCATGAATAGCAATGTTTTCCTTTAATATTGTCTGGCACTGAACTTGTACTGTTATAATATAATATAACTGAAGATTTATTTCCCGAGGCAATTATTCTCTCCTCGAATAAAATGGTACTCTCTCGTAATAGCAGTGATTACATAATCATATTAAATGATATTATTTATGGAGTGTTCATCAAACTCATATTTAAACCCAATTACTAGTGGTATTTAACCTTGAACTTTCAAAGAAACACTTGTTTCTCACAGTAACAGGTGATACCTAGAACTACAAAACCAATCAATCCATCAAATGGCCAAACTGTTAACATGGTTAATACTGTTATCTTCAGTAGATAGCAAACAAATGGATAACATTCCTGTCTTCAGTAGGGTATAGAGAGCAATCAATATGAACCCAAATCAAGTTAAGTGGAAAATTTAATCAAGGCATGTCAAGTTATTTTAATAGTTGGCGCTTGAAATCAACTTCAGCGCAAATGATGATTGTTAATGTTTTCCATGAGCAACAATCTGTAAGTGTAATTATTTCCAAATACAACAAACTAGACTAGTTATCATTGCCAGCCTGTGTTTTTACATCACGTTGCCAGATTGAAACAATGTGATTGCATTGCTCTGTATTTAATCCTACATGTTATGCATTGCCCTTAAAGGCTACTTTTTCCATTTCCTGAGAGACATAGGCCTACCAAGGGGAAAAGGAAGTAAAACTAAAAAAACAAAAAACAAATGAGAGTGTATTGCATACGCTCAAGTATCAAATCCAAATTTCACTTACTATATTAATATATTTGCTCGCTGTTGGACGCTATCATTAATTGACTACCAATATTGGTGAATGGAATATAGATGCACCCACCATGACTTCTACAAATCAGACAAATATGCTGACTACCACTACTGCATCTCTGTTAGTTATGATGATAACTGTTGGACTTGTTAGTCTTGCTATAGCACAATCAGTTAAAGTATCATCCCCACAGGTTGGTACATCAGCAGAATATGGACCATTTGTATGGGTGTCATGTACAGTTACATTTCCATATTATGTGAGCATTATTAATCAACAAATCAGATGGATATTTTCCAACAGAATATTAACTATCAATGGGGCAGTGCAACAAGGAGAATCACCAAAGTATAGAGGTCGGTATTATAATGGAAAATATGAACTTCACATTAGAAATGCAGTGAAAGAGGATGCAGGAATTTATCAATGTCAGCTTGTATATGATGCATATGACTATGGCGTAGAAAGATACTATCCATATACATATTCAAGAAATGTAACCATTGTCACCATAGATTCCTACTTGCCAGCCCTGAATTACCCAGAATGCAATATTGCACCATCCACTACCTTGATCCAAGGAACTGAAGCTACATTCAACTGTACGGTTGGTGAATCTGTACCGGGAGTCAATTTGAATCTATTTCTTCAACGACCAGGTGGAACACCAATTCACCTTGGCACTGAGACAGTAACAATGGTTGTTACCTTTGATGACCATAACGCAAGGTTTTTTTGTGTGATGACAAGCGACACCTTCCCAGAGGCACATCGCACACGTGTTGCTGGACCAATAGTAATACTTGGGCTTAGATATTGGACTACCCATAGCCCAACTCATCTTGGTCTACGCATAGTTGTGCAGTGTAGATATTTGTTTTCTGCAGGAAGCACTGGGAACAAGCTATGGTGGATATTTAACAATGTGGTAATGGCTGAGAATAATGAACTGGTACAAGCTGATTCATCACGGTACAGCGTAAACAAATTCATCAGGGATGAGTTTACAGTCAGTCACCTAATTATTCAAAATGCTATCAAAGAGGATGAAGGTGATTACCAATGTCAAGCTGAATATGTCCAAAGTGGAGTGACACAGCAAGAGATGATCCAAATAACAGTACCCATAGAGTCCTACCTGCCAGCTCTAAATTATCCAGAATGCAGTATTGAAACTCCATCTATCAATGTGATAAATGAAACCATCTTCTACAATGGAACCGAAGCCACGTTTAACTGCACGGTTGGAGAATCTGTACCAAATGTTAACCTGGAACTAATACTTCAAAGACCAGATGGCACAACAAAAGAGCTTGGTAATGCAACCGTGACAAGATCAATCACTATTAATAATGACAATAATGCCACATTCTTCTGTTTTATGACAGGCGATACTTTTCTGACTGTTAATCGTTCATGTGCTGCTGGACCTATAACAGTGTTACCGCAACCAACAACATCTGTGACTACTGAACCACTTACGACCAGGGAATGGACACTTGCTTTTGATTCAAATAGCACCATGCAGAATGCCTCTACTACTATAGCCATTGTAGGTGGCACCATAGGGGGTATCTTTATCCTCATTTTGATAGCAATACTTGTACTACGCTTCAAAAGATCCAAATCTGACAGTCAATCTAGTGCGCCAGGACATGCCGCAAACAGCATTTACTTGTCCGACAGGCCAGATGGCACAGTCAACAACTCACAGGATTCACTTTCACCTGGAAACCATCAGTTTACTCAACCAACTCTCAATCAAGATGACTCAGAGTATGCGGTTGTAAATAACCCTAACAATTCCATCGAGGATGCGTCCAGTCCAAGAGACGACAACATATATGAAAACACAGATCTGAACCTCTCCCCACACGTTCCACAACCGAGCTCGGCGTCAACCAATCAAGATAGTTCTGAATCAAGAGATGACAACATGCCTGTTTATGAAACCACAGAGTTTGACAAATCGTCACCAGCAGCCTTTAATTCACCTGTCTACAGCCAAGTCAACATAGTTCCACCTGTCAACAGTCAAGTCAACAACGATCTACCTGTCTACAGCCAAGTCAACAATGATCTACCTGTCTACAGCCAAGTCAACAATGATCTACCTGTCTACAGCCAAGTCAACAACGATCTACCTGTCTAGAGCCAAGTCAACAAGGGTGTTAAGACTGGTGAAGCTAAAAACTTTGATTACAAAGACAAAAGTCTTAGAGAGAGTTCCGGATTCGTCGATAATATCTTGTATATTTCCTCTGGTCCCGCCAACACTGATGATATAGCTTACTCAAGAGAAGATGACACTAATATTTACGAATCCACTGATATAGATGCATCGCAAGACATCTCTTCCCCTGCTGCTCCTCACCATCCCATATATAGCGAGGTTAATAAGCGTGCTAAGACCGGGACTGTAGATGTCGGCCAGGAAAGTAATCGGGAAAGCTCTGGTTTTGTTTATAACAAGATATATGTTTCATCGGGACCTTCTAATACTGATGATGACTAATGATGATCATGAAGAACACTATTTTCAAAGCCCTATTGCATAAAAGATAAGATTCATCTTTTAAGTAAAGTTAGTCTTCTTAAGAAGATTATTTAAGAATTATTAAATATTCTTCTTAACCAGGCTTAAGAAAGAAGAGTTAGGAATAACTCTTCCTAATTTCACTTAAAGGCATGTTCCCACTACGGGTTGCTAGGGGTAAATAATGATACAACATTTGAATGTTATGTATAAGAAGGCTAACGGTACAATATTATAAAGTTTGCATATACTGAATAATGCTACAAAATTGTACGGTTTGCATGTTAGGTATAAGAGGGCTGAATAATGATACAAAGTTGTAAAGTTTGCATTATAAAGACTTCAACTCCAAATTATGTAAATAGAGGGATTATGGTACACAAATGCCATGGACACCGGGACATTGAACATCCAAGAATTCCCTTATTATTACCGCAGGGTCAGGGTTCAAACTGACTCCTGTTTCAACACTGAGTTGTTCTGATCTGCATTCGGAATTGTCCCTCAGGGGCTGCGCCCCTTCGGGACAATTCCTCAGACCAGAACAACATCCTCTGATTTCAAAACAAATTCACGAAAAACAGTTGTTACGCAGTCACTTTTCTCTAATTAAGTGACCCAAAAATGTTTCCATACTGTTAAGCTTGCCTGTTATGTATAGAGAAGGACTCAGAAATAATAAAAACAGGCATGATATTTTGTAGATTAAAATCTTAAAATTAGCTATTTTTTAACTCTCAAATGGAGATATTTTTGGCAGAATTTGCATTAATTTGGCCATCTTTTGGTGTTAGGCCTAGGGCTCACGGTACAAAATTGTAAAGTTTTCATATATTTACTGAATAATGATACAAAATTGTTAAGTTTGCATGTTAGGTATAAGAGGCTGAATAATGATACAAAGTTGTTAAGTTATGTATAGAAGGATTATGGTACTAATATGACCTGAAAGATTTGCGCACATCATTATGTGGAGTTAGTTTTATACTTCCTGATTCCTGATTCTATCTAGTATTAAAAATAGTCTATATTATTATTTGCTATAAATAGCCTATATTTAAGGTTTCTATTTGTTATAGCAGTCCTGGAATAGGTTATAAGGCGTTCTGTCATGACGACAGATTTCAAAAACAGGAACCGGTATGAAGCCTTTTGCCCTATTTCTTTATGTGTAACAGGAGACATTTTGAATATCCATCCATAAAAGAGAGCAAAGGTAGCCATGTTCACGTACTGGAGCCATGTCTCTCAGGCTTGAAATACACTACACAAGAGCAACACTTCCAAGCTGCTCATTCACATTTTCTGAAACATACCAACAATATCTCCAATTGTCCCCATAGTGGAAAAACAAAATGGCGACGCATTGGATCTAGTTTTTAAATCTGTGGTCATGGCATACATAACGTCGCTGTTCTGACATACCGGCACATGTGCCATTTTGGGCAAAAATGAGTTAAGTTGCATTTATGATCTACAAATGAAACTCTTTATTCTCCCAAAAAAATTGAGACCAAAAAGGTAATTAATTAATGAGATACCGCACTAATTAGTGTGATATGCCAGGGTTTTAACATAATTAATGAATGAATGAAAACCTCATTTTGTATTCTGACATACCGGTACATCACAATATTCTGCCATAGACCACCGTGTAAAAGTTACTCCTAATTAATAATTGCAATTTGTTGTTGTAACATGCTCATAACAAACATAAGTATATATCTATTAGTGTTCTGTGACAATGATAGTGACATTTGATGTAAATGCTCTCTCTAACAAGTCTTTAAAAATTGGAAAATTTTCAAACACAATTTTTTCAAAACGCTGTTTTTCGTGATGTGCCGGTATGTCAGAACAGCGATGATAATATTGACAGCTTGAACTGCTACATGCATATTTCTATCCACTGACCAGTCCCTAGACAATCACTCGATATAAGCGGTTCAAATGTATCAATTCGAGCATACTTATATTAGGCACAAAAAAAAATAGTTGTGTTGCCCTCATCCGGCCGGGTCAAAATTCTGAGAATGTGGGCCGGGTATTTTTTTTAAATTTATTTTTTTTAAAGATTTTTCTTTTTTTTCCTCTTTTTTTTCTTCTTTTTTTTCCCAAGATTTTGTTCACGATTTTTTTTAAAGATTTTTTTTAAAGATTTTTTTTCTCAAGATCTTCCAATCTGTAAAAAGAGATTGGCAAGAAACCAAAATATTCACCATTGGGTTGAAAATACATTCAGTAAGCGTTTTCCTTAGTATCTTCACACATGTTGACTGAAATAATAGGTATAAAATCGTTGATTTGGTAAAATTTAAAAAAATAAAAAAATAAAAAAAATAAAAAATCCGGCCGGCCGTCCTTCCCGATTTTAGGCTTGTGAGGGCAACACAATTTTTTTTTTTTGCCTTAGAATAATACAAAAATTGGGTGTATTTTAAAAAGGATATAGTGAGCAATATATAGTTGGAAGTTTTAACAGATCTATACATATTAAGCACACCAATCATTAACTTCCGTGTTGCTATTTTACGTTCAACTGTTGCTGATTCCTTGGAAAGTATGGTTTACTTAGCATGCTGTTAGATTATATCATGAGGAAGTGTAAAATAATATAATGCAAAAAGACAATATTTGTGTGAAGAAAATTTAGTGTTTTTCCAAAAAAAACCACCAGATTCAATGTATTATGTTTGTGAGTGCCACACCCACTCTGTGCTATGCCTAATTGTATTTCCAATCCATTCTCTACATATACATAGGCATTATACCCAACATAAGAGTCCCACACCATCCCCATCCATGTGCTATGCCTTACTTTATTTCCGATCCATTCTCTACCATATACATAGGCGTTACCCGACATAAGAGTCCCACCCCTACCCCCGTGCTATGCCTTACTTTATTTCCAATCCATTCTCAGCCATATACATAGGCGTTACCCAACATAAGAGTACCACCCCCACCCCCGTGCTATGCCTTACTTTATTTCCAATCCATTCTCTACCATATACATAGGCGTTACCCAACATAAGAGTACCACCCCCACCCCCGTGCTATGCCTTACTTTATTTCCAATCCATTCTCAGCCATATACATAGGCATTACCCATCATAAGAGTACCACCCACACCCCCGTGCTATGCCTTACTTTATTTCCAATCCATTCTCTACCATATACATAGGCGTTACCCAACATAAGAGTACCACCCCCACCCCCGTGCTATGCCTTACTTTATTTCAAATCCATTCTCAGCCATATACATAGGCATTACCCATCATAAGAGTACCACCCCCACCCCTGTGCTATGCCTTACTTTATTTCCGATCCATTCTCTACCATATACATAGGCGTTACCCAATATAAGAGTGCCACCCTACCCCCGTGCTATGCCTTACTTTATTTCCGATCCATTCTCTACCATATACATAGGCGTTGCCCAACCCGTGCTATGCCTTACTTTATTTCCGATCCATTCTCTACTATATACATAGGCGTTACCCAACATAAGAGTACCACCCAACCCGTTCTATGCCTTACTTTATTTCCGATCCATTCTCTACCATATACATAGGCGTTTCCCAACATAAGAGTACCACCCCTACCCCCGTGCTATGCCTTACTTTATTTCCGATTCATTCTCTACCATATACATAGGCGTTACCCAACATAGAGTGCCACCCCCACCCCCGTGCTATGTCTTACTTTATTTCCGATTCATTCTCTACCATATACCTAGGCGTTTCCCAACATAAGAGTACCACCCCTACCCCCGTGCTATGCCTTACATTATTTCCGATCCATTCTCTTCCATATACATAGGCGTTACCCAACATAAGAGTCCCACCCCACCCAGTGCTATGCCTTACTTTATTTCCGATCCATTCTCTTCCATATACATAGGCTTTACCCAACATAAGAGTGCCACCCCTACCCCCGTGCTATGCCTTACTTTATTTCCGATCCATTCTCTACCATATACATAGGCGTTTCCCAACAAAAGAGTGCCACCCCCACCCCCGTGCTATGCCTTACTTTATTACCAATCCATTCTCTACTATATACATAGGCATTACCCAACATAAGAGTACCACCCCTACCCCATGCTATGCCTTACTTTATTTCCAATCCATTCTCTACCATATACACAGGCGTTGCCCAACATGTATCGAAATGAGGGCCTGCTTGGAAAGCAGTGCAAGTCACTGAAGCATATTACCCTCAATAAAGAAAGCATAAATAAATAATAAATAAATAAGAGTAAAAGTGCCACCCCCACACCTTGCTATGCCTTACTTTATTTCCGATCCATTCTCTACCATATACATAGGCGGTTCCCAACATAAGAGTAATAATAATAATAATAATATTACCGTTCTTATATAGCGCTTTCCACAATGCAAGCACAGTCCCAAAGCGCTTTTTAAATCAATTATTATCGCTGCCAGTTTAGATATCAGAATCCTTTGGTCGCTACACTTAGGCGGCTACCAGTCGACAAGTGCACAAGCCTATCAGCACTACTTAGATTTTGATATCCTAACAGCTTCCCAAATTACCACCCCTACCCCCGTGCTATGCCTTACTTTATTTCCGATCCATTCTCTACCATATACATAGGCGTTACCCAACATCGAGTCCATTGTATTTTGAATATCCGATGAATCTGTCATCCACCTGTAAATGAACAGGAGGAAAAAATAACATCCTGTTAAAATTGAACCAGCTAAACTTTGAATCATATTGATATTCTAATCGTACAACAGGATAGGAATTCATATACAGATGAAGATTTGTAACAGGTTTGCCCTCACACTATAGTATAAAGGTAGATGACCCGATCACATTCCGATTTTCAACTTGAAGTTTTCTATTCTACATGAAAGGTCATCCTTAAAAAAGTCGTGTTCCAAAGTTTGAGTTGCATAGCTCTAATGGTTCGTATTTTAGACGCACAAGATGCTGTGAACTGTACCCATTGAGTAGTACACCAACTATATCGGTGGTTACCACCATTCGCGGTAATTCAATGTTATTTCATCGATTTCTCCGTAATTATACCGATTTAGGCGGTCAAATTTCAGTATGATGATGAGAAAAATACGAGCTTTCATATGATATGAAAATCTCCGTATGTTTGAAATAATTCTGTGTTACGAAAATGTGATCGGGTCATATACCTTTAATCAGTTCTAAATTAGTGAAAAATATTTGTTTTTAATAACTCTACGCTTCTGTATGAGCGTATGTATGAGCGCATAATGGCCACACATGCACACATCTGCATATGATGTACAGTGCACTTGTTGCCTTCGTTTGCGCCTGCGTCCTTCTGTATTCATTTGTGGCTGGTAAGAGGCTTCGCCAATTTGGAGCTGATCAAACTATAGGCTGAAATCAAAGAAGATTTCTTGATGCACCCCAGGATGCTTCACTTTCATCACATGACCACTGATTTCTGTCACCAGTGTCTACTGGTTCCCATCGACATTACAGTGCAAGGAAATGCTTATAAAGTTGTTAAACGAGGGTCTTTAAGAAAATCCTGTTGCAAGTAGTATGATTGATGTGTCTTTAATACAGTCCTCTCTTGATTTTCTTAAAGACCTTATATTTTTATAAATACAAGTTTTAGTTGGGATTCAACTTCTTTCGTATTTGAGGCCAAGTTTACCCTATCTGCACCATGTACCTCCAGCTGTTAATTACTTTAACACATGTGTGGCACTGTTTGTTTTGGTGATAAGCCCTGCTGGTACTGTAGGGACGCTAAGCACGATGGGGTACATCAAGAAATCGTCTTTGGGCTAAAATTGTGGTTTAGCACAGAATTAACCTAGCACAAAATCCTTTATTGACAGAGTAAAGGATTATACAGCTTTATTCCGTTATGGGGTCTTGACACTAAACTTATGACTTATAGACTAACTTATGAATGTCTTACACCAAGGATATACCGAAATTGTTAAAGGTATATTATGTGATCTTTTCCAGGGGACACCCTCAATCCTCGAAAATTAATTGGAAGCAGATTTTCTTGCAGATTTTACTTTTCTGATCATAAATCATAAATATATTCCAAGTTACAGAGCGGTACAATTCCTAATAACCTCAAAATCATAGTTTTAGAGTGAATTTAGAGTAAAAATTGAAAAAATAGATTGTACCGCTCTGTACAATCTATTTTCAAACCATGATTTTGAAGTAATTAGGAATCGTATCGATCTGTAACTTAGAAGATCTTTATGAATTATGATCAAAATTGCAAATCTGCAAGAAAATCTGCTTTCATAGTAAAAATCAATGATAGAGGGCGCTACTTGGAAAAGATCACATAATATGCCTTTAAGTTTTCTAAAGAATTAGCACTGATTCCTTGCCAAACTTTGTCCACATAGATCATCATTTAATCGCAACTTGCCAGATAATGTTGTATGGCGCCAACATTTGTAGATGACCAACGGTAAGATTCTATTCAGAGCCACCTTATCATTACAGGGGACAAAATAAGCGTCTCCTGAAGGATGCAACCATTCACCAATTCTACGGGTAAAAGTGATTTGTTGCGCAAATAACTAGGCATGCATGCACATCACGATTGACCAATCAGGACACATATTTTTTAAATCGCCAGAACACACTTCCGAGTTTACGCACATATGCAAGCATGAACTCACCCCACTTGTAAATACCTCCGAACGAGGACTTGTTCGTTTACCCATACAACAGTGGACTTCTTCAAATTCATGAATATTTGGTATTTATGGGCCAAAATATGAAGTATTCAAGTGAACCATTTATATCATGTTTAAAAAAAAATCTACCCTCAACCTATCTCACTTTAACTTTCTACATAATAACCGTGGACGTTGTATGCAGCTTGTTATACAAGGGCAGTATTATAACCCTGGCGAAGTCGGTAGAGCAACTTTGTCACTCGGTTGTGAAATGATCACACATAGATACACCCTGTAACAGATTTTTATCAATGAAACCGAGGACTTGCCTCAGATTAGAATGTGAACAGCATAGCGACCTCGTTTGGGTGGTTGATAACGGGAAATTGCAGTTAATCTAACCGAGGACGTCCTCGGTCGAAGGTGCATCCTCGTTTGGAAGGTGTGTATCCACATTGAATTCCTCGTTTGCAGGTATTTACAAACGCACGCACACACATACGCACACATTGTTGGAATTATGTCCATAGTATTTTGATGCTTACTATATAGTGGAAGGTGGAAATATTCGCAGACACTAAACGGATCACTTACTGTTGTAGTTCTGGGTGTGCTGACAAAGTTTCGTTCACCAGGTTTCCTGATATTTCAATCAAATGCATGCTTTCTTGCTGGATCTAGTGAATTGGAAATGTAAAAAAACCCGATTTAGTATGAAGGGAAACATAGCCTATATTTTTGTGACCATTTATCCCCCCCCCCCCCAATAACATGTCGAGCAATCAGTTGTTTGCTACATCAGTGGCTGAGCGGTGGCCGAGCGGTCTAGCGCGCTGATCGTCGGTCGGGAACATTCTTTCAATCACAGGATCGTGGGTTCAAGTCGCCGTGAAACCAAGATTATGTGTTCATCCCAAAAAGTTCTAGGTCGGAAATTCTACAATCAAATCTTAATTTAGTGTGGGTTAGTTATCGGAGTCTCTTTCCGTGGTTTAAGCTGATAATCAGATTTAATTGTAGAATTTCTCCTCTACCCCATTCACTGTGTACAACGTGCAGGTCTATACAGTGAGTGTCAGTTCGCCGTGATTCGGAGATTCACGTTAAGCCGTTGGTCCCGTGTATTCAGACGCTTCACCCTGAACACGTAAAAAAGGTACAGACCTTATCGTTAAGAGTAGGGGATCATCCCGGGTCAGTTACCTGTACAAAAAAAATCACGTCTTCTAGTTTAGCCGAATAGGCTGCTATAGGGAGTTAACAAGCAATAAGCAATAAGTGATATAACTACACAAGGCTCTAGCAAGATGTAACAGGGTCCCCTATACCTAAAGAGACCCTTCCTGACTCAAAAGGGGGATGGTGACCTTGCAGTAATATGAGTCCTACCAACATACCCCTACCCACCCTATTTTTAAAGAATCCAACCCCTCACAACTTTGACAAGGAGGACCCCATGACTCAACATGATTTTTAAGATTAAAAAACAAACAAAAACATTTTACTATCTACTTTAAAATGTACTATTTTGAAATAAGAAATGCCTGACCATCCAACACTACTTGAAAGTTTCATTGGCCTATAGACCATTTCAAATCCGAAAATATACGATCTGTTCCGAATGCTTCCGATTAACCAAGTGATTTGACACTCGGTTACATGACCTATCAGCTCACAGGTCATGCCCATGTGCTGGAGAAAAATAAATGTGTTTTTCACCCGTCTGCCCGTGTGGTAGATTGCGCTGGTGTTGGTGATAGATTGTATCCCTCACAAAGTTGATGTTGCGGCATTTCAGTAACTAAAACGGTGAGATGAAAGAGATCTGGGGTAATATTTTCACTTTTTACCGTCTGCTCGATACATTTGGAATTTGCCGGTCAACGCCTTTATTGATAAAAAAACAAAATAATCTCGTTCCAGGTTTTACTTCTCATGTGTGCACGCGTGTATGTAAACATAGTAAATCACTAGGCGGACAACCAACTAGGACAAGGCTGTGAATGCGATCAACTGTTGCGAAGAACGCACAACGCACCTACTCCACGTGACCTGTTTTTCCGAAGATTTCCGATCTCAATTTGAGTTTCTTTTTGTTTTGCCTTACTGTTTTTTCACTCACCTGAAATGCCAAGAAAAATGTGACGACGAGAGCGAAAGTGAATACCGTTAAGATGATGATTATACTGATCACTCCGTCCATGGAGTCCCTCAGATAGGAGATCACCTGAAATAATAATGAATTGAAAATACAGTCAACAAAATAAGTAACTGGCCAGGTAATAAATGTGCTTAAAAACTCTAAAAGTATGACTCCCACATAAACATATTAAACTATAAAGTTGTTGAGAAATTTCTCCTCTTTAATTTGAGGTATATAATTGCACACCAGAAATGGTTGATTATTGAGGAACTTACAATCCCAAATGTAAGGTCAAGTATGATTTCATTTATTTTGTCCTAAAAAATTGGGGTTTTAGAACACAAATTTTTCAAATATTTGGGGCTTTGAAATGCAAATTTTCATGATTTTTGAATTTTCAATCAAATGGGAGTCTTAAGAGCTGATGCAGGCTCAAAAAAAGGGGAGTCTTAAGAGCGAGCAGAAGAGGGTAAAAAAGGGGGTCTTCAGGGCAGCACACACCTATACCCCTTTCCAATGTCCTTTCCCCCCCCCCACCCCCTCAGGGCTAGACCACCTCTTTGGGGAAGAATTTGGTGCTTGGTCAGAAAAGGAGAAAAAAAGGAGAGGGGAAGGGAAAAAACAAACAAACATGTTTTCCATATCACATGTCGTCAGGGAGGGAAATGTTGCACATAAACAAAGGGAACAGTAAATGCTCATAACATGTGATGAACACAATATATATGACAATATTTTCCCCTCTGATTACAACTGATTGTCAGTGCAAACCTGCCCGGGAGGGAAATAGCATTAAGGCAGCATGGACAGCTTCAAGAATTTTGGGAAGGATTTGGACAAAGCACGGTAGGGCGGGGGATAATTTTGATTTTATGGAAGAATAGATAGCCCCTGACAGGTAATTTAATCAAACAACAGAAAAGATTCTATGACAGAACAGCACAAATCAGCCGTCACTGACCACATCGCGCAAGAGAACCACACTATCGACTGGGAAGGGGCAACAATTCTTGACGAAGGCAATGACAAACAGAAGCGATGGATAAGAGAATCATGCAGGCAGCCGGCCAAAATCAACAACCGTGACTAAGTGAACTACTATTCACTGATAACACCTAATAAGCTTCCTGGATACGAGAATGTGAACAAATCTCGAGGGAAAAACAAGTGGATCAAGTCATTACCAAAGAAGTCTTCCGACCAGGAAGACGAAAGAAACCATCTAAACGTGAGTAACATTATGGATTTGTTCAACAAACGGATTTAACAAATTTCAATCTACAATCCTGCTGAATTTATTCAAAGATCTATGATGCAATTATAAGAATGTCATTCCCTTTACATTGAGGTGATACTGATATTAGGCGAAGTAAAATTAACACGTTGTCGAGTCCACAATAGTGGGAACCTTGTGAAGGAGGTCTTTTGATTCTGTTATTTCATGGTTCTTTGGGGTTGGTCTTACTTTTCTATCCCCATCCAGGAATAATGATACAAGTTCCCTGATATAGGGTGGCACCAAAGCATCCACCCTATCACCTATCCATTCCTTACCTTTCTATCCCCATCCAGGAATAACGATACAAGTCCCCCGATATAGGGTGGCACCAATGCATCCACCCTGTCACCTATCTATTCCTTACCTTTCTATACCCATCCAGGAATAACGATACAAGTCTCCTGATATAGGGTGGCACCAAAGCATCCACCCTATCACCTATCCATTCCTTACCTTTCTATCCCCATCCAGGAATAATGATACAAGTTCCCTGATATAGGGTGGCACCAAAGCATCTGCCCTATCACCTATCCATTCCTTACCTTTCTATACCCATCCAGGAATAACGATACAAGTCCCCTGATATAGGGTGGCACCAAAGCATCCACCCTATCACCTATCCATTCCTTACCTTTCTATCCCCATCAAGGAATAATGATACAAGTCCCCTGATATAGGGTGGCACCAAAGCATCCACCCTGTCACCTATCCATACCTTACCTTTCTATCCCCATCCAGGAATAATGATACAAGTCCCTATGATATAGGGTGGCACCAAAGCATCCACCCTGTCACCTATCCATACCTTACCTTTCTATCCCCATCCAGGAATAAGAATACAAGTCCCCTGATATAGGGTGGCACCAATGCATCTGCCCTGTCACCTATCCATTCCTTACCTTTCTATCCCCATCCAGGAATAAGAATACAAGTCCCCTGATATAGGGTGGCACCAAAGCATCCACCCTGTGACCTATCCATTCCTTACCTTTCTATCCCCATCCAGGAATAAGAATACAAGTCCCCTGATATAGGGTGGCACCAAAGCATATGCCCTGTCACCTATCCATTCCTTACCTTTCTATCCCCATCCAGGAATAATGATACAAGTTCCCTGATATAAGGTGGCACCAAAGCATCCACCCTGTCACCTATCCATTCCTTACCTTTCTATCCCCATCCAGGAATAACGATACAAGTCCCCTGATATAGGGTGGCACCAAAGCATCCACCCTGTCACCTATCCATTCCTTACCTTTCTATCCCCATCCAGGAATAATGATACAAGTCCCCTGATATAGGGTGGCACCAAAGCATCCACCCTGTCACCTATCCATTCCTTACCTTTCTATCCCCATCCAGGAATAACGATACAAGTCCCCTGATATAGGGTGGCACCAAAGCATCTGCCCTGTCACCTATCCATTCCTTACCTCTCTATCCCCATCCAGGAATAATGATACAAGTCCCCTGATATAGGGTGGCACCAAAGCATCTGCCCTATCACCTATCCATTCCTTACCTTTCTATCCCCATCCAGGAATAACTATACAAGTCCCCTGATATAGGGTGGCACCAAAGCATCCACCCTGTCACCTATCCATTCCTTACCTTTCTATCCCCATCCAGGAATAATGATACAAGTCCCCTGATATAGGGTGGCACCAAAGCATCCGCCCTGTCACCTATCCATTCCTTACCTTTCTATCCCCATCCAGGAATACAGATACAAGTCCCCTAATATAGGGTGGCACCAAAGCATCTGCACTGTCACCTATCCATTCCTTACCTTTCTATCCCCATCCAGGAATACAGATACAAGTCCCCTAATATAGGGTGGCACCAAAGCATCTGCCCTATCACGTATCCATTCCTTACCTTTCTATCCCCATCCAGGAATAATGATACAAGTCCCCTGATATAGGGTGGCACCAAAGCATCCACCCTGTCACCTATCCATTCCTTACCTTTCTATCCCCATCCAGGAATAATGATACAAGTCCCCTGATATAGGGTGGCACCAAAGCATCCGCCCTGTCACCTATCCATTCCTTACCTTTCTATCCCCATCCAGGAATACAGATACAAGTCCCCTAATATAGGGTGGCACCAAAGCATCTGCACTGTCACCTATCCATTCCTTACCTTTCTATCCCCATCCAGGAATACAGATACAAGTCCCCTAATATAGGGTGGCACCAAAGCATCTGCCCTATCACGTATCCATTCCTTACCTTTCTATCCCCATCCAGGAATAATGATACAAGTTCCCTGATATAGGGTGGCACCAAAGCATCCGCCCTGTCACCTATCCATTCCTTACCTTTCTATCCCCATCCAGGAATACAGATACAAGTCCCCTAATATAGGGTGGCACCAAAGCATCTGCACTGTCACCTATCCATTCCTTACCTTTCTATCCCCATCCAGGAATAATGATACAAGTCCCCTAATATAGGGTGGCACCAAAGCATCCACCCTGTCACCTATCCATTCCTTACCTTTCTATCACCATCCAGGAATAACGATACAAGTCCCCTGATATAGGGTGGCACCAAAGCATCTGCCCTGTCACCTATCCATTCCTTACCTTTCTATCCCCATCCAGGAATAATGATACAAGTCCCCTGATATAGGGTGGCACCAAAGCATCCACCCTGTCACCTATCCATTCCTTACCTTTCTATCCCATCCAGGAAAAACGATACAAGTCCCCTGATATAGGGTGGCACCAAAGCATCTGCCCTGTCACCTATCCATTCCTTACCTTTCTATCCCCATCCAGGAATAACGATACAAGTCCCCTGATATAGGGTGGCACCAAAGCATCTGCCCTGTCACCTATCCATTCCTTACCTTTCTATCCCCATCCAGGAATAATGATACAAGTCCCCTGATATAGGGTGGCACCAAAGCATCTGCCCTGTCACTTATTCATTCTTTACCTTTCTATCCCCATCCAGGAATAATGATACAAGTCCTCTGATATAGGGTGGCACCAAAGCAGCCACCCTGTCACCTATCCATTCCTTACCTTTCTATCCCATCCAGGAAAAACGATACAAGTCCCCTGATATAGGGTGGCACCAAAGCATCTGCCCTGTCACCTATCCATACCTTACCTTTCTATCCCCATCCAGGAATAATGATACAAGTCCCTATGATATAGGGTGGCACCAAAGCATCCACCCTGTCACCTATCCATACCTTACCTTTCTATCCCCATCCAGGAATAAGAATACAAGTCCCCTGATATAGGGTGGCACCAATGCATCTGCCCTGTCACCTATCCATTCCTTACCTTTCTATCCCCATCCAGGAATAACGATACAAGTCCCTGATATAGGGTGGCATCAAAGCATCTGCACTGTCACCTATCCATTCCTTACCTTTCTATCCCCATCAAGGAATAATGATACAAGTCCCCTGATATAGGGTGGCACCATAGCATCTGCCCTGTCACCTATCCATTCCTTACCTTTCTATCCCCATCCAGGAATAATGATACAAGTCCCCTGATATAGGGTGGCATCAAAGCATCTGCCCTGTCACCTATCCATTCCTTACCTTTCTATCCCCATCAAGGAATAATGATACAAGTCCCCTGATATAGGGTGGCACCAAAGCATCCACCCTGTCACCTATCCATTCCTTACCTTTCTATCCCCATCCAGGAATAATGATACAAGTCCCCTGATATAGGGTGGCACCAAAGCATCTGCCCTGTCACCTATTCATTCCTTACCTTTCTATCCCCATCCAGGAATAACGATACAAGTCCCCTGATATAGGGTGGCACCAAAGCATCTGCCCTGTCACCTATCCATTCCTTACCTTTCTATCCCCATCCAGGAATAACGATACAAGTCCCTGATATAGGGTGGCACCAAAGCATCTGCCCTGTCACTTATTCATTCTTTACCTTTCTATCCCCATCCAGGAATAATGATACAAGTCCTCTGATATAGGGTGGCACCAAAGCAGCCACCCTGTCACCTATCCATTCCTTACCTTTCTATCCCCATCCAGGAATAACGATACAAGTCCTCTGATATAGGGTGGCACCAAAGCATCTGCCCTATCACCTATCCATTCCGTACCTTTCTATCCCCATCCAGGAATAATGATACAAGTCCCCTGATATAGGGTGGCACCAAAGCATCTGCCCTGTCACCTATCCATTCCTTACCTTTCTATCCCCATCCAGGAATAACTATACAAGTCCCCTGATATAGGGTGGCACCAAAGCATCCACCCTGTCACCTATCCATTCCTTACCTTTCTATCCCCATCCAGGAATAACGATACAAGTCCCCTGATATAGGGTGGCACCAAAGCATCCACCCTGTCACCTATCCATTCCTTACCTTTCTATCCCCATCCAGGAATAACGATACAAGTCCCCTGATATAGGGTGGCACCAAAGCATCCGCCCTGTCACCTATCTATTCCTTACCTTTCTATCCCCATCCAGGAATAATGATACAAGTCCCCTGATATTGGGTGGCACCAAAGCATCCACCCTGTTACCTATCCATACCTTACCTTTCTATCCCCATCCAGGAATAACGATACAAGTCCCCTGATATAGGGTGGCACCAAAGCATCTGCCCTATCACCTATCCATTCCTTAGCCTTGATGCGGCCGTTAACAAACTACAAAGAATTTCAAGAAAGAAAAGTGAATTTAGTAATTCCTCCTAAAAAGATAGGTATAAACCTACAGCTCGCAGTTGGAGTGTCTGAATCTTTTCTTAGCATTTTGGCCATACTCTTCAACAGTGTTTCACATAACAAAAATGTTCCCAGGCCATCTGGGCCTGTGGTCTTATATCACATGAACTCATAAATTAATCAACATTTGACTGATTAAAACTTGTCTGACGGCAAACCCGTTAAACTTTTAACTTACAAAATTTGGAAGTTCATCAGAAGGTGTGAAAAACCTTCATACTTTCATCTTTTAGGATATATTAACCATATTATTAGCAATAAGAAGAGATTGGAGCATGAGAGCAGTGCTCAAATACTCTTAATAAAGCGGTGAACACCAATTTGTAACCAGAATTTCCCGAAGACCCAAACTGTATTTTCAAGGGCTGAGAGCCTGAGGGGTCGTGTTTTTTGAAACGCTGCTCTTCAATATTATTGTTAGTGTGTGTTTCGCCAATAAGGTGTCTACATGTATAGTTGGGTGTGTTGGAGACTCTCACAGAGAGCAAATATCCCTGTTTTTAACCCATTACAGTGTTTTACAACAATCCTACTGTTCCTAAGTACAATCGGGCAATGAGCACTCCAGGCCTGGAAAAAATGGGGAATTGAGGAATCACATTCCCGGGAAATTTGTGTACTTGGAGGGAAATTTAGCTTTTCCAAATAAAGAAATACATAAGAAATGGAGGGAAACCCGGGATTTTTTTGGAAAATTTGTTTTCTTCCTGGGAAACGAACATTTTTCCAGGCCTGAAGCACTCAGAGTGGGCTTATTGGCAAACATCAAGTTGTAGCTCAAGGCTAGAGCTCAAAAGGGTTCAAACTACAAAATGCTATGTGTTCAATAATGTATCCACTGATAGGTTTGAATAAGGTTTACCAGCATAACAATGACACGTCATATTATTATAGTCTCGTGCTCTTTATATTGAAGTCTCTCTCTTTAGTCTTAGGTTTTCCTTTCTCAGTCTACTCCTAAAGTTTGATCAAGCCTCCTTACAACAGCGAACGAATACAGAAGGACACAGGCATGCATACAAGTGACAAGGGCACCGTGCATCATATGCATGATTGGTGCGTGTGGCAAAATATGTGTGCATTTACCCATAAACATGCACATACACTTGGATTAAACCTAATATTTTTCGCCAATTTGAACTGATTAAACTATAGTAATACATTTGTAAAGCATTGTGGGCCCATTCAAAGAAGATTTTAAAGACACCACCACAATGCATTGCGTTTTTGCAAAATGCCCTAATTCTGGTTGGTCTCTAATTTGTCTCAGTTCCCATCGACATATGTACACAATCATGGCTTCATAGCGCGTTCATCTTTGGAGCTCTTATATGTTCTAGTTTTCATCAATTAATAAAAAAGTTATCAGTGTTCCTTTTTCCTATTTTTAAAACTTAAGAGCTCGACAAATGCATCGTGTGGAAAAAAGCTTTAGTTGATTGGCATTCGCGCAATCAAGGCTCAAGATAACAGGGTTTTTTTACCGGGAGCTACATTTTTTCAGAAGTAGCGCCCGGATCATGGTATTTACTGAGAACCGGGAGCTACTTTCAGTCTACCAGGAGCTAACTTTTTATTAAATACCAGCGTTGCAGCATTGTAAACTCGAAATATGATGTATTGGGCAAGCTTCCCGATAGTCAACAGGCACTGGTTTGGACAAAATATCAGCGCTCGGTTATTTCTTTTTCAGCATTACCGGGCCCTGTGGCAGAAGGACCGAGGGGTAAAAATCGCCCAGCGCCCGCTTATCTTGAGCCTTGCGCGCAATGCATCATATTTGACTGATAAGATCTACTGAAAGAGCTTATTGGCAAAATATCTTACTCACAATGGTATTCTAAAAGTGTCTCAAGAAAATACCACTCTACCATGTCAAAAATATTTAATAACAGATAAAATCACAAGACTACTTCATACAAACTCCATAATAAGTTTCACCCCAGTTGTCGTGAGTGTGTGTGATGAATTCGAAAACCCTGACTGACAGAGTACAAAAATCCTGTTACAATTTCCATGCGGCTATTTGTTTTTAAACCATTCAAAACAGGTTTTTCAGGAACCTTTCCCAAATTTGAAAGTCTATCTCAAGGATTACTGAACCAATACTAAGCAGGTGTATTATAGATGAGGTGACATTTGTTGACATTTAGGACGCCCTCTGTTGGTTTGAGACAAAACACACCGGGCAAGAGTTCCTATAGTTTACATAGGCCAGATCAGGTTTTCTGACTAGATTGTGGTGTCACAGCAAATTGTTATCAAAACTGTCTTTAAACTTGCTTAGGAATGCTATAAGCTATCGCATTTCACACAAAAAACTAAAACTAAATTAATTTTACAATTCATTAGAAAGAAATTTCATGTTGTCTTCATTAACTTTACTGTATATTCTGCCTGGAGGGAAACAACAGAGGGTGTCCCATTTGTAAATACATGACATCATAGGTCACCTCATCTATACTTATTGTAATGCATTTCTCATGGTGATTCCAAATATATGATGATGAAATTCAAAAATTGCCATTTTTGAAACATTTTGTGTCATTTTGGAACTGTCGTCTCCAGACGACTGCAGCATGGAAAGTGTTATGGCAAACGACAAATGGGTTATAACAATCCATAACAAACTCACCTTTTCTGTCAGGATATCCCACAATCCTATCCTCATAGCAAATCTCTTACACAGCCATATAGCGATAGGAATAGGCAGTAGCTGTAGTAGCCACATATGCATCCACATCTTGACCAGAACACAGGCGAATAGGAGACCGTAGAAGAAATTGGTGCTCTGCAACGTCGAGTCTTTTTTCGCTCTCCTTCTTCTTGCTCGGTTACGATGTCTGTGTGCAGCTTGGATGTCAAGCTTGGTAGGTCTGTCCAGATCAGGGTCATCAGTACCCTCTGCACCTGTATGTTGATAAGGAATTGTCAAAGCCTGTTACAGCATAAACTAGATAATGTGACATGTGACGTCATGCCAGGCATTTGGTCGGCAGTTGCCATTGGGCCAAAAAAATAAACGAGAGCATCAATGATGCAGAAGCTCACTACAAGTTGCGAATTTGTGAAGATTCTGATTCATAAAACATGTCTATAATATAGAAACCACTATAATCTGTCCAGCATATGACAAATGATGTAAAGCTCAAATCCATATTATACCTTACATGAAACAAGAATTAGATATAGACCCTACATGTTCATATATATTATGCATTCACAGTGTAAGCAAATTTGCCCTTCTACATATGCTTCGGTTGAGATTACATAAAATAAAGGTAATTGTGTCATTTTGGACTGAACATACTATAATAGTGGCATATTTGTTTTATGCTGTGCAAAAGGGCCTGTATCCCGATTTAATTCTGGATACAGGCCCTTTTGCAACAAAACAACAATTTCAATGGCTGTTTACAATGAGATGTAGGTCTTTTTGGAAAAAAATGACTTTGTTTCTTTGAAACATGATTTTTCCTTATACATTTCTATATCAAACTCATTTTTGTAAAAAATGCACCATAGCCCTTTTGCACAAAGCTCTTCAAATATAAAAAATTTAAAATTTAAAAATTTAAAAAAATTTAAAAAAAAATTAAAAGTTAAAAAAAAATATATAAAAAAAATAACATAAATAAAAAATAAAAAATAAAAAAAAAATAAAAAAAATAAATAAATAAATAAAAATAATAAAAAAAAAAATTAAAAAAAATAAATTAAATTAAAAATAAAAAAAAATAAAAAATAACATAAATAAAATTTTAAAAAAGAAAAAAAATGAAAATAAAAATAAAAATAATAAAATAAAATAAAAATGAAAATGAACATAAAAATGAAAATGAACATAAAAATTAAAATTAAAATTAAAAATTAAAAATTAAAAATTAAAAATTAAAAATTAAAAATTAAAAATTAAAATAAAAATTAAAAATTAAAAATTAAAAATTAAAAATTAAAAATTAAAAATTAAAAATTAAAAATTAAAAATTAAAAATTAAAAATTAAAAATTAAAAATTAAAAATTAAAAATTAAAAATTAAAAATTAAAAATTAAAAATTAAAAATTAAAAATTAAAAATTAAAAAATTAAAAAATTAAAAAATTGAAAATTAAAAATTAAAAATTAAAAAATAAAAATTAAAAATTAAAAATTAAAAATTAAAAATTAAATTTAAAATTAAAATTAAAAAATATAACAAATAAAATAAATAAATAAATTAACATAGTAAATAAAATTGAAAAAAAAGAAATCAAATAAAAAAATAAAAAATATAAATTAAATTATTATTAATATATCTAAATAATAATTCGCAGAGGAAAAAAAAATATTTGTACACTTTTACCGCCATTAATGTTAAACTAAATGAATAATATAATTTATGAAAAATTTTATAGGAAAAAACAAGAAAAGTTAACGCTCCGGGCTGGGCGCAAACTCCCGCGAACGCTTTCAAAACGATTCCTAGTCGGATGCCCTAACGATTAGGCCATCAATACGGGCTTGAATATTGATGTGTCAATTTATTAATATACCAAACAGAAGAGCTGTCGCGTGATTGGTCCAATCTTCCGACTCTGCTACTGACGCTAAATACAATTCTAAATACCTGTCCCGGTAGCTTGGGTCATCGCGGACCAATCGGATTCGTTGAATCAGAAATGATCAATATTCATGACATACGATGCATAGTTAATTAAATGTTACCATATATGGCAAGGTGACGATACCAAATTTATATAGTAGGTAGGTCAGTGCGTAGTGTCGAAAATCTAATGATGGAAAATACGATGTATTTGGATGATAAACCACCACTTTAGGACACAGTTTGCCTCAATAAAAGTATGATTTTTGTACTTTCTCATTAATAAAGTTGATTTTGTTTAACCGAGTCCGAGGGTTAAAGTATACATATTATTTTTTTACTTTAAAACATAACCTGGCGTTTAATAGTACAATCTAAATCCTTCGTCCACAAGTTTTATGAATGGCCGACGATACCAAACTGGTGGGGGTAATACAAAATATTACGGCGCGATAAAGCGTGCAAATTCAGCATTTTGGCAAGGCAATAGTCGCAAGTTTTACTCATTTTCGCGAGTTTCTAACAGCACCTCATGATGAAAAGCCTTTGAAAACATCAATTTCCATTAATTTTGGCCGCTGAAATCGGAGATATAGTTTGAAGAATATATAAAGAAGCGATTAACATCAATTAACGAAAAACAACCTCCCCATTTTTCACTTTGACGGCTGTATTTTTATTTTACGCTGATTTCGTATCATGAATAATAATGATCTCTAGTAGTTTAACCAATCACAATAAGACAATCACGCTTGCACATCATGATACATGCGTGTCATGTGTTAATCAACTTGTCTATTATAGCGTTTTACATGCATTTTCAATACAAATTTGACAACAAAGAAAATAACGCAAAATTGCCTGTTTTGTCGAATGGCAATCAAGCCCATTTTATAACACATTTATGCGATCATATTGTTTCACTATCTCAAGTACATTTCCCGACAAATACCACTTGGGTGACCAAGATAAAACCATATTTCATAGTCGCACTTTCCCCTTGACCTTTACCGTGACCTTTCGCATCGAGTCGCTTTAGCTTACTTGTAGTAAGCTAAAAATTGACTTCCTTTTAGGGCCAGAGTCTGGGTCGGACGGTTGGATTTGTGTTTTTTTTGTTTTTTTTGAAAATTTGTGAAAATTTACTGCACAAAATCACGTTTTAATGATTTTTTTTTGATTTTTTTTTTTATTTATTTATTTTTTTTTTTGATTTCTAAACAAGCAGATACTCCTCAAAAACACGTTTTTATCTTTCTTTATTGTTATGTGCTTCTTTCAACAAAAAATTCAATTTTTTTTTTTTTACTTTGAAAAAAAATAAATAAAAAAATAGCGACCCTAGATTTCAGACAATTTGGGTCGGTCGGAAAGGGCAAGTCAACTTCTTTTTTTCTTCCTTGTTCTTTGCCAGGCGTTGTGCAAGCGCATCCTATCTTTTTTAAACTGCGCTTTTAAAAATGTGCTTTTAAAACTTGTGCCAAAGCATTGTAAAGGGCAATAAGGCATAGTGGACAGTGTTGTGGTCATATGCTTGTTCCCTCAAGCATGTATCGACAGTCCAGTCCATTCAACCGTTGCTTTTGTTGATCAACATTGCGGTCACCTCATCTATATAAATCTGAGTCTTTTTCAGATTAAAAAAAAAAAAAATGGTGCAAGTACCTCACATTTTATCCCTGGACTGCATAAAATTGAACACACCTTGGAAACTCCAAATTAGTCCCTCTCCTCTCTTCCCCTAGTCGTGGACAATTAAATACATTGCACTCAATATATCATGGGTCACGTTTTACATTGGAACAGAACTATTGATCTCCTTTGCTGTCTATTACAAATTGAACGAACCATAACACATACCTTGCAGGCTCTCAATGGATTCCTGCTGTTCCAACAAGTCATCTCCCTCCCCTGGTTGTGGACTTGTCTCACTGCTTAGTCCAGACTCTGCACTGGAATCCAGCAATTCGCTGTCATCATCCCCACCATCAGTAGAGTCACCTGGTGAAAATAGGATTATTGTTAACACTTTCCACGCGGCTATTGGTTTTACCATTTATATACAAAACAGATTTTTCAGAAACCTTTCCCAACTTTCAAGGTATACCCAAAGGTTTCCTGAATCAATACTGGGTATGTTTGTACTTATTTCAATGCATTTCACATGGTGATTTGAAATATGGTTATGAAATTAAATAATTTTGAAATTTTTGAAATATTTTGTGAAATTTTGGAACGTTGTCTGCTGCATTGAAAAGTGTTAAGAAAGGTGCCATGCGGGTGGGAGTTTGGGGTACCACACATGTACACAAAGTTGTACATATCAGAAGCCACCCTTGAGGCAAATTTTGCTCTATGATCATACCCCTAATAACAGGGGTATAATGTAAATATCCTCAAGATGAAGTTTATTTTCTTCTGGAATGAAACCGACATACGAGGCTGTGATTGAAAGCCTCAGTTTTACCACTGATTTTTCATAAACCCATAAGCTACAAAATTACTTTGTTTGTAAATCTTTTTATATATTTTTGAAAGTTTTTTAAAACATTTGAAAATAACTAGCAACCTTCTGATATTTGACCAAATTGTCAGACAGGAAAGTAGGATTGTCTCCCTTGGATTATAATAATGATTATCAATACCTTTTTCTTTTGCGTGCGTGTTGTAACCCATAACAACCAACGTGATAACCAAGATGAACAGCGGCACACGATACGGCCCTGTCAGGTTGGCGAGGTGCAACAGTAAAGTTATCCATATCGGCACTGAGAGGGCGCTCAGCAATTTCTTGGAGGCGGAGTTCCACCAGAATATGACCAGTAGAAGGAATCCGATCACAACGGTCCACACCTGCGGGATGATAACAGCAGAAAAAAAGCAGAAAGAATAAGAGATAACTGAATACATTTTTAAATCCACTTGATTTAAAGTGCTTGTACATTCTGTGTGGACTGTGTTTGTTACTGTAAAGTGGTAATTTTTGTGCGATTAAATTTTCGTGCTTTGCCGACTTTCAGCCATTTCGCTTGTTTTTAAATTTCGCGATTTGAAAGTTCATTACATAGACTTATAATTATACACAAAATAAATATGTTTGCATGTTTTTATTTTCGCGTAGCTGCTTGAAGCGAAAAGTGCGAAAATAAATCTAACCTGAAAATTTCCACTTTTACAGTATTTTAGATGAAAGAAACAATCACTCAAGTGTAAAATACAAAACTAAATTCAATTTTTCCCTTTTGTTGTTGAGATTTGACGATTAGGCCAAATAAAAAAACACGTCTCAGAAGATCGTGCGCTTAGAAATTTAAAATGAGCATTTAAGGGCATGTAACTTATTTTTCCCATTTTTTTGTTGAACTTTTGAAAATGATGATTGATCAACTTTTAATTTCACACTGTGAAGAACCATACATATCAGCTTCATTTTCTTGCTTACAGGAGTAAAATTGCCACATAATATACACATAGAAGTTAAATAGATGTGATTTGTTTCTACTATGGTAGTGTTGAAATACATTTCACAGAGCCCGTCTCATGTAGAAAACTACTGCATTTCGCATTTTTTACTACAAAAAAACCAACTATTTTACAAAATAGGCAAGGTTCGCTTCATTGAAGAAAAAATTTGAGTGAACATTGGAAACTTTTGTACAAAATCCTGTTAAAATTGGTACAATCCTATGAAATCCACAATGCTATATATAATATAAGTCTAGCTATTTTGATCCCAAGTTCTATTTCAATGATTTGTGCGCAAGCAGTTACGCCCAGTTGAGTAGACTTTATGCGAGTCGTACTATCTACAATGCATTTCACAAATGATTTGTCTGCAAAGCAGGCAGTTTGACAGACTCAGTGCCAGTCTACTAGATATTGCCTTACCAGTCACAGTTTAGTAGACTGTGAGCAAATCATTACTAGCTGCGAGCTATTGCATACCAGGAATTGCAATGTATCAAATGACCTATGACCCCCAAGTCATTATCCCAGGCCAGTATATTGTTGTTGTTGTACTGTATGCGAACTAAATAATGGGTTATAATGACAGACAATAACTACAAACGTTGGCCAAACATTTCATGGGGTCCAAATTTGTGAATTAAATATTTGAGGTTTACTTTTTTAGTATTAAAAATGAACATTTTCAAATTACGAGTTGTGAAAAGTTTAGAACAATTTTGATTTTTTTTTTAAATGCTTGGTTTGCTCAAGGTTTGCGGATATGAGAAAAATGTTCTACAAAATGTATAAAGCTGAAAACATACTAAGGTCGCTTTGCGATTAAATCGCTCCTATGACGAGTTTTACGTCACATAAAAACCCCCGATACATCGATCAAGAGATCGCTTGACTGGAAACGACCAGTCGCCACCAGTTGACTTCAGTTCAACTCGAAAGATCGGTCGCTCATGACGTAATGAACACCATACTTTTTCAACCAATGGGGGGGGAAGTTATTTTGCTTCGAAATTAGCATAACCAATCAGCAGCAATTATCCCGGTTTGAGTGTCGTCTGCGTGTTTGGGAATACCTGCGACTACCGGCGATTTAGTAGCTCGATGCGACTTTTGGTCGCACCGAGATACTTTTGAGCTAGCGAGTACTACGCAACCTGTTGCGACCAGCGACCGGCTAGTATGATTCGAGCATAATAGTAGTAGTTAGCAATAATTATTTTAATTAAAGGGACATTAAGTGGTGTTGAAAATTTTAAATGTTTTAAAATTTACTTCAGAATTCAAGATGAACATTAAAAATTGCCATTATTGTTGTCCCTACTAACAAAAACACAGCAAAACTTGATTAAAACAATATCATCGCTATTTATTGAAAAACGCCCTCTATGCAAATATGGTTCGCGTTATGTATCACGCGTACTGCAGGGGAATACTGTCGGACGTACAATGCTCGTCGCGGCTGTACGAACATTTTTGAATCAACGTTTTCTTGTACAAAGAGGGCTGATTTTTCTTAATCCTTATCTCATACATGTAATACAATTATAAAAATATACATATCCCAGTTTTATCATAATTGAGGGCGCAGTTTTCAACACATCTCTTAGTGCCCCTTTAAGAATGGAACTTTTTGATTCATGCAAACAGCACAAAGGTACATGTAAAGGATCACAAGGATAAATTATTTACATTAAAAAAAGGTTACAAGAACATCAAATTGTTTTTTTAGTGTCAAAAGGTGTCAAACAATCAATTTCAATGATTGATTTCAAAAGAAGGACCACTTCAATGTGAATAGAAAGAATAAAGTGGATGATCTAATCTACACTGTATCAATCTTTAAACAGCTTGATTTGACCCTACACCTGAATTTCATCTTATTGCTTATTTAAGGTCCTACTTATTGAGATCATGTATGGTGTCAATGGAAAGCTTATTTCATCTCAACCTAAATATACTGGGAATGCCCAATAGGCAATACAAACTTTCGAGTACAGACCCCCCCTTATACCTTGGGATAAATAGTCAAAACGGGGTTTAGAATTGTGACGTCACCCCAGGCACAGAAATTCATCCTCATCCTATTCATTCATCGAAGTCCGAGATCGATACCACACAGACAGTACTGCACACAGCGCTACTATTCAAATAGATACAAGAGAGGCATGCATCACAATGGACAATGAGTTTGTTTACATTATCGGGTCCCTTGCATGACGTCATACAAGAATCTTGATGTTCCCCTCTCCACTCCGGGTTTGCGTCCGCCCTACACCGGTACTTTCTAATTCTATTTATTATTTACAGTGGCATTTTGGGACGTGGACACCCCGGGTGGACACCACCATTTTTCTAAGCTTTCCAATGATATATAATTTGGCTATATTTCGATTTTCAATGAATAGCACCTCTTATTAACTATAGCAGCTTTTGTTTGAGCTAAACTGGAAGCCCTCTGAAATCTGGAGGATGAGTTTTTGTACAGGTAACAGACCTGGGATGAACCCCTACTCTGACAAAGTCTGCAACTTTTTAACGTGTTCAGGGTGAAAAGTGTCTGTACATGGGTCCAACAGCTTTACGTAACTCTCCGAACCACGGCGCACTACATTCACTGTATAGACCTGCACGTTGTACACAGTGAATGGGGTAGAGGAGAAATTCTACAAAATTTACATCCAATTAGGCCTCGCCAACTTGATCTTTAGTTTCCCGTAACATTTTTTTTTAAAACAGGGGAGGCAACCATTTCATTATTCATTATTTATTATTTTTACGACTTTCATTATTATACAAAATGTGGTTGTCAGACGTATTGTTATACACCGCTGCCGCTGCACACCATCATAGAATGAAATGGGTCAATTTAGATGTAAGTAATACAGAAAGGCTATAAACATTTCACTTCATTTTAACGACAGACGATTGATCAGACAATTTCATCACACAAAATGCATGAATTCGGACGTTTTCATTGCAAAAACGGTATTTTTTCCCCAAAATTTCAATAATGAATTCAAACGCAGGCATGACTAGAGCTAAATTGTGCTTCAAGAAGCACGTATATTGTCTTCCTTAATTGGACAATAGGTCAATTCTTTTGACTAATTGTGAATGTCATTAGTTAATTCCTCCGAGACAAGCATTTTATATAAAGTGAAATAGCCGAAAATTTTCATTTTGACCTCTAGTGACCCCGTCAATGACCTGTGACCTTGTTGTAATGATTGACTTATTTCCTCAACTCAGCAAACTAAACAAGATGAAACAAATCCGGTCCAAATCGGACTATGTCTTAACTTTTACCCCTATCTGTATATGTCAATGACCCCTCGTGACCCCATATGACATGGCACTTTTAATCGTTGTTTACCCTATATGCACATGGACCTACTGATTCTTTTGACCAACTCTGGCGATTGTAGCATGCAATATGTACGTTAAATAGCCGAAAATTCACATTTTGACCTCTAGTGACCCCTCAATGACCTTTGACCTTGTTGTAATGGTTGACTTATTTTCTTGGCTCATCAAATCAAACAAGATGAAACAAGACCGGTCCAAATCGGACCATGTCTTAACTTTTACCCCTGTAAAGTTCAATGACCGCTAGTGAAATCCATATACATGTATGACATGCCACTTTTAATCGCTGTACACCCTAAATGCACATGGTCATAAGAATTCGTTTGACCAAAATCTGGCAATTGTAGCATGTGAGCTATACGAGTAGAAGCATTTTAAAGGAGCGTTGGAAGAAAGAAAGAAAGAAAGAAAGAAACGGGAGGATCACAGTATATGTGACCAGTCGCGTCAAAAAGGACATGTTGTCGGCAAACCTAGTTTTGAGATAGAGGCCAATATATTTGGTGAAATATAAAGAAAATAATTGAACAACTATGGCTTCTTCAAATCATATCTTTTGATTACAAAGTCCGTTTACCTTCAACATGGTATCATTTCAAAGCTTAAATTGTGCTCTTGCAAGTGATACCAATACCTCAGATTTGACTCGGGCCACAAACATGTCCATTTTGATGTGACGGGTCACATATTGGCTCGCTGCGCGAAGCCAATATAAAAATGAAGCGACAAATTATCAGATGAAAAAACGGCATCTGAAAGCTAAGTGTTTTTTTCCCTTTCCGCGTGTATAAACATACAATGTATAACACCAGACTTTAGGACTTCATGGTAAACAAGTTGCGCATTGTATATATACAAAAAAAAGTGCAAAGAAAACGTTTATAGAATTACAATGAAGTAGATAAAGACATATCATTTACATGTATGTGCTCAATTACTATGACCGCACAGGAGCATGTGCCAGTTAAATTATAATTCATACGTTAAATAAAAAGCTTCATGGATGCACTAAAATGGTTAACTTTTTTGCAGGCGACTATCCTCTGCAAAGAATTTCAGCATTTTTGTTGGTACGACTGCATTTTAACTTTAGCATAACATAGAACTGCGGTTCCCATTGGTGGATAGAACAGCAAGACTTTGAGCCGACCAACATGCGCTTCCAATTTGCTGATTGTATCTAGAGAGACTATCACTTCAAGAAATTTGCCGCCCACACGCTTAATTATTAATCATGCTCGAATAGGGCTAATGCTGAATTTTTGCGGGCAACTATAATAAATAACATCTTACCCAAAGAGTACTGAAATAGTCCAGAGCCTCATAGAGGACATAAAACAAACTGTACAATCCATACCACACGCTGTCTAGAAATTGATAAGCGAGATACGACAACGGCAGTCCCACAACAACGGCAATCAACACCTTATACCACCGTGACACCAATTGCCCAAGAATTTCAGAAGCAAAATTCAACAGGGTTATGGGTATGGCTACAGTGCCTACGACTAACGGAGTGCCTGAATCTTGCAGCCCCTGCAACCAGCTATCCAATGCACTGGACAGTGTGTATTTGAATGGGTAAAAAGCAGTGCCACACAAAACAGCCCAAACTAAGGGTCGAAGAAAGATTTCCATAACGAAAAACATGACCACTGCAGCCCCACATGATAGAAACACGAATAAGAGGGTAGCTGCATTGTAAAAAGCCTGTTTTAAAGCCTTCTCGTGGCCTGCAGGGATGATGTTTATGAAGCTATCGAGAGGAGATCGCAAATCTGCGCCGGACGGTGTTGTTGACGCCATTTTGGGAAATGCCCTTGCAGATGATGTCACAGGTCGAAAACGAGGCAAACGGGAATCCCAGTTCTCTAGGGGCCAGTGGGGCCATACCTCCACGGATCCATTCAGTCATGGATGGATGCTGACATGCTGAGTGAAACTGGTGTGATTAATTAAATTAGATTTTAATTTGATTGATTGATTGATTGATTTACCTAAAACTTCACTCTTCCTACCAATGCCGATTATGACACGTCAAAAGTTTGCTATCTACGCACGTGTGTGGGCGGGCGGCCACCAGTATATAGGCCTAAGCTATAAAAACGATGCTATCTACTGAAGACAGCAGACGGAGGCATTCAACATTATGAATTCATGCAGAGCCCCGGCCGAAATAAAAAATAAATTGAATGTGGTGAAAAGCTATCAAGAGACACTTATTTTATATTCGGATTAGCGGACCCAATTTTTTTCGGAATAGCGGACCTTTTAAAAAAATCGGACTAGCGGGCCGTCGGACTAGCGGACCGTCGGACTAGCGGACCGTCGGACTAGCGGACCGTCGGACTAGCGGACCGTCGGACTAGCGGACCGTCGGACTAGCGGACCGTCGGACTAGCGGACCGTCGGACTAGCGGACCGTCGGACTAGCGGACCGTCGGACTAGCGGACCGTCGGACTAGCGGACCGTCGGACTAGCGGACCGTCGGACTAGCGGACCGTCGGACTAGCGGACCGTCGGACTAGCGGACCGTCGGACTAGCCGCCCGCGATTCTTTTTTTACAGTAAACATTTGAATGGGCTCACATGAAAAATCATTTTATTCAGTGAGTTTTGCTTTATTCCGTGTTAAAACGAAATAAATAAATTTTACAAATGTTTACTAGTAAAAAAAAAAATCGCTAGCCGCCCATGCTAGCGGACAGCAACCTCTTTTCTATCATATCAGAGTCTTTATCAAGGGCATGAGTAGTCTGGGTCATAATCTTGGATTCCGTGACCATTTTCTTCCTACCTTTGTTTTTTGGCGAATTTGTCAACTAGAACCATTTTAAAAGAAATGCGCTCCTATGGACCCGCTCAAAAATGACGGGAACTTATTTTATAGCGCGCAATGCAAAATGCTCTCATTTTGAAAAATGATATTAAATTGTTCGTCTGATTGCAAGGATTCCAGAAGTTTTACAACCTATAGGCCTACTTTAAATCTAGTAGCCTATGATTATTCGGAATATTGGGGAAACAGTTGATGCGGAAGAGAGAAAATGAGCCTGGACAAATAGACAAAATGCTCGCTTTTGTTTTGACCAACAATGGTATTCATTTTCTGACCCCCTATTTTCCGTGTAAAACTCACGAAACTCCCCCACCCCCCACCTCCAGGATATTTGGGACCGCTCTCTACCGAAGAAAATGACAGCCCTCTTATAGGCCCTACCCATTACCGTATGCATCCCACACGGCCTACTCAAAATCCCGTTGACAATGAACATGTCACTACCAATTGGCAACTACAGGTGGTTATCATGCAAAAACCAGTCCCTAACCGAAGTAGTTAGTCTATAATGTCCCTACATTTGCCTAACCGTGTATGACGCGTTGACATGCGTACTCGTGGAGCGAGGCACGTTCACGTATACGCGAAGCGTGACGCATGTGCGCACTTGACAACTCCTACCACGCGTAGCCAAGGGAAAACGTGGTAAACAAACATTTTCCGTGGAAATGAAAGATAGGACACGGTTGTTGCTGATTTTCCAATATAAAACGTCGCGAAATTGTTGAGAATGACCGCAGAGAAGAAGAACCTATTCGATTTGGATGCGTTTGATAAGGAGTGTCTGTTTGGAGGCACATACGTAGCTGCATTGCCGGTAAGTTAATATACAAATGTGGACTATGTGGACTGTTCATGAGGGAAATGGGGTGAACTACTTTTGCCCCAAGGTGATCGGCCGGAGACCGCAAGCCTACTATGTTCCCAAAGTTTCGGGATGGACTAATATACAAATATGGACTGTTCATGAGGGAAATGGGGGTGAACTTTAATTGTCCCTCGGTGATCTGGAGACTAGCTTAATAGCCTACTAATCTTCCCTCAGCCGAATAAAGAGCAGTCCATATTTGTTTTATATAACGCATGAAAATATTTTTGTGTGCGATTTTGATCAAATAAAAGTCGATCCTCCATGCCATTATGGCAAAATCGCTTTATATAACGCTTGAAAATATTCTAGTCATCTGATTGGTGGATACTACATCAGATAACACAAAATAGTTTGGTCCATTTCATGCTTGACGTCACTTCCATGGCATACCAGCTCAACAGTTTCTACAACCGGTTGGCAATATTCTTTTCCCCAAAACACCATTAAGGACTGGAATACTCTCCCCAACCTCTGGTCTCCATCACCGAGCCAGGCTCATTTAAAACAGCTGTACTAAGATACTACAAACAAGAAGAAACCAAATGCATCTAAAAAGCACACCGGCGCACAACCAGAGAATCCTTCTCGCTTGACTCCGGATGGAGTGTTGAGAAGTATCATCTATACAGATACAGAACAAATTTTGTTTTTATCATCAGTGATGCACCCTTCATCACCCGCTTCATCATTTACTTCCACCTATTTGAAAACTACCTGCATACAGCCACTGCACTTTAGATGTTCAATATTGTTAACAGTTTTTTCACTTTTTCATATTTCTCTGTTTTTATTGATGTTTTGGCGTTTGTGGTGTGTGCAATTCAGTCCTTGGATCCGTGCGAGGTTCATCTTAGGCCTCCTGGAATCAGTTATCCGCTTTTATTATACAACTGCGAGGTCTATCTTTACTCTTTAATAAATATCAATTTCAACAATTTATCCACGTACCCGTGAAAACCATTTTTTTCCTCAAAATATTTCATAAGTTGTGTATTCTGAAATCGGGAATAACATGGCTAGTTCCAATGCAGTCAACGCAGTCACCCACCTGCCTACAAACATAGTCGTGATAGGAGGCCAATTAAGACAGTATTACAACAATTTTCTTTACATACTGTATTCTTTGTTTATTTATTTCAGAGTGGTGTACTGAGTATTCACATAAAACAAGTGAAGAAACTGGACGAATCCCGTATCCTTGAATAATTGTGATAAAATGTTGGCAAGGATATATACAACCGAATGATGTGCTCTTGGAAAATTCAAGATTCTTTGGCTGTTGTTCATGATTTGTATCCGGATCCGTTTGTCGTTTTTCTTTTCATATTACTGGGCATGACATAACCGCTGTTCATTTTTCTAGTCATCAATGGTCATCACATTTACCAACCACTGTTCATTTTGCAGGTCATGACATAAAAAAACCATGGCTCATTTCCATGCAGACTGTGACAAAACCGTGGTTCATTTTGCATATCATGACATCAACCACGGACGGTTCAATTTGCATATCATGACATCAACCACGATTCATGCTGCTTGTCATGACAAAACCATGGCTCATTTCCATGCAGACTGTGACAAAACCGTGGTTCATTTTGCATATCATGACATCAACCACGGACGGTTCAGTTTGCATATCATGACATCAACCACGATTCATGCTGCTTGTCATGACAAAACCATGGCTCATTTCCATGCAGACTGTGACAAAACCGTGGTTCATTTTGCATATCATGACATCAACCACGGACGGTTCAATTTGCATATCATGACATCAACCACGATTCATGCTGCTTGTCATGACAAAACCATGGCTCATTTCCATGCAGACTGTGACAAAACCGTGGTTCATTTTGCATATCATGACATCAACCACGGACGGTTCATTTTGCATATCATGACATCAACCACGATTCATGCTGCTTGTCATGACAAAACCATGGCTCATTTTCATGCAGACTGTGACAAAACCGTGGTTCATTTTGCATATCATGACATCAACCACGGACGGTTCATTTTGCATATCATGACATCAACCACGATTCATGCTGCTTGTCATGACAAAACCATGGCTCATTTCCATGCAGACTGTGACAAAACCGTGGTTCATTTTGCATATCATGACATCAACCACGGTTCATTTTGCTGGTCATGACATCAACCACGGTTCATTTTGCTGGTCATGACATAACCATGGCTCATTTTCATGCAGACTGTGACAAAACCGTGGTTCATTTTGCATATCATGACATCAACCACGGTTCATGCTGCTGGTCATGATAAAACCACGGTTCATTTTTCCAGTCATGTCATCAACCACGGTTCATTTGGCTGGTTATGACACAATCATGGTTCATTTTGCTGGTCATTATTACCTAAACACTGTTCATTTTTCTATATACAGGGTGACCCCCAAAATTAGGACTCTGTTTCATGACGGTGTAATTCTTATTATAATCATTGGACCATGACCAATTTAGTCTCAATGTAAAGCCCGATGATATCCTGAAAATATGAGATCAATATCAATCCGATGAAAAATAAGAAAACTAGCGTACTTCGTTTAAACCATGTCATTTACTGGTTTGTACATGGGAATTCACACAGTAACTCAATGAACCATCCACAGTGGGTTCGAGAACTGTTTAACAAAACTTTTTTAATTTGCACAGAATATGCATGCATCTGTTTTGCGGATTTTGTTTAGCAAGTATTGATTTGTGCCAGAATTAAATGGATTACCAAACTAAACTTTGCTATCGACTGATATATTATTTACTATGTTGACAATTATTGTAACGTATTGAAACGTAAACCATGTTATTTACTGGCCTGTACATGTACATGTAGATCCCATTGTACAGTAAATGACATGGTTTACGCAAAGTACGCTAGTTTTCTTATTTTGTATCGGATTCAGTGGTGGAACTTCAAATTTTTTTCAACTAGCCAGTCGGGCACAGAATTTACCTGCCCGACAAAAATTCAACCAGCCCAAGGTTTTTTCATAATATTTTGCAGCAAACAATTAAGAGCAAGTCTACTTTTAAATGATGGTACAATTACATGTTTTTGTCTTTATTGTACGATGTTCCACTGTAACCCTAGCCCGTAACAGCTCCTCGTACTCATCATGTTCATCAATCCAATACTCTCTTTAATCTCCTATCAACCTGATCTCCTCTATCATCATGACACAGTCATCTGATGATGACTGTGTCATGATGAGGTTCAAAAATGTTACCCGCCAGTCGGACGGGTACCTTTGCATCTTCACCCGCCCGACACGAAAGTTACCCGCTATGGGCGGGCGGGCGGGTCTTATTTCCATCCCTGATCGGATTGATCTTATATTTTCAGAATATCATAATAATTAATTGGGCTTTACATTAAGACTTAATTGGTCTTGGTCCAATGATTATAATAAGAATTATACCGTCATGAAACAGAGTCCTAATTTTTTTTGGTCACCCTGTAGTCATGACATTATAAGTCTATCCATCTGAGACCGATCTTCCAACCATGTGACCCAGCCGTTCCATTGACTGGGAGAGGAGGCTATTTTCTGACGAAAATATCGATGGAATCAGTAGAGTGAAAAACGGCCATAATAAAAGACAATTATGTTACCCACCTACTGTTACTACAGGCCTCTACGAACAGGTACATGTAGAGTGATAGACCCCGATGAAGACAACCTTTCATTTTATAAGTCAGAAAATAAACTTTATTTAGTTTGTCAACGTTCAAATTGTATAATATTTGTTTGAATATGAAAATCATACCTTTCAATATTGATACCATTATCATTGTAAGCGTATTTGTTTCTTTCTATACTTAACAAGGAAATGTGATTGATTCGGACATGCAGACAGAACATAGGGATACGGAGATTCATATCATTTTACAACCATTTTATCTTACTATGAGCCCGGCCAATCCGAGTGAAAATATACATTATTTACTGTTGGAAACATTACAAGATAGCAAATAAAAATTAAATGTGGCCTCCTACAATATGCTAAATGTTAAAGGTCCATTACTTTCGATCTTTTTCAGCTTTGTGATTCTATTCATATGCCGAAATCACAGGTGACGATTATGGTAAATGTTCAAAGTCCATCACTTTCGATTTTTTTCAGCTTTGTGATTATATTCATAGGCCGAAATCACAGGTGACGATTTCAAAGCCTTTTGATTTCAGATAATACGCAAATGGTTCGATATTTGTCTCTCTTTGAATGGTACACTAGACATAGCTGCTATGTGCATGTGTGTGATGAGAATACTATGCATTGGAATAGTGTTGTGTGTGTTTGCATAAGGCAGCATAATTGTTTCAATTCACATTATAGATGAGGTTCGACCGGAGGTTGGAATAAAATGGGATCCTTCGACAACTAGCAAATATACGCCAGAAGACAGCACATCTTATTTTTACTCATCTCCCCTGCCCATCCGAGCACCAAAGATCGCTCTCAGATGGATAGACTTTTTATAACCACGGTTCATTTTGCTGATCATGGCATAACTATGGCTCATTTTGCGGGTCATTACATAACCACTATTCACTTGTCTAGTCATGACATCGACTACGGTTCATTTGTCTGGTCATGACATACACACCGTTCAAATTGCTGGTCATGACAAAGACAATGTTCAAATGGCTAGTCATGACAAAGACAATGTTCAAATGGCTAGTCATGACAAAGACAATGTTCAAATTGCTAGTCATAACAAAATACACTGTTCAAATTGCTATTCATAACAAAGACATTGTTCAAATGGCTAGCCATGACAAAGACACTGTTCAAATTACTGGTTATGACAAAGACACTGTTCAAATGCTAGTCATAACAAAGACACTGTTCAAATTGCTAGTCACAACAAAATACACTCAAATTGCTACTCATGACAAAGACACTGTTCAAATGGCTAGTCATGACAAAGACACTGTTCAAATGGCTAGTCATGACAAAGACACTGTTCAAATGGCTAGTCATGACAAAGACACTGTTCAAATTGCTGGTCATGTCACAGACACTTTGTCATGATCAGCAATTTGCTAGTCATGACAAAGACACTGTTCAAATGGCTAGTCATGACAAAGACACTGTTCAAATAGCTAGTCATGACAAAGACACTGTTTAAATGGCTAGTCGTGATAAAGACACTGTTCAAATGGCTAGTCATGACAAAGACACTGTTCAAATGGCTAGTCATAACAAGGACACTGTTCAACTTGTTGGTCATGACAAATACACTGTTCAAATGGCTAGTCATGACAAAGACACTGTTCAAATTGCTGGTCATGACAAAGACACTGTTCAAATTGCTGGTCAAGACAAAGACACTGTTCAAATTGCTAGTCATGACAAAATACACTCAAATTGCTAGTCATGACAAAGACACTGTTCAAATGGTTAGTCATGACAAAGACACTGTTCAAATGACTAGTCATGACAAGGACACTGTTCAACTTGCTGGTTATAACAAAGACACTGTTCAAATTGCTGGTCATGACAAAGACACTGTTCAAATGGCTAGTCATGAAAAAGACACTGTTCAAATTGCTGGTCATGACAAAGACACTGCTCAAATTGCTAGTCATGATAAAGACACTGTTCAATGGCTGGTTATGACAAAGACACCGTTCAAATTGCTAGTCATAACAAAATGCACTCAAATTGCTAGTCATGACAAAGACACTGTTCAAATTGCTGGGTATGACAAAGACACTGTTCAAATTGCTGTTCATAACAAAATACACTCAGATGACTAGTCATGACAAAGACACTGTTCAAATGGCTAGTCATGATAAAGACACTGTTGAAATAGCTAGTCATGAAAAAGACACTGTTCAAAATGCTGGTCATGACAAAGAAACTGCTCAATTTGCTAGTCATGACAAAGACACTGTTCAAATGGCTAGTCATGACAAAGACACTGTTCAAATAGCTAGTCATAGCAAAGACACTGTTCAAATGGCTAGTCGTGATAAAGACACTGTTCAAATAGCTAGTCATAGCAAAGACACTGTTCAAATGGCTAGTCGTGATAAAGACACTGTTCAAATGGCTAGTCATGACAAAGACACTGTTCAAATGGCTATTCATAACAAGGACACTGTTCAACTTGCTGGTCATGACAAATACACTGTTCAAATGGCTAGTCATGACAAAGACACTGTTCAAATTGCTGGTCATGACAAAGACACTGCTCAAATTGCTAGTCATGACAAAGACACTGTTCAATGGCTGGTTATGACAAAGACACCGTTCAAATTGCTAGTCATAACAAAATACACTCAAATTGCTAGTCATGACATAGACACTGTTCAAATGGTTAGTCATGACAAAGACACTGTTCAAATTGCTGGGTATGACAAAGACACTGTTCAAATTGCTATTCATAACAAAATACACTCAGATTACTAGTCATGACAAAGACACTGTTCAAATGGCTAGTCATGACAAAGACACTGTTCAAATTGCTGGTCATGACAAAGACACTGTTCAAATTGCTAATCATGACAAAGACACTGTTCAAATGGCTAGTCATGACAAAGACACTGTTCAAATAGCTAGTCATGAAAAAGACACTGTTCAAAATGCTGGTCATGACAAAGACACTGCTCAATTTGCTAGTCATGACAAAGACACTGTTCAAATTGCTAGTTATAATGTCGATAGGACCTCGATAAGATGAGATTAATGCAATAATAATATACTCAAATGACTCGGAGACGTTGGTCGGTTTCATGGTGTTATTCACGAGTGCCTTTTACAAAGGGCTGACTTCACTACATCCCTTCCTTCCTTTAGATAGTTGTTACCATAGCAATAAAATAAAATATGTATCAACAAAACAAATGAAGTCATACTTTGACTTGAGGGTTACTGTGTCAATTGTAACGTAAAATAATATCAAGAGGATGCTGTTAAATGAATAAACCTCAGTAGCATTGATATCAAGAAATTGAGTTACTTTCCTTTCATACTGACTGTACTGGGAGTTAAGCATGCATAAACTCAACTGTTTCACTGCTGTGAAATCTCATGATCAAACAATAGTGGTGATGGTGTTGTAAACTTTCAGTTACTTGAACTGATCATCAAATAATATTACAAGTGTCCTTTCACTATTGTTATTGTCCTTAAACATATTGTCCTTAGTATTATTGTCCTTTTAGTGTTTCACTTCCTCTCATATAACTTTCCAATTCACCTTCCTTCTTTTTTTTCTTTCTTTTTTTTAAAACATCCAGAAAACAGTGGAGCACTTATAAAGCTCAAAATGACTTTTAAAAGTCGTTGAATAACAATTTTTTAATATGGCATGCCTTTTCACGGTGTGATATGAAAATCAAACTGTTGGTAGATTACTGGATCAGTGTCTTACAAGTCCGTTAGCTGAGAAAATGTGAAACGGCGACTTGTCGACTGTAACACGAAGACTGGTTGACTGCGAAGCGAAGAGTTGTTGAAAATCTGTTGGTATCACATTTCTGAAAATTCACACCGTTTAAATTTAATTGCATAAGAAATAGGCATGTGTGGTGTAAGTGTGTATATTTACATTAAGTAAATTATGTTGCGTTTGTCAAAATGTGGGAATCACAGATCCCATAAATGATCAAGTAGACCGATTTCATACTTGATATTATAGAAGCATTGTGCATCAAAATGCTTGAACCTAAAATGATGAGCATTATTGTGTCTCACCAAAAGGGAAAAAACATGTATACAACAAAAATGTTTTTGAGTTAGATGCACTGTTCTTGATTGAACTATCAACTATGTGATGTAGTCTTGGAGATGCACTGGAGCTTTTCTCTCTCTTTGTGGTCTCTCTATTCTTGCATCAGGATCTGGAGGTGGAGGTCTTGCTGGAGGTATCTGTCTCACAGGTTCAGGATCATCCATATGTCTCACAGGTTCCATATCTTGCAAATCTGGGACTGCCGGTGGTGGTGCTAGTTTGTTGTTGTCACCACGGAGGAGCTTGAAGAATGATGAGTTGCGAGCAATTGTTCTGTCACCATCTGTTGCTGTTATCATGGTACCCTTAATTGAAATGACTTTGTAGGGCATTTCATGGTACGGTGTCTGGTGAGTACTCATTGTACCGTCTCGTTTCAAGAGTGCAAAGTCTCCTATCTTGATAGGCTTCTTGGTAGGCCGATATTTCGAGCCTTTTTCTGCATTCTCTTTCATTTTGGCTTTAGATTTCAGATCTTTACTTCGAATTGCTAGGTCATTTGTGGGTTTGGGTGGCATTTCTGGTAACCGTGTACGGAATTCACGCCCAAATAGCGCATTAGCCGGTGCAATACCAATCGAGCTATGCGGTGTGGCGCGAAAATTACGCAAATACTGGTTTAGCGCTTGTTTCCAGTTTTGTTGTGCTGCAGTCGCAGTGCGGTATACCTTCTTAAGATTACGCATCATGCGCTCAACTTCACCATTGGCTTTTGGCCAAAGTGGAGTGACTTTGCGGTGGTGAAAACCTATATATTTTGCAAACTCAGCAAAATCCGCACTATTGAATGGAGGACCATTATCTGTTCGCACTATGCGCGGTGAACCGTACGCTGCAAATATCGTGTCTAGTTTAGGAATAACACACCTAGCAGATGTAGATCTTACAATTTCTACAACTGGGTATCTGCTGTAGTCATCGATGACTACAAGGAGGTGTTCTCCAGTTGGGAGATCTTTAAAATCAATACTTATTTCCTCCCATGGCTGGTTAGGTAGTTTTGACATGTTAAGTGGTTCAAACACACTTTTCTCTACTGTTGACGCTTGACAAGGTATGCATTCAGACACAGTCTGTTCTACCAGGCGATCAATTCCTGGAAACCAAACTTTTGTCCTAAGGAGCTGCTTGGTTTTCACAATACCTTGATGCCCTTCATGAGCAATTTCAATTGCGCGTTGTCGCATAGACTTTGGGATTATTATGCGCTGGCCTCGTAATAAAATGTCATGACTCTCGCTGACGCTTATTTCGGTGCGCACTTTGTATAAACTTTCAAAATCCTGCTTGTCAATTTCGTCAGTTTTGTTTCTAGCTTCTTGCCATTTGTTGTGTGTAATAGCCCATTTACAGAGCTTTAATGTTTTGTCTGTCTTTGTTTCTGTTTCAATTTCTGTGAGTTGCATTGATTTGGGAATAACATTGTCTGTAATCAGATTAATGAATTCCTCAGCTATCTTCTCTTCTCTGCTTGATGAACAAGTTGAACTCAGCGGATGGCGTGACATAAAGTCTGCAGGGTTTTCTTTGCCTGGTTTGTAAGCTAGGTTGAACTCATATTCCTGGAGTTTCATCACCCATCTTTCGATACGCATCGGTGGTTTTGCAGAGGGATTGTTGAACAAATTAAGAAGTGGCTTGTGATCGGTCACTACACTGAAACTACTTCCTGCTAAGTAGATGTGGAAATGATGTATTCCCCATGTTACACCTAACGCTTCTCGCTCGATCTGGGAGTACCGTTGTTCCACAGGTGTCAATGATCTACTAGCTAATGCAACGACTGATCTGTTTCCTTCCGTATCATACTGTACTAATATAGCGCCTAAGCCTACAGGGCTCGCATCTACGACCACTTCCGTTTGGTGCTCTCTGTTGAAATACGCCATTGTACATTGTTTTGATATGTTGTCTTTGACTTGATTCAGCGCTTTCTTGTGTTTTTCCTCCCATTTCCATTTGGAGGACGTCTTTGTCAAATCTCGCAGTGGTTCTGATATTGTGGCAAGGTTTTGAATGAATCTGCCACAGTACGTCGCCATACCAAGAAAACTGCGGACTGCCTCTTTACTCGTTGGTTCTGGGGCATTTACTATGGAATCGACTTTCTTTGGATCCGGTGAGATTCCATTTGCGTTAAATATGTGGCCAAAGAACTCAGTTTGCCGTTTGAAGAATTGACATTTTTCCCGCCTGATGGTCAAATTCTTTTGTCTTATCCGTTCTAGACATGCTACCAAATTGTCCATGTGTTCTGTTTCAGTACGCCCGAAGATCAGGATGTCATCACTGACATTGAACACCCCTTATAGTCCTGCTAGTACCGATTGTATGATGTTTTGAAATTTTTCTGCTGCTCAGCAGACACCAAAATTCAGACGTTTATACCTAAACAAGCCTTCGTGTGTTGAAAAGGTGGTGATATATCGACTTTCTGTTGCCAGCTCGATTTGGTGATATGCCGAATTGAAATCAAGCTTGGAAAACATAACCGCTCCGTTTAGCTGGGATAGAATGTCGTCCATTGTTGGCGTTATATGCCGTTCTCTGATAACCGCTTTATTGGCGGCTCTCATGTCTACGCATATTCTTATTTCATCTGGTTTCTTTGGTTTACTAACCACCGTTATTGGTGAGACCCACGGGGTTGGTTCGTCGTTGACTGGCTCAATTATGTCAAGTGATTTAAGACGGTCCAACTCTTCTTTGACTTTACGTCGAAAATGAAAAGGTATGCGACGGTGTCTTTGTGCCACAGATGGCACACTTTGATCAATATGTAGCTTGCATGGTGTGTCCAGCTTACCAATTCCTTGAAATCTATCCTCAAAACGCGAGAAAATGTCATCTGAAGTCATTTCTGTGTTGAGTGTGTACGTAATTTGGACTAAACCAAGTTGTGTTGCCGTGTCAAATCCTAGCAGCTGCTCAGCGCCATGTCTAGAAACTGAGACAGGTGCTGTAATTGTTGTTTGTTTGTATGCAATGTGTGTTTCAAATGTTCCCATTAGATCCAGTGGTTCCTGGCTGCCATATGGGTACACTTTTGTTTCTTGTTTTCTTAGTGTCGGTTTGTTTCGTATCTTTTTGTATGTGTCAAAATTGATAACATTGAGGTCACTGCCTGTGTCAATCAACATTTTGACTGTTGTGTCACATATCTTGATGTCAGCTTTTGGTCTGTTTTTGCGTTTGCTGTTACCAGAGATAGCATAGCAGTATTCTTCTTCTGACTCTTCATCATCTTCTTCTTCCAACTCTTCGTCATCTTGTAATGCATGTGCATGTTTATGATCAGGTTTGTGTGTACCTTGTTTTGATGTAGGCCTAGGTTGTTTATCTTTCTGTGATGATCGGCATACTTGGGCAAAGTGACCAGTCTTACCGCAAGCATTACAAATTTGTCCTGTTGCCGGACAAGTACCACGATGTGGGTAACTGTAGCCACAAAGGTAGCATGTTGATGATGATGTAGAGTGTGTTTGTTTACTGGTATGTGACTTTTCTCTGTCTTTCTGTCTGTGTTGTTTTGCTTGATATTGTCTTTGTTCGGGTCGTCGATTGACCGCATTGACATTTGTATCATATCTGTTTAGGTGTGCCACTAGCTCTGTTGTGGCTACGTGCACTCTTACGCAATTAACTGCTTTATCTACTGTTAGATCAGTTGTATTGAGCAATTTTGTTTTCATTTTAGGGTCTCGTACGCCTAATGCTATGCGTGTTATTATCATAGATTCCTTAGGGCTAGGCTTAATGTCAAACTCGCACGTTTCCGCAAGGGTGCGCAGCGCAGTAATGAACGCTTCTATGGTTTCCCCTTCTCTTTGGCAACGCTCTAGAAAGAGGTGACGTTCATAATGGACATTTTTCTTGCCTTTGCAAAAAGATTTGAATTGCTCTTTAACTGGGTCATACTTCTTGTCATCTCCAGCGGTAGCCCACTGAAAAGTGTTATATAATTCCACCGCCGGTTGGCCTATTACCGAGAGTAGCGTAGCAACGCGCGCTTCGTCCGATTTTTCGCTAACGCCTGTTGCGATTTCAAAATTATCATAATTCTGACAGAATTTAATCCAGTTACGCTCTAAGTTGCCCGACGATAGATCTAGCGAATGGGGAGCAGGTAATGCGTATGACGCGGCCATGTTTTATGGGTGCATAATTCGTGTATCGCGATTTACAAAAAATTACCACACAAGATCCGTCCAATCTCTAGCAATCCTGCAGTGTATAATCAAAATCTTAGTGTACGAAAGAGACTAAATTGTTACTTTTACCTCGTCGCCATTATAATGTCGATAGGACCTCGATAAGATGAGATTAATGCAATAATAATATACTCAAATGACTCGGAGACGTTGGTCGGTTTCATGGTGTTATTCACGAGTGCCTTTTACAAAGGGCTGACTTCACTACACTAGTCATGTCACAGACACTTTGTCATGATCAGCAATTTGCCAGTCGTGATAAAGACACTGTTCAAATGGCTAGTCATGACAAAGACACTGTTCAAATGGCTATTCATAACAAGGACACTGTTCAACTTGCTGGTCATGACAAATACACTGTTCAAATGGCTAGTCATGACAAAGACACTGTTCAAATGGCTAGTCATGACAAAGACACTGTTCAAATAGCTAGTCATGAAAAAGACACTGTTCAAAATGCTGGTCATGACAAAGACACTGCTCAATTTGCTAGGCATGACAAAGACACTGTTCAAATTGCTGGTTATGACAAAGGCACTGTTCAAATTGCTAGTCATAACAAAATACACTCAAATTGCTAGTCATGACAAAGACACTGTTCAAATGGCTAGTCATGACAAAGACACTGTTCAAATGGCTAGTCATGACAAGGACACTGTTCAACTTGCTGGTCATGACAACGACACTGTTCAAATGGCTAGTCATGACAAAGACACTGTTCAACTTGCTGGTCATGACAAAGACACTGTTCAAATTGCTAGTCATGACAAAGACACTGTTCAAATGGCTAGTCATGACAAGGACACTGTTCAACTTGCTGGTCATGACAACGACACTGTTCAAATGGCTAGTCATGACAAAGACACTGTTCAAATGGCTAGTCATGACAAAGACACTGTTTAAATTGCTGGTCATGACAAAGACACTGTTCAAATTGCTAGTCATGACAAAGACACTGTTCAAATTACTGGTTATGACAAAGACGCAAATTGCTAGTCATATTGAAATATACTCAAATTGCTAGTCATGACAAAGACACTGTTCAAATTATTGGTTATGACAAAGACGCAAATTGCTAGTCATATTGAAATATACTCAAATTGCTAGTCATGACAAGGACACTGTTCAACTTGCTGGTCATGACAAAGACACTGTTCAAATGGCTAGTCATGACAAAGACACTTTTCAAATTGCTGGTCATGACACAGACACTTCGCCATGACCAGCACTTTGCTAGTCATGACAAAGACACTGTTCAAATGGCTAGTCATGACAACGATACTGTTCAAATTGCTGGTCATGACAAAGACACTGTTCAAATGGCTCATGACAAAGACACTGTTCAATGGCTACACATGACAAAGACATTTACGTTTTGCCAAACATCGGAAGTGGGACAAACTATACATTTTCGGAATCCTTATGCTCAGCCGAACAATTTGGTATGCCTTTTAGCTTAATTGAAGCCATTTGAATTTTCGGGCCCCTGTGTGGCGGCCATTTTGGAATTTGCGCTATAAAAAGTTCCTGTCACTTTTGAAAGGGGCATAGGAGCTCATTGTCTTTTAAAATGGTTCTAGTTGACAAAATCACCAAGAAACTAAGGTTCGAACAAATGGTCACGGAATCCAAGATTATGACCCTACTTATACGATTCTAGTGCACTATCCATTGTTCCTCTTTTCGGTTGCCTACGCCTGGTTATGTTATTATGACCAGCAAAATGAACCGTGATTGATGTCATGACTAGAAAAATGAACATTGGTTATGTAATAATGACCAAGAAAATGAAACATGGTTGATGCCATGATTAGAAAAATGAACAGTGGTTTGTTTCGTCATGATCTACAGAATGAACCATGTTACACAATTTTGCCTTTGGATATGCTAAAACCCCGGTTCGTTTGGCTAGTCAGGACATAGCTGTACTGTTACTTTTAGAATTCATGACATAACCACTGGTTATTTTGCAGGTCGTGGCATAGCTACTGTTCATTTTGTTGATCATGACGTAAAGCACTTTTCATTTTGTTGTTCGTAGCGTTACCATTGTTTATTTTGTTGATCATAATATAACCATTTTCATTTTCAACCGTTCATTTTGCTGGTCACTGTTCATGATATAAACACTTTTCCTTTTGACGTTCATGACATCATGACCACTGTTCATTTCAGTGGTCATGACATGACCGCTGATCGTGTATAGTCTGATCATGACATAAACATTGTCCATATTGCTTACAATGACAGATCCACTTTTCTTCTTTCTAGTAATGACATTACAATTATCTGTTCGTTTTGCAGTTAATGACATAACCAGCACTTTATGTTTAAGGTCATAACGCTCGTTTTGCTGGTCATGACTTGAAATTCGTTCCATCTCGTGGTTAATTATGCCATACATTTTTCTTGACTATGCTAAATGCTCTTGTCAGACGTGAACAGTCCAGATCCAGAAGTCTACGTACGGGTCCGTGTTGGCAAATTTATTAAATCGTCACAAACGACAACGGTGTACAAGGGTCGGACAATCATCGATGATATAAAACACTTTTCATTGACGGTAAGACTCAGGTATCCTAATGGATGGGGGATGGGGAGGGGGAAATAGAAAGGAAAAATTAGCATGTTCAAGGGATTTAGTGAGAAAAAAGATCATGAAGGAACGCGGGATATTGATATATTACTTGATTTGCAAGAAACTCATTTTAAGTTGGTGGAGGGCAACGACTGAACTGGAAAAGAACCAATCCCAAAGCCTCAGGATCGCCAATGTTTTAAATATTGGTCCAACATGCATAAAAGTAGTGTTGTGACACAAAGTCAGAAAACCGTAAGTTACGTATACCTCGAGTCACAGAACATAATAAAGTCAAGTATTTTTTCCTCTCCGATGGAGTTAATAGTTTGTTGCAAGGCGAGTCTTTGGGGGGTAAATTACTATGTCAAGTTACGAAGGCGGATCAGTATTACGTTCTGTCACTGGGAGACTTTTTTCAATGAATTAAGACTTGGCCAAAGCTGTTTATTGAGAGATGAGATAACCCTACGTTGGAGTACCACCAATGCTTCGAGAAGTGGAGGATGAGGATGCGCGCGTATAGACGTACATCAAGGAAGGCTAAACGTACTTCAAGGGAATGTGACTGAAGTTTTTGAAATTGTATGGCCATTAAGAAACATGCACCAAGTGACAAAACGTTTTGATCCGCCCTCGTATACAGTCAAACAAGTGACAATCATGCAATATAGATATTCTAAATAATGACAGCCATAATGAAGTTCACGACGCATGTATCACTCTTCCACTCATATCAAATTCAACCATTTTATTAACCTATTAATATTAAACTGTCATTTATATAATCAGGTTTCTCGCAAACGAGATGACCCGTCCAACGAGGTGCGCATAGACTTGATAGTTGTTGAAAGTGCGCATGCTCATAGGATAGTTGGGCACAAAGACATGCACCTCTATGATATCATCAAGGTAAGTATGTCACAGAGAAAAGATGCTTAAAGTTGCGTGAAATGAACATTTTTCCGTTGCGGAAAATTGGGCAAAGATATGCAACTTCACATGTGTTCATTTTTAACTGGTATTATTTAGGACTTTTTTCTGCTTGATTCAGTTTGATTCCCACCCCTCGTTTCATGAGGGTTTCCCGCAAACGAGATGACCCGTCCAACGAGGTGCGCATAGACTTGACAATAACCCCCATACTACCAAATGCACGGCAACGCTATGATACACCCATTCATAGGCTATAAGGTGAGTTCATACCTCTGTCGTCGTTACGCGTCGACGGATTAAAGTTTACACTGTTTCTCAAGTTTTTCTCGCTCGCACGTTCATACTCCTGTCGTTGCGCATCGCCCGACGTCTACGGATATCGACGCAGGAGTTGAAGCAGTCAACTTTCATCCGGCGACGTCGGCCGATGCAGCGAGACGAATCTTGGCGAGTTTACAAATTTGATACATTTGCGTAGATTGATGCGCTTTACTCCGCGAACTACTTTCGGTTGTAAACTCGCCAAGATTCAGCTTCCTGCTCGGCCGATACTCTACGACGCAAGTAAGACCGACTTCGGCCGACGGAAATAAATTATATCTCATTAATTGCGCATCATTGTGGGCTTGAATATCTCGGTACGAAACAATTGTTTTTCGTAGTGTGATATTAAGGGTAAATTACTCGGAATATCACGAAAACGACACAGGTTCGATTCCCAACGCCGGCGTAACATTTTTTCTTCTTTCAGACATGATGTTTCCCAATCTCTCGTCCTTCTGATACTCTAACCGCTGTAAGCAGTACTTGTTAGTGATGGGTGGGACTCTTGGCCCCAAGACCGAAATTGAGGCTCATTGGCCAGTGAAGTCCACTGTCTGCATTACATGTTTATTACAGAATTGTTCTATTTATAATACAATCCTATCGTTATTTCTATTTTTTTCTCAGAATCTATATGTGGCGGGAACATATGAACTGCAATATCGTCAGCATGTAAGTTCATATTAAACACTTTCTGACCGGCCAGGTAATTGTATGTTGTGGAATAATGATGCAAAAACCTCAGCTATATAAACTATAATAACGCACATCTCATAAGGATTCCCAGATTTTTTTTCTCTCTCTATGGTAAAGGTTCTCTTTAGACAAAAAATGGGTTCCCCAAATCAGATTCAGGACCATTTTGGTTCTATAAGTAACTTGTTGGTTCTTCAAGCGTTCACGAATTTTTTAAAAGATCACGAAAGAAGTTCTGTTATACCTATTTAAAGAACTAAATAAGATCTTACTGAAAATGATACCTGTAACACATTTATGAAACCTTAGTTGGTTTCTTCAAGAGAACCTGTGCAATAGTAGTTCTACTGAGAGGATACAAGAATTCACAACAAATTATAACTTTTGTTCCATTTATCCAATTCCAATTTCAATGTAGACGATCGCCGAGGTTGAAATGGAAGCCTGCTTTGGATACGGCATATTTGGTTTCGGTTATTCCCACCAATTAGAGAATAGACAAAAGAAGCTGTCGGATATTCTTGGCCATTCGCTTCTTTTACGGGTTGAACCACCGGAAAACAGACGACAAGCCAAGAGGCAAGTATTAATATTATCAGACGTTATATGAACAGTTCCTATCGCATGACGGGATCATGGAATGAAAAATCTCAATATATATCGGTCGAATTAGCATTGTATATATTTGTTTTCTTCTCGTTACGGCATCATGAATGACGATGTCTGTTAGATCTATGCATGGTGGTCACTTCAGGTCATAAGGTGCATCAGTTTGTACCATTTGATTATATTTTTAAATTAACATGATTGATGATTATGAATTATGTTTTTTAGTTATGAATTATCTTGTTCCTCTGAATAGATTATTTTACTTTCACGTGCCATCGGCTGGCACATGATAGTATATAGCGGAGCAGCATTAAAATAGATGACGCTATCCACTTCGTTGAACAGAGGCCTCGTATTATGCCTTTCGTTTTGTTCCTTTGTTTTTCGAGATTTACACAGCCAGCTACTATCAGGTTGATTTCTTGTAGATTGTCCCGTGCGGGAATTTATTAGCCGTAAACAACACTTTGGCCAAACATTGTATACATGTATTATCAGTCTCATCATGTATACTATACGCTTTATTCCGTCAGTATATCAAGTCGAGATACTACTGGTATGAGCACTTACGTCATATGGTGCGGCAAAACACTGACATATCTCAAATCGAGTTTTGTGCGGTTATTTCATAAGTGTTTTTGATAAACGATGAGGAATCACCTCGCTCGTCCCTTATCACGGTATAATTACTGTCTATACTATGGACATAATTCAAGCTATTTCACGCGAGCGTGTTTGTTGCTGTTCGCAAAGCTGCGTTAAGATCATAAATGCGCTAACAACTATACATGCATGCGCGTGACGATTGACCAATCAGGACGCGCGGTTAATTTTTGAAATTCGCCCGGTACGTACTTCCGAGTTTTAGCATGTACACAAGCACGCACATACGCACGCATTGTTGGAATTATGTCCATAGTATTTCGACGCATACTATAACATGCCTGCAATGAATTACTTTCAGAATTATCCATTCAAGTAAACCATGTTAAAGGATGGTCGAATTAACAAAAAAAACGTTGAATAGATTGTACACATACCCATGTCTTAATGAATGATATACTGTTCTTCAAAACCAAGTAAAAATGGTAAATTAGTTTTAAAAAATTACCAACGCTTCGTCCGAGGTCAAAATACCGTTTTTCCGATTTATCGTTATCTTTTGTAGAAACAGTGTTGACCCTACATAATTTTTCAGAGGTATAATTATACTCAGACCTATTGAATGAATTAAAGCGCGAGTATGTCGTTAAAGGGGCGTGTACATCTCAAGTGTTTGTCCTGGACAAAAATCACATGACTCCCTACGTATCTGAGTCTCCGTGTTTCCATGTAATAATACCCATGGTGCAATAGATTTGCCGCGCCGAATTCCAATCGAAAAAACGTAATGGCCAACATTTTATGTACGAACGAAATACTAAGGTGTCTAGAATCGTTTCGAAAAGTAGTGTTATGCATTATAATGAAATCAGAATTACAATCTCCTTCAGCATATAATCAACTTTTGGGCGATAATCCTACGTTAAAAACGCACAACAATCGAAATATAAAGCATTTTAGCCCGCATTTTTGCCCCGATTCATGTGATATTCGTATTTTTGAACTTTATGTATTTTATTTTCTAAATATCTATGAGTCTTCATTAGCTCAGTCGGCAAAGCGCCGGCTTCATATTCATGAGGTCAGTGGTTCGAATCCTAGGATTGTTATACTTTTTTCTGTTTGTTATTTACACTTTATTTTTAGAAATTGACAGGATTGCATATCGTTCGCAATATTTATTGAATGTTGAATGATATTTTTTTCTTCTTTTGCAATTTCACTGCGATAAAGAATACCCTATAAATATATTGTGTTGACTATTCCGTTCAATTGAACTATGGAGACCCTAGCTAGTCTATCAATGAACATGATTTGCAAAGGCCAATTGTTATGTAAATAAGAAGCCAATCGGCTAATATGTCCTTGAATCGATTTTCTTATTTCCTATACGACCGATATTTGTATTTGCTGATTTGCTCCAAACTTTAAAAAAAAGAGAGTGGTACCTTCAAAAATACGTTACGCGGTTCACGGCTTTCACGGCCTGGTGTGAGCGACTGTATTTTGGCGTGGATTTGATACCGTGCTCAGTGGCGAACCCAGGGGTCCAGGGGCCGGTGCCCCCCTGAAATATCCCCGTTCGGTAAACTTGAGCTTCCGTCGGTACAGTCAGATGCCAACGTTGAGTGAGTCTATTGTATACGAAGAGAATTTATTTTTCCCTTGAAAAGCGGATGTCGATATCGTGCAATTCAATTTATGCCAAAATATATACAATGACAACATTAAGGCATTTAAATGTGGTTCAACGTCATGTGACTAGAGGGATATTTCCCGTGGCGCTGACCCCTGTCTCATTAAAAGCTTTAAATTAATAACCTCAATTGCTCTTTACATTGAATCCAAACCTAGATTGCAGCGACACCGTTTTCACATTTAAAATACAATTTAGAAACTGGGTTCAATTTGGCTACATTTCGTCGAATACTCAATAGTTCACCACTAGTTCATTATTATAGAGAACACATAGACACGTCAGTAAGTAGTTATGGCCGAGCGGTTACGAATATGGACTAGTAATCTAATAGATTCTCCCCTCCTCGGTTCGAATCCTGCTGAATACCTTTTTTTAGAAAAAACGATTTAGTCTCTGTGTGTTTGGAAAATGGCGTATATTTTTACCATAGGTGAATAAAAGTCGTGGCCCTGACCCCTGTCCAAAAATGTATTACAAATAAATATATTTTTGATCAAGTTTAATACGTTAGGAACATTTCTTGTGCATAAAGTTTTTGCTATGACGTCTAAAAATCATCAAAAATACGATGTTTACGATCGCATTGAAAATGCATCTTTATCGACTCAATAGTAACAAAAATCGTGTTTTTTATTAAATCGGAAATGACATCTTACATAAATAGGACTTCCCCTTCAAAATGAGCCTAAGATGATCAAAAATTGATGGAGGCAATCCTTCACAATCGCGAGTTGTAAATGATCCGATTTTTATTTGGTTTTTTTTTGAAATCTCACTTCACTGGCGGCCGGGGCGAACATAGACGGTATTTTCATGCCTCGACTTCTGACTGGGTAGATTTGCGATTTCTACCAGGCGATTTTTTCAGCTATTGTTGACAATGCCATCGCTACCCCCACTTTTCAATATTTCATCTACTGACGAGAAGAAGAAAATTGGGTCATTTTTGCGATTTTTTTGTCGGTACATCATGACTTTCGTAACTATACCCCCCCCCCCCACCCACCCCCAGTTTCCAAAAGCTGGGTACGCCACTGACTGAGTGCTGAACTATCATGTTCATTGCTGCTGCGAGCATCTTACTATAAATCTGTGTGGGGGTGTGTGTGTTTGTTATCCTTATGTCTCCGTTAGTTTTGATCAAAGTGGCGCATAATTTGCATGCAATATCGAGGAAATAACGGTGTGTTAAAGTTTATTCCAGTGAAATTGGTTAACAATTTGCTCCAAAAACAGCAAATCACCTCTCAGATTTGGCTCATAAATGCCACTAGAATTGAACAACATTGTGCGTTGCGCGTACTGCCGCGTAATCATACCGTGGTATCGCGTTGCGTGTCGCGTTTGCGCAAATGCTAACTGCTAGCTTCACTGTCTATAATCACTGTCATAATGGTATAATGATATATTACTAAATTCAAGCTATTTCACACGAGCATGTTTCGTCGTTGTTCGCGGAGCTGCGTCCAGATGCCTGAAATGTGCTAACTAACGTGCGTGACGATATCACGATTGACGCGCGGTCATTTTTTGAATGTGCCCGGTACGCACCTCTGGGTTTACGCACATACGAATGCACACAAGTTCGCACGCATAGAATGGAGTTGACCATAGCATTATGACACTGACTATACGCTACTTGTACGCAATCCTATTTCAAAATAAAAGCAAGGCTCTCCCCATGTATCAGCGGGCCCAACCGATATTTTAAACCAGCTAATATGCATAAAAATAATATAATTTATTAATATGCACCGAACGCATTGTCAGCTATAACTTGAATTTCATTTAATTCAAATTGGTCATTTCAAACGGGAGATATGTGCACTTTTCCAAGGTACCTCTATGAATGCAAAAGTTTAACTCACGCATTTTGAAATGTCAATCAATGGCGTGTTGGTATTCACAATGCCTACAATGGACAATGGGGTATATTTGGAACACTTTCATGTATAAATTCAAGTATAAAGAAGTAGCTAGTGTACCCATATATATGCAATGAAGACATTGGTTAATTTTTTAACAAAAGTATTTGTCGTGATTTTCTAAAAACGGGACCTGAATATTTTGACTCACCCTGTATACAAACCAACATCAGATTTGTATTTAGAGAATAAAATATAGTTCTAATACTATATACGATGGTCTTATAATGTAAAGGCTGTACCATGGAGTCGTATATAGCAAAACAGCTAAGAACTATGTTTGATTCTCATTCATATTTAGATTATTGGTTATTTTGGTCTTTAATCAGTTTGTTAGATTTATTTTAACAACAAAAATAATAATCAAACAACATTATTATATATGAGGTTAAAAAAATTTCGCACGGTCAAAAAAAATCGCACAGTACATGTACTATTTTGCCTATTTGGGCTGAATATACCAATATATAACCGCCCGCCATCTCGGTCTTTTATCATTATTTTCCGATTTATCATGTTTTTCCTCCTTTTTATTTTTTTTAGAGGGGCTGGGGGCGGGGTCACAAATGTTTTTTTTTCTGTCCGGGGTGGGGGGGGGGGGGGGGGGGGGCCACTGGCGTCATCGCGTTAGCGTCCCCTACACAGTCGCCGCCGTATGCGTTGTGGGTATAACGCAGCGATGACAGGTGCGGGTGTGCTAAATAACGCGATTAATTTGAAAAGGATGTTGGAAAACAGCTGGATTCGCCGATTTAATAAAGGGGGAAATTTTGTTGTTGTTTGTTTAAAATAAATCTAACAAACTGCGTTATTTTATGATAAAAGATCAAAATAACTAATAACTAATAAACTAAATATTAGAATGAGAATAAAACATAGTTCTTAGCTGTTTTGCTATAGACGATGGTCTTATAATGTATAGGCTGTACCATATTTGTGACTCCAAATATGGTACAGCCTATACACTATAAGACCATCGTCTATAGCAAAACAGCTAAGAACTATGTTTTATTCTCTAAACGTACAACAACTTTCCCCCTTTATAAAATCGGCGAATCCATCGAGCTGTTTACCAACTTCTTGCTTCGAATTAATTGCGTTCTTTAGCACACGCGCATATGGCAACGCTGGGTTACACGCACAACGCATACGCCGGCGACTTTGTGTAGGGGGCGCTAACGCAATGATCATGCGCACTGAATGTATCATTATTCAAACGAATCAAGCCCCGCCCTAAATGTCTCATAATATAAACTGCTCACAAAAAGTATCGAAACACTTAGAAATGATCCAATATATAGCGGCTCGAAAGGGTATGCATTAATCGAAGCAAATAACCAAGTGTATAATATTGTTCTGCGTATTTTGACACCTCGATCGATGAGATACGATGTTGCGGAGCGGAGTTATTGTCATTTCGATGGTCGTGGGTCCAGTTTCAAAAGTGACAATCATCCTATATAGAAAGAGGTTTGCATTACTGTTTGGAATGATCAAATTCGTGATTTTCAATAGGGATGAGTGTCACTTTGGAAAGTGGACCCACGATCATTGAAATGACAATAACTCCGCCCCGCAACATCGTATCTCAACGATCGAGGTGTCAAAATACGCAGAACAAAATTATGCACTAGGTTATTTGCTTCGATTAATGCATACCCTTTCGAGCCATTATGTATTGGATCATTTCTAAGTGTTTCGATACTTTTTGTGAGCAGTTTATATTGCGTATCGGATGAAAATCAGCAATAAAACACCAATCACAGTCCAGTGACATCCAAAACCACACCCACTGTAAACATGGTAAAGAATCTACAATATTGCAATGAAATCAAAGTAAAACAAAGTACACCCTAACACATAAAGAAGTTCGTCACACTTAAGTGATGTGTGACGATCCATTTTTACTCTTCAAATTAAAGGATGTTAATGATTTGAACAACCATGATAACGAACAACAGTTTATAACAGACGGGAACAATAGCAGACAAGGCATAGCGAGACTATTTATGTTTCTTTCAAACAAGTTTATAACTTTCCACGCGGCTATTTTAGTTTTACCACACAAAACAGATGTTTCAAAAGCCTTTCCGAAATTTCAAGTAATCTCAAGAATTAGTGAATCAATACAAGGTATATTTGTACTTATTTTAATGTATTTCTTGTGGTGATTCCAAATATGGTGATGGAAATTCAATCATTTTGACATTTTTAAAACATTTTGTTCGGTTCATAGACGCCTGCCGCGTGGAAAGTGTTAACACACACACCCCCACCCTTTTGTACTTTGCCAAAGAGGTGAAATAATTCCGATATTCGTGATCGTAACATTTTAATGAAATGGTTATGTCAAAGATGATGAAAAAACCTGGACCTGAATCTCATTGATTTTAATGATGGGCATCGATGGGTAGGCGCAGCCTACTATATCATTTTGGGACAGCCTGTATATGAATAAATGCACCAAATTGGAAATTGGACAATTTGCGCATTTGACATTGAAATGTTCTCTGAATACGTGTCATTTATTTAGTGTTAGCATACAACTGAAGATTTTGAACACTTTGGAGTACGTCTCATGTATTTAATGTTAGCATAAAACTGAAGTTTTGTTGACAATTTGTTTTTGCAAAAGCCGCATGAATATAAAAAATGAAATCTGAAAAATTATCAGCACGTGTTTACCATGTTGAATCAATGTGTCTTATTTAAGTTATGCGATCAAAAATTTTAGCTCATATGGCCATGGGGCCTCAGATATTTTTTAACTTGTTGAATTATTTCACTTAAGTTTAAAAGGGTATCAAAAGAACGTGTTTAGATATATAGATAGATGGATATATTAATGGATAGATATATTGGTTCAAACGGTTTTGTATAATGATATGAACAAAACAATAAATGAGCATTTTTAGATAGTTTCAGCTTATTTTACAACTTATAGAGCCACTTTTTGGCGCATCCGTTACGTCGGTAGCCTCAATTATGTTGAGATTTGACATAAAACTATAGTCGGCATACCCACTTATTTAGTCCAGGCCCGTAAGAAGGGGGGGGGGGGGGGGGGGTGGTGGCGATCGCCCCCCCCCCCCCCCCCTTTGAAAATCTTCCCCGGAAAATGTGTACACAGATGAAAAAATTTCATAATTGACTCACAAAAATCTTCCGGTGATTCTTTTTGTGTGTTGAAAACGCCCCCCCCCCCCTTTGAAAAAAGTGTCTTACGGCCCTGTAGTCTCACAGTAGTGGCACAATACAAATATTGGGTTATGATGTGCTCAGGACCGGGAGTCAAGACGAGAGAGATTTAGGACAGCGGACAGCATTTTATAATTGCGCTCTTGCAGCGATGAGCATGATGAGTTCAGCACGGTATCAAATCTACGCCAAAATACTGTCGCCCATACCAGGCCGCGTAAGCCGTGAACTGCGTAATGTATTTTTGAAGATACAACTCTCTTTTTTGAAGATTGGAGCAAATTACAAATATCTGTGTTGAAGGAACTAAAAAAATCGATTCAAGGATATAAGCCGACTGGCTTCTTATTTACATAACAATTGGTCTTTGCAGACCATGTCCATTATAGACGTGCTAGGGACTCCATAGTTCATATGGTTCAATCAACACAATTATATTTACAGGACATTATTTATCATAGTGAAATTGCAAATGAAAAAAGTATTATTCAACATTCAATAAATATATAGCGAACGATTATAAGCAATCCTGTTATTAAAAAAAAAAGAGTGTAATAACAAAAAGAAAAAGACATTTACAAGATTCGAACCACTGACCTCATTATTGTGAAGCCAGCGCTCTACCATTTGAGCTAATGAAAACTATGCATAAAACAGTTTTAAAATAAAATTAGATAGAGTTTAAAATACAAATATCACTGAAATCGGAGTGTAAAATGCTTTATATTTCGATTGTTGTGCGTTTTTATCAAAGGTTATCGCCCAAAAGTTGATTATATGCTGAAGGAGATTGTAATTCTGATTTCATTATTATGCATTGCACTTCTTTTTGAAACTATTCTAGACACAGTTCGTTCGTACAATAATTTCAACATTACCTTTTGTCGATTAAAATTCGCGGCAAATCTATTGCACCATGGGTATTATTACATGGGAATCCGGAGACTCAGATACGTAGGGAGTCATGTGATTTTTGTCCAGGACAAACACTTGAGATGTACACGCCCCTTTAACTGACATTTGTCGTAAATGAAAGTAAGAAATCATAACTTAATCTTTCTTTGCATGTCTCGTAACAGTGACGTCATGTCGCCGATGCCGGTCGGGCATCCAGAAATTATCAATTTCGCCGAAGAGGTAGAAATAGGGAGTGCATCAACAGATCTAAGTAAGTTTTTTTGTTAACTCAATTCATATTCGCATTAAATTATCAAAGTCCCAAAATATAAATTGTATAATGCAATTCTGTAATTTCAAAAGTATTGTTCTATTTTATACTTTCTTCATTAACACTTTCCACGCGGCAGTTGTCTGCAGACGACAGTTCCAAAATTCCACAAAATGTTTCAAAAATTGTCAAAATATTTCAATTTCACCACCACATTTGTGATCACCATATAAGAGTTATAAGTACAAACATGCCTAGTATTGGTGCAGTAATTCCTGAGATTCACTTTGAAAGTTGGGAAAGGTTCATGAAAAATCTGATTTGTATATTATGGTAATTTTTTATTTTTTTGTTTACAAATGTCTTTGTTCCGACAGGGGATTCTCGTTCTCTTCTTGACGTGTTTGCAGGAATGGAGAAGCACGAGCCCGTGATACTGGCGCGAACTATGAGAAAAAGGTTGGTATGTTTACATGTCATTAAAAAACCCAAGTTTAACATTGATGAAATAACCATTAATTTATATACATATTTCAAACTGTTGTGACCAGTGCTTAAAATACGGTATATTATATATTATATCGCTCTACTCATTACCATGGGTATTGAGCACTCATAGCTGAAAGTGATAGCTTTGAACCATAATTTTGTAATTCCAACTTTTACATACATAATTCCAACTTTTTATACATAATTCCAACTTTTTATACATAATTCCAATTTTTATTACATAATTCCAACCCCTATACATTACAACTATAGTCACTGTTATAATACTATGGATGAAATTCAATCAATTTCACGCGAGCGTGATTTTTTGTTGTTCCCGCGCGAACAAATATGTATAGGCATGCGCGTGGTGATGTTACGTTTAACCAATCATGTCGCGCGGTAATTTTTTGAAAGCTTTCGGTACGCACTTCCGGGTTTACGCGTTGGTGGAATTATGAACATAGCATTACGACACGCTGACTATGATACCCGGGGGGGGGGGGGGGGGGGGGGTCCGCTGGAGATTCAAAACCCATACCCATTTCTAAGGGTGATTTTTCTCGAAAATAGACCTAATTTTCGCGAAATAGACCTAATTTTCGCAAATTTTCGAGAAAATCGCGAAAACAGGACCCATGTCTAAGGATTTTTCACTGAAAAGCCTACCCATGGCTAAGGATGTCTCATGAAAAAACGACCCACTGGAGCGGCACGTCCCCGTATGCCTTACATACGTGAGTACCCCCCCCCCCCCCACCCGGGCTATGATAAATGATGATCAATAATGAAAATATCTCAAAACTTAAAGATGTTCTTATCGTCGTAATTTTGATTCTAAATCTTTAGATTACATCGGATACAGACAGACTTTGCACAGCAGAGCGGCAGACTGCAAAGGAAGAAATTCTTAGAGAAACTGATTATGAATCACGTGGAAGAACCGCCGTCACAAGGGGAAGAGGTAAGACCATATAAAGGCATTGGAATACCAGGCCCCCACCCCCAATCTGAAAAAGTCTCTTTTTGTACCAATGTACCTTTTTTGTACTAACATGACTAATGTACCTTTTTTGTGTGAAAACGCCCCTCCCCCACCCCTATTTTCCGGAAACGCCCCCTATCCCCATTGTGTAAAGCATTTTATTTTTTCGGGCCGTTTTGGACTAAAACATGTCCTAACCATGACACTCCTCATATGTTTATCAGCTGATGGAAAATCAGAAGTGTATTTTTTTCCCATATTTGTACATTAGGTTCCTGAAAATGCACTATATTTGGAAAATTTCAATATGTAATGTAGAAATCCTTATTAAAGGAAGTGTCCCGCAAGCATAAAAGTGTGCATTATATGTTAGAAAAATAACTATCAAGCCCAACTTTTGTAATTATATAGAACAAAACACCACACTTATGACAAAAACAAATAAAAACCGCAATCTCTCAACATGCACTTTTTAAAATTCGCGGCGATCGAAAGTCCCAGTGTCGATGATGTCATAGTTATACAATGCACATGCGCAAATTTTAGCACCGATACCCGTGACGTCATCGACACCGGGACTTTTGATCGCCGCGAATTTTAAAAATTGCATGTTGAGTGATGGCAGTTTTTATTCATTTGTGTGACTAGTATGGTGTTTTGTTCTATATAATTACGTAATTTCGGCTCGATAATTATTTTTCTAACAAATAATGCTCAATGTTGTGCTTGCGGGACCCTTCCTTTAAAACAGTTACCACTTTGATCGAATTCTCCGCCATATATGACCATATTCACGACTTTAAATGATGTGCGATTTGCCATAATGACCAGATTCACCACCATAACCGACCGTATTCTCCACCAATCTATTTTGAAATTTTATCAAAATTGACTAGATTCTCCATCAAATCGGATTACCCACACATATTGTTCATCCCATGGTCTAGATGACTAAAGTGCTACATATGATGTAATTGGGTTATATGGGAGGCTCTTGTTTTGCGATTCGAATATCCCCTCCCATTATATACTCTCCCTGGTTATCCCCCAAAACCAATGCACCTGCTGATGGCAAACGTTTAGACCTAATACACTTGCCTGCTGACCTTGCAGGATGATGAAGACCCTGACGAAATATTTCAAGCGACCGGTGGTGCTCATTCAGGGAGACAACCAGCTACGCCAGGTTCTGCGCCGAAGCAGACGGCCAGCAACTTGTTGGCGGTAACTACGGATACCTACGGGGAAGATGATGACTACGCGGCCTCGATGACGGATGTGGCGGAAATAGGGAATTTCTTACAAAATGCTCCAGGTGGGTACAATGTCCAACTACTCCACCATTAACCCGAATCCATGTGCACTTATCAAAAATACGCACATCTTTTCAGATCAATACTTTGAGATTTAAATAGCTCGCTGGGAATGGAAGTTTTATGACGTTTGAGAGGTTAGTTTCATAGTGTTGAATAAATATTAATACGGCCTTTTATTTTGAGAAATCTTGTTGCGTGAAACGAACAGCTTCAAAATATTATACCCATTTTATAATCCCTGTTTCTGAAGATCTTTGATACCTTTTTTTTATTAGGCTTAAATGTTTACAACGTCACTCAACATAATGAATGTTACTTGGTTCCCGCGTGGTGGTCGAGAAGTGAAAAATACGTTTCCTCAGCCGGGAGTTGAATCCGGGACGCGATTTTTTTTTTATTAATCAACATTTGAATCATGATTTGTAAAATCAGTTGACTTTTTTATTTTAAATAATTTTATTCAGTGAATTTTGCCATATTCCGTATTAAAACGAAATAAATACATTTTACAAATGTTGATTAGTAAAAAAAAATCGCATCCGGGACCTCCCGATCTCTAGACGGACGCTCTACCCACTGCGCTAGCGTAGCTCAGTTGGTAAATCCTATTTATTACACCTCATAAATATTCATGAGATAATAGGCATAAATACTGCAATTTCATTGGTCAATTGAGCTGGCCACAGTGATAATAAATTAAGCTATTGAAGAAATTGAGCTATTTCCCGTGTGGTAGTTTTGGCTACTTCCCTACAACCTCATCCCCAGAGTCACAGTTAGGTGTAACAAAGCAAATACTACATGGTATGATCGGGGCAATAGGGCACACTATTTTCCCTCGGTACTGGCTACAGGCCTACCACCCCTCACCCTCCGGGTTCGGGGTGGTAGGCCTGTAGCCAGTACCTCGGTAAAATAGATTGCATTATTTCCCCTCTAACCATGTAGTATTTGTATAATTTGTTTACCTCAATCTCTCACTACCACAATCCAGTGAGGCAAGCAGTAATGCAATGTCTTGGATGTAATGTAAGCCATTTCTTATGCTGGTCAGGAGGATGGTGTATGAATACATCTAAGCTAACGAGGGCAATGCATCTAAATGCATAAACAATGAACTCAACTAACTTCGATAAATTTCTGCAGCTTTTGCAACTTCATAAAACTGCTATTTGCAGTAATATTGTATTCAAATTTGGTACATTTTCATGCACAGAATTTTATTTGGTGATCTGTTAAAATTTTATAAGTTTCTTTTTTTTTATAAGTTTCTTTTTTGGCTCAGTGTAGTTGACTACAAAATTTGTTCAACTTCATTACTATTTTCGATTTTGTTTGTTTGTTGTAATTTCATTTCATTTTCCGGCAATTTCGGAGCAATTTTGCATAAAGTTACGTTATTGCTGTTGTCATATTGTTACGTTGATTTTCGTTCTTTTTATTATGGGTGTAGAGCGAGTTGTGATATTATTCTTGTGAACTGATACGTCTTTTCGCTGCTTTACGTTCTGATTTTCTCTTTTATTGCACCATTATAGGTATTGTAAGACGGACGTTACCCCGAATGATGCCATCCATAACCACCATAGGAGAGGTATGTACACAAGTGTCCCCAAAGTAAGAATACCCACACCAATTGTTATAAGTCTTAGTTAGTGATTAGCCGTGGTGATTAATCATTACCGCTTTACATAATACCAATTTCCCGCCATCATCTTAACTTTTCTCCACTTTTAATACCTAGCTAGGTAATTCTCCGCCACTAAACTTAGTACCTAATTCTCCCCCGTACACAAAAAGAGTAATTAGCGCTACTTCGCTACTATAATAAGTGAGGGGGTAAATCAGGAATTTGAGAGCACCAAACCGGAATAAACTATAGACTAGTATAAAAATGTACGAAAATGTTACGCTAAATCTTAGTACACCTATATTAATATTTACCTCTATAGTTCACTATTCCGATCTTACTTTCCAGGTTTGAGCTCAAAATGCAGCGCTATGAATTTACGCTGCAGTTATGGCATTAAATAATAGCGAGGTAGCTTATATCTCTGGTACGTTACGCCAATTTGGTGCACTCGGCGCGGCCGATTATTTAGGTCCTAACTTTTAACAAACCGTATTCTCAACATCCATATCTATATTTAAATTGTCACCGTCTATCATTCATTCTCTTCTTAAATCATTCTTCCAGTATCCTTTTCCACTAAAATCCGTGGAACCGCCCAATACTGTATTTGGCACCATTGTATGTTGAATACAATAAGGGCGCGTTCTCACTGTGAGAACAAGCCCGTGAGAACGCGCCCGTTAGGACTCAGCAGACTCCACAGCGCTCGACTCTTTGCGCTCAGTCAGCCTCTCACACATGCGTAGCAGCTCCGCCACCACAACATAACGCAGCTTAATTGGTCAACGGTGGCCAACGCTTTTCGCTCAGCGTTGGAGCGTTGTGGAGTCTGCTGAGCCCTAATTAGGGTCCAATACTTAAACAAGGGTTCCCATCTTTGAGTAAGTTTTTCAGAATTGTAGAAAGAAGGTCAAATAGTTGATCAATGCGGTTTTTCAATCATCGTATATTTCCACTCTGTTCACTCCCGCAGGACGATGATTCTGATCATGATGAAGATGACGTCGTCGGTTCTCTCACGAGTTCAAGGATTACCGACAGCACTTCCGACACAGATAATCATGATCAAGACCGACCACTCAGCACCCTGGTGGAGTTACCAAACATGTTAGTGCGTGGTTTTGCCGGACGTTTAATGTCTTGGAGAACGACACGAGCTCGACAGACATCCGAGGTAACAACGCCGCCTACGGTGAATCGGGAAGAAGGACCGTCTACAAGCAATGACACGTCCCATGCTACGCCAGCAGTTGCAGCGTTCAGGAATCGAGTAAATGCAATGATCAATAAGAATCGTCCGTGAACTTTAAACTTTAAAAGTTTTAAAGGTGATATACAGTATGATATATCAAAGGAAGACCAGGTCTAAGTTAAAATATGATTTTAGGGGCACCCTCGAATTGGTAAACAAATCACTTGTTTGTTTGCTATTTTAAGAGATGTCATGAACCGCTCTTTTGCGCTTTTTGACACATTTTTTCCGCGTGACAAATCAAATATTAAGTATTTTCTGATTTATTTTGAAAATTTTGTCTAAAACGAGGGCAAAGTCTTAAAATGTACGAAGTCATTTCTTTCTTGGTTTATTTTTGCTATACCAATTCTCAACTAATAGCAAATAGAATTATGACATTAGGGTCATCTCGGGTACCCAACCCTAAAGAGGAAATGCATTAAAATCTGCATTAAAATCTCACTCTCTAGCGGAATGGGTAAAAGTAGGCGTCTAAAACAACTAGCACCCTAAACTTCACTATGCGTCGCCATATATTTTTAGTAGGCTTGGATTAGAAACTGATGAGCTTTAACGATGAACCTTTACCGATGGCTTTCCTTGATATTTATGAATGAGTAATTTATCAACAGAGGTGCTTGAAATAAAAGTATCACCAAGAAAAAATACAATTTTCAACTACTCTTTAGTGTTTTTATCATTCCTTAAAGTAATTCGATTACAGAAAAGTTCGTCTGGACTGTCAGTATTTAAGGATTTGTTGTTTGTCGGTTCAAAATGGCATCCACACACGTGAAGGTTGGTAGTATCTGAAGATAACACGTTTTAAACAAGAGTAACACCAAGAAAAATACTATTTTCAACTACTCTTTAGTGATTCTTCGGTTTCAAGAACTGGCCAACATAATTGCAACCATTACTGTTAAAGTGAAACTGCATCCCCTTCAAATATCTTAATGAAGTACGTTTTTCACTGTTCTTTTTAAGATCACTCAATAACGTACTGTAAATATCGCTATGAAGTACGTCTCAGCAATGGTCACAGACTTACCATTGCAGAACACTCAATATGACGATCGTTTCCGTGTTCCAGCACTTCCTGTCAAGTTCTCTTTGTTAGTTAGTTTCCCTCCCTAGAGTACACCTATCAAGATCACTCAATAACGAACATTGACCCGTTTCAGCCCTCCCACTAAAACAATGAATAACGTGCGTTTCCCTGTTCCAGCCCTTCCTATATATGAAGATGATTCAGTTACGTTCGTTTTCCTGATCAAAAGCTCTATGTAAAGAACACTCACAAAACAAGTTTTCCTGTTCCAGCGCTACCTTTATAGAACACTCAAGGACCACTGTGTACGTGTTCCAGCACTTCCTGACAAGATCACTTTATAAAGTACGTTTCCTTGTTCAAGAATTTCCATTTACGATTACTCAACAACGAGCATTTGCCGGTTCCAGCCCTCTTCCTAAAACCATACACATCGTGCGTTTCCCTGTCCCAGCCCTTCCTCTGATGATGCTTCAATTACGTTCGTTTTCCGGATCCATAGCTCCATTTACATGTCAATCACAAGATTTATGTTCTGTTCCAGCGCTACCTTTGTAGAACAATGCATGACCCTCGTTTCCGTGTTCCAGCACTTCCTGACAAGATCACTTTATAAAGTACTTTTCCTTGTTCAAGAATTCCATTTACGATTACTCAACAACGAGCATTTACCGGTTCCAGCCCTCCCACTAAAATCATTCACATCGTGCATTCACATCGTTTTGCTGATCCATAGCTCCATGCAAGAACACTCATAAAATACGTTTGCCTGTTCCAGCACTACATTTAAGGGACAGTCCCTCCCCGTTAAGCGATTCACCGGTTAACTAACAGTTGTTTAAAAGAGCATGTTTTAAACAACGTTGAATAATTTCTTAACAAGTTGATTAAAACATGCTCTTTTAAACAACTGTTAGTTAACCGGTGAATCGCTCAACAGTTGTTGAACATATTTTAAAAAAGCTGTTACATTAAATAAACTTACTCCCTCTTAAATTCCATCTAATAAACTTACTCCCTCTGAAATAAAGGAGGGGGTAAGTTTATTTGATGGAACAGCCTTTTATTTCAGAGGGGGTACGTTTATTTTATGGAATAGCCATTTCAGGGGGTAAGTTTATTTCAGGAGTTCATCAAACGCCTAAAAAAAACTGTGTCAGACAAAACTGTGTCAGATAAAGTATGTCAGATAAAGTATGTCAGGTTACGGAAACACCCCTAAATGGGACCTACAGGGATTTGTTGTTGGTTTAAGTTGTAATTGTTGTTTTTTGTTGTTGTTGTTACACTGTTAAAACACTGTTTAAAAAATTGTTGTTTAAAAACATTTAGCCAACATTGTTTAAATTTGCACAATTTTGGTTAAATTTTAAACAATTATTGGTTAAATTTATGAAAATCAAAGTATATTTTACCAATGTTGTTTAAAACTTAAACAATGTTGGCTGAATTGTTTTAAACAACACATTTTTATAGATTCAAACAAAATATTAAAAATAAATTAAGTCTATCAAAATGCTGAAGTCTCAACATTATTTTAAAACAATATTTTGAAGTTAGCGAAAAGTGTTTAATTAATTATTTACATCGAGAACATCCCAGGTATTTTGGTGCGAGCTCTAATCAGGGGTATGTCACTGAGCTTGCCGATCGGGTCCACTTTTAAATTGAACTTAGTCAGCATAGAATTGGGGGCGCTATACCGATCAGGCGTGATGATTGTAGCAGACGACGCAACGCTGGCCACGCGTCTCTCAGACGACCCAATTTGGCAACGGGAGTGCACCATTTTGAATTATTTTTAACAGTCATCGCCCGGTTAACGATAAAAATCCTTTTAATTATGATGTATTTGTCAAAATGATAGTTTAAAATTCGCGATTACGTGTTATTCACACGAATTCAAAATTTAGGTTTCGCGTGGCCACCGTCGTCTGTTTAAATCTACAGCGCCCCCAAACCTATGCTGACTAACATGCCGTTTAACCTGCCGTTAAACCTGGTTAAACATTGTTAAACGCGTTAAACGCCGGTCACGGACGCATTCCGGACGATTCTGTCTGTCTGGTACGCCTCCGTCATGTCTGACAGTTCGTGACTTTCAAGATGGCTCTCCACTGTTGTCGGTCAGCAGCTAGTTTGTATACCCCTGCTAGAGGTTGTCCAGTAAGATTTTTGATTCTGTCCATCCACCTTGCTCTAGGTCGCCCGCGTCTTCTTGAGCCTTCAATTTTCCCCTGCATAAGGACCTTTTCAAGGCAGTTGTCCTGACGTCTGGCTATGTGACCGAAGTAGCTGAGAGTCTGGCGATTGACTGAGTCAAGTAGTCTCTTCTTCACACCAATATCATGTAGTACGCTAATATTTGTACGTTTAGCAACCCAGGGGATTTTGAGCATTTTCCGCCAGCACCAGAGTTCAAATGCATTTATCCTATCACGGTCTGCCTTGGTGAGTGACCATGTTTCACAGGAATAGGTGGCTATGGGGAAAACAAGTGCTCGAACAAGGCGCACTTTTGTTGCTTTGGTGACTCCTCTATCTGCCCAAATTGTGGAGAGATTTGCCATGGCAGATCTTGCCATTGTCAGACGTCTTCTAATTTCTTGCTTACAGCTGCCATCCGTGGTGATAAGCGCTCCAAGAAAGTTGAACTGTGTTATTTGCTCAACTTCCTTCCCATCTACCATCAAAGGGTCCGTTGGCTGGACTCCACCAATGATCATGATTTTGGTTTTAGCAACATTAAGACGTAGACCCATAGCCTCACTCTCGAGTTTCACTTTTTCAAGAACACACTGGAGATCCTCAAGGGTAGTGGTGAGAAGGGTAGTATCATCTGCATACCGCAAATTGCTTAGCTGCCATCCTCCAATTGACAGTCCACCATTCCAGTCGTTAAGGGCATTTCTCATGATGTATTCGGCATACATGTTGAAAAGTGTAGGCGAGAGAATGCAACCTTGACGCACCCCCTGTCCAAGCGAGAACCATTCACTGTTTCCTTTCTCTGTATGTACACATGCAAGTTGGCCATCATATAGGTTCTTGATTATATGCACAAGATGGGATGGAACTCCAAGTGCCAGCAGGGCTTTCCACAAAGCACCGTATCTTACACAGTCAAACGCCTTAGCATAATCAATGAAGCAAAGAAATGCGGTCCTTTGAAATTCATTACATTTCCCTATGATCTGACGAATGTTGGCAATATGGTCTCTGGTACCCCTTCCTCTTCTGAATCCGGCCTGCTCTGGAGGGAGTTCTCTCTCAAGGTGTTGTCTGAGTCTCTCATTCAGGATGTGCAGCAGGATTTTACTTGCATGCGGTATTAGTGCTATAGTTCGATTATTTTTACATTCACTGATGTCGCCTTTCTTTGGAAGTGTCAAGAAAACAGATTTTTTCCAGTCCTCTGGCCAGACTTTTGTGCGCCAGATCTTGTTACAAAGCTGCAACATAATTCTGATTCCATTGTCACCAGTGCTCTTCAGCAGCTCACCAGGAATTTCATCAATACCAGGAGATTTATTGTTCTTCAATTTCTGCATGGCATTCCTAACCTCTGATAGCAAAATATCAGGTTCCTCTTCATCCAAGTCTAATTGTACGTTTATGTTAGTTTCCTGGGAGGCGAAGAGATCCATACAGTATTTCCTCCACCTGTCTTTGATGTCCTCACTTTCAGTTAACACTTTTCCATTCTCGTCTTTGATGACTGCTAGTCTTGCCGTTTTCTTGCCAGTGAGATCTTTGACTCCTTTAAACAGGCTTCTGCTATTATTTTGTGCACTATGATCTTCTAAAGCTTTACACAGCTGGTTGAGATGATTATTTTTGTCACTCCTTGCCACCTGCTGTATTTCATTTGAAAGCTTTCGATACAGTTTACTGTGTTGTAGCCTTGCCTCTTTAAGCTGGCGTCTTTCATCGGCAAGATCAATAACCTCTTCTGTAAGCCACGGTTTTGACTTTTTGCTACGTTTCATAGGGAGGTGTTTCTCAGCAGCACTCACTATGGTGTCTTTGATGTCCAGCCAGAGTTCTTCTGGTGTCATTTCATCTTCGGTGGCCATCAAAGCATCAAATTTGTTCTTAGTCTCAATTAGGTATTGATCATTTATGTTCTGCAGGTCAAACCTCTTTGCTTTGGGTTCGTTTTTAATTCTCTTCAGCTTGATGCGTATACAGGCTATAAGAAGCTGATGATCACTTCCTATGTCTGCTCCTGGTAGTGTTTTGGCATTTTTGACTGATGACCTCCATCGGTTCTTAATCAAAATGTAGTCTATTTGATTACGCACTTTGCCGCCAGGGCCTTGCCATGTGTATAGTCGTCTCGGGTGATGCTGAAACAAGGTATTAACTGTTGATAGTTTGTTTTCAATGCAGAAATCCAATAGTAGGTTACCTCTTTCATTCCTCACACCTAAACCGTGTTTACCAATGGCCGCAGATTCCTCCTCATGTTGTAAACCTTTTCCTAGCTTTGCATTGAAGTCCCCTAAGATCACCACAAAGTCTCTCTTTGGGAGCCCATCCAAGACATCCTGCAGTTGACTGTAAAAGTTATTGATGTCTTCATCAGATGCAGACGATGTCGGTGCATACACTTGAACTACACTGATATTCATTGGGGAAGCCTGGAGTCTTATTGTTATCATACGATCATTCACAGGGTTATAACCAAGCACATGTTTATTGATGTAGTGACTTGCAAAGAATGCAACACCATTTGAGCCTCCTTTGTCATTGCCAGAGTAATACACTGTAAAACCATCTTTAGTTGTGAAGTGGCCTTTCCCGGACCAACGCATCTCAGAGATACCTAGGAGTTTTACTCTGCAGCGGTCAATTTCTCTAGTTAGAAGTTCAAGAGCACCCATTTGAAGCAATGTTCTAACGTTCCAAGTACCAATCTTGGTTAAGTGCCTGAGCTTGAGGCCCTTTCCTTTAACTTCCACATCAACTCTAGCTTGAGCGTCATTTAAAGCTGAAGGTTGGGGCTGGTTTTGTTTTTGTTGTCCGTTACTTTCCCCTCCGGAACCAGAGGTACCACCTTGGTTTGCTGGGCTGGCGGCTGCCCCATCTAAGTGATTTGCCATCATAAAAGTTTCCAAGGGTATATAAAATAGTGAAGTGGGTACCCGAGTCCTTCCTCACCCGCAATGTCAGCTAATTTGACAGGTACCACCAGCCGTTGATCTAATAGTATGTGTTTATGATCCTCCGCCTGCTGGAGTTGAATTCCTTACCGTTGGCTCATTGATGGAGCTCATCCGCTATGAAAAACTACCACAACCTTGCATGCCAATTGTGGACTATTTGTCCCATCCCATAGTTGGGAAACTACATGTAGTACTAGTTGTTGGGAAACTAGCTGGGAAACTATTTAACCCATAGTTAGGACTATTTACCATAGCTGGAAGACAATGATCAGCAGTACCCAGAGCTACTCCAATAGCCAAGGCCTACTGGCCAGATGCCTACTGGCTATGGGGGTGGATAAGCATACCGACAAACACCAAAAGCAGAAGTAGATGGATAGATTGAGTACAGGATGACCAATTTGGGAATACCTCTGAAATAATTCTAGCCCTACCAGAAAACACAGCACCCAATAGTATTGCCCTGTTCTCCCGCAGTTTAAGGAACAAGTCCAGCCGAAACATAACTCACAAAGGCTCTAATACTTCAGGTATTAACCCTACCTACCACACCCAGATTGATCACCTGCACTCAACTCCGCTTTCAGGCGTCAGCAGACGCTCCCACTGGTGCACTCGCTGGCTGTACCGTCTGGGATGGAATATTGTGCACCACGGTAGCAGTCTATGTAAGATGTAAGATACACGGACCGGCCAGATTACTATAATTTATTCATAAGGCATTCATTTATGCATAAGGGTCCGTTTTCGCTACGTACGTTAGTATAGGACTTTCCTATCCCAAAATTAATAGTATCCCTGCTCTAATTATCCGCGTTCTAAATTCTAACAATGCCAACAGGTGCGTTGGTTTGCCGCGCGCTCGGCGCGAGACAGCATTGTGCATGTACGTGTACATATCCCTATATAAAACAGCAATCACGGTATGGATAATAAGTGGCGCTAAATTCAAAAGTTACTAGGAGAGTAAAATTTTGAATTCAGTCACAGCCAACAATTAGCCGGTTATCATGGAAGTATGGAAGTGTCTCGTACTTCCGTGAGTATCGCTTATATTGATATTAAATTTAAATAAAGTTGAGGTCAATTTTTTTTTTTTTTTTTTTAAATCAAGAAGAAAAAAAATCAGTATCGATGCAGTCGGGCCCATTAGTATATGGCGTGCTATGATGTGTCGAACTTTGGGGGAGGGTCGTGGGGGAGGGGTGTAGGGGTTCAAGTGGATAGAAATAATACCGTCGACAGGCTACCGAATTTTGCCGCTGTAAAATTGAGGATTTAAGGCAAGTAGGCCTACGGGTAATTTGCATGCACGCACGCCTAAAAATATAGACAGACGACACTCCCAAAAATATAGTACAAAATCTTAAAACCCGACATTACTAAATGGGACATACAGAGCCTAATACGCAAGCAATTGTCTCCACATTGCGTGATATGATTCAAGACAAAATTGAAAATTTGCATATATAGAAAAGAGTGTATACATAGTCATCGTTCCATTGAAATTAGAGGTCCAAGTTCAAAAATGTATTTTTGTATTAAAAGGTACTGATTTTAGTCAAGTTTGAGCGATTTGAACGCTTAACCACGCTTGTCTGCCGCGTGGAAAAGGTTTAGAATAGTATTGTTTTTAAAATTTGATATTATGAATGGCACCCTTGAAGTGTTAGCTATTTCAATTTGACCTAAGATTTATGTTCAGAGTTAAGAAAACACCAGAATTTTACTTGACTTCAAAAATCCATGTCACGATATTCTGAGACAGCGAAGCGCGCTAAATTATCCATTTAGCGAACTTAGTAAAAAATCTTAAAACCCGACATTGCTAAATGGGACCCACAGAGCATAATATGCAAGCAATTGTCTCCACATTTCGTGATATGATTCAAGGCAAAATGGAAAAGTTGCTGATATAAAAGAGAGAGTATACATAGTCATCGTTCCTTTGAAAGTAGAGGTCAAAGTTCAAAAATGTATTTTTTTAATAAAAAAAGTACTGATTTTAGCCAAGTTCGAT
>CM069456.1:41838122-41973004 GCA_035610835.1 Ophiura sarsii | reverse complement strand
TATTTGATGGAATAGCCATTTCAGGGGGTAAGTTTATTTCAGGAGTTCATCAAACGCCTAAAAAAAACTGTGTCAGACAAAACTGTGTCAGATAAAGTATGTCAGATAAAGTATGTCAGGTTACGGAAACACCCCTAAATGGGACCTACAGGGATTTGTTGTTGGTTTAAGTTGTAATTGTTGTTTGTTGTTGTTGTTGTTACACTGTTAAAACACTGTTTAAAAAATTGTTGTTTAAAAACATTTAGCCAACATTGTTTAAATTTGCAAAATTTTGGTTAAATTTTAAACAATTATTGGTTAAATTTATGAAAATCAAAGTATATTTTACCAATGTTGTTTAAAACTTAAACAATGTTGGCTGAATTGTTTTAAACAACACATTTTTATAGATTCAAACAAAATATTAAAAATAAATTAAGTCTATCAAAATGCTGAAGTCTCAACATTATTTTAAAACAATATTTTGAAGTTAGCGAAAAGTGTTTAATTCATTATTTACAGCGAGAACATCCCAGGTATTTTGGTGCGAGCTCTAATTATCCGCGTTCTAAATTCTAACAATGCCAACAGGTGCGTTGGTTTGCCGCGCGCTCGGCGCGAGACAGCATTGTGCATGTACGTGTACATATCCCTATATAAAACAGCAATCACGGTATGGATAATAAGTGGCGCTAAATTCAAAAGTTACGTGGAGAGTAAAATTTTGAATTTAGTCACAGCCAACAATTAGCCGGTTATCATGGAAGTATGGAAGTGTCTCGCACTTCCGTGAGTATCGCTTATATTGATATTAAATTTAAATAAAGTTGAGGTCAATTTTTAAAAAAAATTTTTTTTTTTTTTTTTAAATCAAGAAGAAAAAAATCAGTATCGATGCAGTCGGGCCCATTAGTATATGGCGTGCTATGATGTGTCGAACTTTGGGGGAGGGGTCGTGGGGAGGGGTGTAGGGGTTCAAGTGGATAGAAATAATAACGTCGACAGGCTACCGAATTTTGCCGCTGTAAAATTGAGGATTTAAGGCAAGTAGGCCTACGGGTAATTTGCATGCACGCACGCCTAAAAATATAGACAGACGACACTCCCAAAAATATAGTACAAAATCTTAAAACCCGACATTACTAAATGGGACATACAGAGCCTAATACGCAAGCAATTGTCTCCACATTTCGTGATATGATTCAAGACAACATTGAAAATTTGCATATATAGAAAAGAGTGTATACATAGTCATCGTTCCATTGAAATTAGAGGTCCAAGTTCAAAAATGTATTTTTGTATTAAAAGGTACTGATTTTAGTCAAGTTTGAGCGATTTGAACGCTTAACCACGCTTGTCTGCCGCGTGGAAAAGGTTTAGAATAGTATTGTTTTTAAAATTTGATATTATGAATGGCACCCTTGAAGTGTTAGCTATTTCAATTTGACCTAAGATTTATGTTCAGAGTTAAGAAAACACCAGAATTTTACTTGACTTCAAAAATCCATGTCACGAGATTCTGAGACAGCGAAGCGCGCTAAATTATCCATTTAGCGAACTTAGTAAAAAATCTTAAAACCCGACATTGCTAAATGGGACCCACAGAGCATAATATGAAAGCAATTGTCTCCACATTTCGTGATATGATTCAAGGCAAAATGGAAAAGTTGCTGATATAAAAGAGAGTGTATACATAGTCATCGTTCCTTTGAAAGTAGAGGTCAAAGTTCAAAAAAATATTTTTTTAATAAAAAAAGTACTGATTTTAGCCAAGTTCGATCGATTTGAACGTATAAGGATAGCATTTTTTTTTTAAATTGATATTATGAATGGCACCATTGAAGTGTTAGCTATTTCAATTTGACCTATTATTTATGTTCAGAGTTAAGCAAACACCAGAATTTTACTTGACTCAAAAATTCATGTCAGTAGATTCTGAGACAAATTGAAGCGCGCTAAATTATTATCCATTTAGCGAACTTAGTAAAAATCTTAAAACCCGACATCACTAAATGGGGGGGGGGGGGGGGTGGGGGGGGGGGGGTCCGTAACCTGACATACTTTATCTGACACAGTTTTATCTGACAATGTTTTTTTTAGGCGTTTGATGAACTCCTGAAATAAACTTACCCCCTGAAATGGCTATTCCATCAAATAAACTTACCCCATCCTTTATTTCAGAGGGAGTACGTTTATTTAATGGAATTTCAGAGGGAGTAAGTTTATTTGATGTAACAGCCTTTTATTTCAGAGGGGGTAAGTGTAGAACAGCCTTTTATTTCAGAGGAATTATTTGATGGAATAGCCATTTGAGAGGGAGTAAGTTTATTTGATGGAATAGCCTTTTGTTTCAGAGGGAGTAATTTTATTTGATGGAATAGTCATTTCAGAGGGGGTAAGTTTGTTTGATTGAAAAGCCTATATTTTCCATCAAATACACTTACTCCCTTTGAAATAAAAGGCTGTTCTACACTTACTCCCTCTGAAATAAAAGGCTGTTCTACACTTACTCCCTCTGAAATAAAAGGCTGTTCTACACTTACTCCCTCTGAAATAAAAAGCTGTTACATCAAATAAACTTACTCCCTCTTAAATTCCATCTAATAAACTTACTCCCTCTGAAATAAAGGAGGGGGTAAGTTTATTTGATGGAACAGCCTTTTATTTCAGAGGGGGTACGTTTATTTGATGGAATAGCCATTTCAGGGGGTAAGTTTATTTCAGGAGTTCATCAAACGCCTAAAAAAAACTGTGTCAGACAAAACTGTGTCAGATAAAGTATGTCAGATAAAGTATGTCAGGTTACGGAAACACCCCTAAATGGGACCTACAGGGATTTGTTGTTGGTTTAAGTTGTAATTGTTGTTTGTTGTTGTTGTTGTTACACTGTTAAAACACTGTTTAAAAAATTGTTGTTTAAAAACATTTAGCCAACATTGTTTAAATTTGCACAATTTTGGTTAAATTTTAAACAATTATTGGTTAAATTTATGAAAATCAAAGTATATTTTACCAATGTTGTTTAAAACTTAAACAATGTTGGCTGAATTGTTTTAAACAACACATTTTTATAGATTCAAACAAAATATTAAAAATAAATTAAGTCTATCAAAATGCTGAAGTCTCAACATTATTTTAAAACAATATTTTGAAGTTAGCGAAAAGTGTTTAATTCATTATTTACAGCGAGAACATCCCAGGTATTTTGGTGCGAGCTCTAATTATCCGCGTTCTAAATTCTAACAATGCCAACAGGTGCGTTGGTTTGCCGCGCGCTCGGCGCGAGACAGCATTGTGCATGTACGTGTACATATCCCTATATAAAACAGCAATCACGGTATGGATAATAAGTGGCGCTAAATTCAAAAGTTACGTGGAGAGTAAAATTTTGAATTTAGTCACAGCCAACAATTAGCCGGTTATCATGGAAGTATGGAAGTGTCTCGCACTTCCGTGAGTATCGCTTATATTGATATTAAATTTAAATAAAGTTGAGGTCAATTTTTTAAAATTTTTTTTTTTTTTTTTTTTAAATCAAGAAGAAAAAAATCAGTATCGATGCAGTCGGGCCCATTAGTATATGGCGTGCTATGATGTGTCGAACTTTGGGGGAGGGGTCGTGGGGAGGGGTGTAGGGGTTCAAGTGGATAGAAATAATACCGTCGACAGGCTACCGAATTTTGCCGCTGTAAAATTGAGGATTTAAGGCAAGTAGGCCTACGGGTAATTTGCATGCACGCACGCCTAAAAATATAGACAGACGACACTCCCAAAAATATAGTACAAAATCTTAAAACCCGACATTACTAAATGGGACATACAGAGCCTAATACGCAAGCAATTGTCTCCACATTTCGTGATATGATTCAAGACAACATTGAAAATTTGCATATATAGAAAAGAGTGTATACATAGTCATCGTTCCTTTGAAATTAGAGGTCCAAGTTCAAAAATGTATTTTTGTATTAAAAGGTACTGATTTTAGTAAAGTTTGAGCGATTTGAACGCTTAACCACGCTTGTCTGCCGCGTGGAAAAGGTTTAGAATAGTATTGTTTTTAAAATTTGATATTATGAATGGCACCCTTGAAGTGTTAGCTATTTCAATTTGACCTAAGATTTATGTTCAGAGTTAAGAAAACACCAGAATTTTACTTGACTTCAAAAATCCATGTCACGAGATTCTGAGACAGCGAAGCGCGCTAAATTATCCATTTAGCGAACTTAGTAAAAAATCTTAAAACCCGACATTGCTAAATGGGACCCACAGAGCATAATATGAAAGCAATTGTCTCCACATTTCGTGATATGATTCAAGGCAAAATGGAAAAGTTGCTGATATAAAAGAGAGTGTATACATAGTCATCGTTCCTTTGAAAGTAGAGGTCAAAGTTCAAAAAAATATTTTTTTAATAAAAAAGTACTGATTTTAGCCAAGTTCGATCGATTTGAACGTATAAGGATAGCATTTTTTTTTTAAATTGATATTATGAATGGCACCATTGAAGTGTTAGCTATTTCAATTTGACTTATTATTTATGTTCAGAGTTAAGCAAACACCAGAATTTTACTTGACTCAAAAATTCATGTCAGTAGATTCTGAGACAAATTGAAGCGCGCTAAATTATTATCCATTTAGCGAACTTAGTAAAAATCTTAAAACCCGACATCACTAAATGGGGGGGGGGTGGGGGGGGGGGGGGGTCCGTAACCTGACATACTTTATCTGACACAGTTTTATCTGACAATGTTTTTTTTAGGCGTTTGATGAACTCCTGAAATAAACTTACCCCCTGAAATGGCTATTCCATCAAATAAACTTACCCCATCCTTTATTTCAGAGGGAGTACGTTTATTTAATGGAATTTCAGAGGGAGTAAGTTTATTTGATGTAACAGCCTTTTATTTCAGAGGGGGTAAGTGTAGAACAGCCTTTTATTTCAGAGGAATTATTTGATGGAATAGCCATTTGAGAGGGAGTAAGTTTATTTGATGGAATAGCCTTTTGTTTCAGAGGGAGTAATTTTATTTGATGGAATAGTCATTTCAGAGGGGGTAAGTTTGTTTGATTGAAAAGCCTATATTTTCCATCAAATACACTTACTCCCTTTGAAATAAAAGGCTGTTCTACACTTACTCCCTCTGAAATAAAAGGCTGTTCTACACTTACTCCCTCTGAAATAAAAGGCTGTTCTACACTTACTCCCTCTGAAATAAAAAGCTGTTACATCAAATAAACTTACTCCCTCTTAAATTCCATCTAATAAACTTACTCCCTCTGAAATAAAGGAGGGGGTAAGTTTATTTGATGGAACAGCCTTTTATTTCAGAGGGGGTACGTTTATTTGATGGAATAGCCATTTCAGGGGGTAAGTTTATTTCAGGAGTTCATCAAACGCCTAAAAAAAACTGTGTCAGACAAAACTGTGTCAGATAAAGTATGTCAGATAAAGTATGTCAGGTTACGGAAACACCCCTAAATGGGACCTACAGGGATTTGTTGTTGGTTTAAGTTGTAATTGTTGTTTGTTGTTGTTGTTGTTACACTGTTAAAACACTGTTTAAAAAATTGTTGTTTAAAAACATTTAGCCAACATTGTTTAAATTTGCACAATTTTGGTTAAATTTTAAACAATTATTGGTTAAATTTATGAAAATCAAAGTATATTTTACCAATGTTGTTTAAAACTTAAACAATGTTGGCTGAATTGTTTTAAACAACACATTTTTATAGATTCAAACAAAATATTAAAAATAAATTAAGTCTATCAAAATGCTGAAGTCTCAACATTATTTTAAAACAATATTTTGAAGTTAGCGAAAAGTGTTTAATTCATTATTTACAGCGAGAACATCCCAGGTATTTTGGTGCGAGCTCTAATTATCCGCGTTCTAAATTCTAACAATGCCAACAGGTGCGGTGGTTTGCCGCACGCTCGGCGCGAGACAGCATTGTGCATGTACGTGTACATATCCCTATATAAAACAGCAATCACGGTATGGATAATAAGTGGCGCTAAATTCAAAAGTTACGTGGAGAGTAAAATTTTGAATTTAGTCACAGCCAACAATTAGCCGGTTATCATGGAAGTATGGAAGTGTCTCGCACTTCCGTGAGTATCGCTTATATTGATATTAAATTTAAATAAAGTTGAGGTCAATTTTTTTTTAATTTTTTTTTTTTTTTTTTTAAATCAAGAAGAAAAAAATCAGTATCGATGCAGTCGGGCCCATTAGTATATGGCGTGCTATGATGTGTCGAACTTTGGGGGAGGGGTCGTGGGGAGGGGTGTAGGGGTTCAAGTGGATAGAAATAATACCGTCGACAGGCTACCGAATTTTGCCGCTGTAAAATTGAGGATTTAAGGCAAGTAGGCCTACGGGTAATTTGCATGCACGCACGCCTAAAAATATAGACAGACGACACTCCCAAAAATATAGTACAAAATCTTAAAACCCGACATTACTAAATGGGACATACAGAGCCTAATACGCAAGCAATTGTCTCCACATTTCGTGATATGATTCAAGACAACATTGAAAATTTGCATATATAGAAAAGAGTGTATACATAGTCATCGTTCCATTGAAATTAGAGGTCCAAGTTCAAAAATGTATTTTTGTATTAAAAGGTACTGATTTTAGTCAAGTTTGAGCGATTTGAACGCTTAACCACGCTTGTCTGCCGCGTGGAAAAGGTTTAGAATAGTATTGTTTTTAAAATTTGATATTATGAATGGCACCCTTGAAGTGTTAGCTATTTCAATTTGACCTAAGATTTATGTTCAGAGTTAAGAAAACACCAGAATTTTACTTGACTTCAAAAATCCATGTCACGAGATTCTGAGACAGCGAAGCGCGCTAAATTATCCATTTAGCGAACTTAGTAAAAAATCTTAAAACCCGACATTGCTAAATGGGACCCACAGAGCATAATATGAAAGCAATTGTCTCCACATTTCGTGATATGATTCAAGGCAAAATGGAAAAGTTGCTGATATAAAAGAGAGTGTATACATAGTCATCGTTCCTTTGAAAGTAGAGGTCAAAGTTCAAAAAAATATTTTTTTAATAAAAAAGTACTGATTTTAGCCAAGTTCGATCGATTTGAACGTATAAGGATAGCATTTTTTTTTTAAATTGATATTATGAATGGCACCATTGAAGTGTTAGCTATTTCAATTTGACCTATTATTTATGTTCAGAGTTAAGCAAACACCAGAATTTTACTTGACTCAAAAATTCATGTCAGTAGATTCTGAGACAAATTGAAGCGCGCTAAATTATTATCCATTTAGCGAACTTAGTAAAAATCTTAAAACCCGACATCACTAAATGGGGGGGGGGGGGGGGGGGTGGAGGGGGGGGGGGGGTCCGTAACCTGACATACTTTATCTGACACAGTTTTATCTGACAATGTTTTTTTTAGGCGTTTGATGAACTCCTGAAATAAACTTACCCCCTGAAATGGCTATTCCATCAAATAAACTTACCCCATCCTTTATTTCAGAGAGAGTACGTTTATTTAATGGAATTTCAGAGGGAGTAAGTTTATTTGATGTAACAGCCTTTTATTTCAGAGGGGGTAAGTGTAGAACAGCCTTTTATTTCAGAGGAATTATTTGATGGAATAGCCATTTGAGAGGGAGTAAGTTTATTTGATGGAATAGCCTTTTGTTTCAGAGGGAGTAATTTTATTTGATGGAATAGTCATTTCAGAGGGGGTAAGTTTGTTTGATTGAAAAGCCTATATTTTCCATCAAATACACTTACTCCCTTTGAAATAAAAGGCTGTTCTACACTTACTCCCTCTGAAATAAAAGGCTGTTCTACACTTACTCCCTCTGAAATAAAAGGCTGTTCTACACTTACTCCCTCTGAAATAAAAAGCTGTTACATCAAATAAACTTACTCCCTCTTAAATTCCATCTAATAAACTTACTCCCTCTGAAATAAAGGAGGGGGTAAGTTTATTTGATGGAACAGCCTTTTATTTCAGAGGGGGTACGTTTATTTGATGGAATAGCCATTTCAGGGGGTAAGTTTATTTCAGGAGTTCATCAAACGCCTAAAAAAAACTGTGTCAGACAAAACTGTGTCAGATAAAGTATGTCAGATAAAGTATGTCAGGTTACGGAAACACCCCTAAATGGGACCTACAGGGATTTGTTGTTGGTTTAAGTTGTAATTGTTGTTTGTTGTTGTTGTTGTTACACTGTTAAAACACTGTTTAAAAAATTGTTGTTTAAAAACATTTAGCCAACATTGTTTAAATTTGCACAATTTTGGTTAAATTTTAAACAATTATTGGTTAAATTTATGAAAATCAAAGTATATTTTACCAATGTTGTTTAAAACTTAAACAATGTTGGCTGAATTGTTTTAAACAACACATTTTTATAGATTCAAACAAAATATTAAAAATAAATTAAGTCTATCAAAATGCTGAAGTCTCAACATTATTTTAAAACAATATTTTGAAGTTAGCGAAAAGTGTTTAATTCATTATTTACAGCGAGAACATCCCAGGTATTTTGGTGCGAGCTCTAATTATCCGCGTTCTAAATTCTAACAATGCCAACAGGTGCGTTGGTTTGCCGCGCGCTCGGCGCGAGACAGCATTGTGCATGTACGTGTACATATCCCTATATAAAACAGCAATCACGGTATGGATAATAAGTGGCGCTAAATTCAAAAGTTACGTGGAGAGTAAAATTTTGAATTCAGTCACAGCCAACAATTAGCCGGTTATCATGGAAGTATGGAAGTGTCTCGTACTTCCGTGAGTATCGCTTATATTGATATTAAATTTAAATAAAGTTGAGGTCAATTTTTAAAAAAATTTTTTTTTTTTTTTTAAATCAAGAAGAAAAAAATCAGTATCGATGCAGTCGGGCCCATTAGTATATGGCGTGCTATGATGTGTCGAACTTTGGGGGAGGGGTCGTGGGGAGGGGTGTAGGGGTTCAAGTGGATAAAAATAATACCGTCGACAGGCTACCGAATTTTGCCGCTGTAAAATTGAGGATTTAAGGCAAGTAGGCCTACGGGTAATTTGCATGCACGCACGCCTAAAAATATAGACAGACGACACTCCCAAAAATATAGTACAAAATCTTAAAACCCGACATTACTAAATGGGACATACAGAGCCTAATACGCAAGCAATTGTCTCCACATTTCGTGATATGATTCAAGACAACATTGAAAATTTGCATATATAGAAAAGAGTGTATACATAGTCATCGTTCCATTGAAATTAGAGGTCCAAGTTCAAAAATGTTTTTTGTATTAAAAGGTACTGATTTTAGTCAAGTTTGAGCGATTTGAACGCTTAACCACGCTTGTCTGCCGCGTGGAAAAGGTTTAGAATAGTATTGTTTTTAAAATTTGATATTATGAATGGCACCCTTGAAGTGTTAGCTATTTCAATTTGACCTAAGATTTATGTTCAGAGTTAAGAAAACACCAGAATTTTACTTGACTTCAAAAATCCATGTCACGAGATTCTGAGACAGCGAAGCGCGCTAAATTATCCATTTAGCGAACTTAGTAAAAAATCTTAAAACCCGACATTGCTAAATGGGACCCACAGAGCATAATATGAAAGCAATTGTCTCCACATTTCGTGATATGATTCAAGGCAAAATGGAAAAGTTGCTGATATAAAAGAGAGTGTATACATAGTCATCGTTCCTTTGAAAGTAGAGGTCAAAGTTCAAAAATGTATTTTTTTAATAAAAAAAGTACTGATTTTAGCCAAGTTCGATCGATTTGAACGTATAAGGATAGCATTTTTTTTAAAATTGATATTATGAATGGCACCATTGAAGTGTTAGCTATTTCAATTTGACCTATTATTTATGTTCAGAGTTAAGCAAACAACAGAATTTTACTTGACTCAAAAATTCATGTCAGTAGATTCTGAGACAAATTGAAGCACGCTAAATTATTATCCATTTAGCGAACTTAGTAAAAATCTTAAAACCCGACATCACTAAATGGGGGGAGGGGGGGGGGTGGGGTGGGGGGGGGGGGTGGGGTGGGGGGGGGGGGGGTCCGTAACCTGACATACTTTATCTGACACAGTTTTATCTGACAATGTTTTTTTTTAGGCGTTTGATGAACTCCTGAAATAAACTTACCCCCTGAAATGGCTATTCCATCAAATAAACTTACCCCATCCTTTATTTCAGAGGGAGTACGTTTATTTAATGGAATTTCAGAGGGAGTAAGTTTATTTGATGTAACAGCCTATTATTTCAGAGGGGGTAAGTGTAGAACAGCCTTTTATTTCAGAGGAATTATTTGATGGAATAGCCATTTGAGAGGGAGTAAGTTTATTTGATGGAATAGCCTTTTGTTTCAGAGGGAGTAATTTTATTTGATGGAATAGTCATTTCAGAGGGGGTAAGTTTGTTTGATTGAAAAGCCTATATTTTCCATCAAATACACTTACTCCCTTTGAAATAAAAGGCTGTTCTACACTTACTCCCTCTGAAATAAAAGGCTGTTCTACACTTACTCCCTCTGAAATAAAAGGCTGTTCTACACTTACTCCCTCTGAAATAAAAAGCTGTTACATCAAATAAACTTACTCCCTCTTAAATTCCATCTAATAAACTTACTCCCTCTGAAATAAAGGAGGGGGTAAGTTTATTTGATGGAACAGCCTTTTATTTCAGAGGGGGTACGTTTATTTGATGGAATAGCCATTTCAGGGGGTAAGTTTATTTCAGGAGTTCATCAAACGCCTAAAAAAAACTGTGTCAGACAAAACTGTGTCAGATAAAGTATGTCAGATAAAGTATGTCAGGTTACGGAAACACCCCTAAATGGGACCTACAGGGATTTGTTGTTGGTTTAAGTTGTAATTGTTGTTTGTTGTTGTTGTTGTTACACTGTTAAAACACTGTTTAAAAAATTGTTGTTTAAAAACATTTAGCCAACATTGTTTAAATTTGCACAATTTTGGTTAAATTTTAAACAATTATTGGTTAAATTTATGAAAATCAAAGTATATTTTACCAATGTTGTTTAAAACTTAAACAATGTTGGCTGAATTGTTTTAAACAACACATTTTTATAGATTCAAACAAAATATTAAAAATAAATTAAGTCTATCAAAATGCTGAAGTCTCAACATTATTTTAAAACAATATTTTGAAGTTAGCGAAAAGTGTTTAATTCATTATTTACAGCGAGAACATCCCAGGTATTTTGGTGCGAGCTCTAATTATCCGCGTTCTAAATTCTAACAATGCCAACAGGTGCGTTGGTTTGCCGCGCGCTCGGCGCGAGACAGCATTGTGCATGTACGTGTACATATCCCTATATAAAACAGCAATCACGGTATGGATAATAAGTGGCGCTAAATTCAAAAGTTACGTGGAGAGTAAAATTTTGAATTCAGTCACAGCCAACAATTAGCCGGTTATCATGGAAGTATGGAAGTGTCTCGTACTTCCGTGAGTATCGCTTATATTGATATTAAATTTAAATAAAGTTGAGGTCAATTTTAAAAAAATTTTTTTTTTTTTTTTAAATCAAGAAGAAAAAAATCAGTATCGATGCAGTCGGGCCCATTAGTATATGGCGTGCTATGATGTGTCGAACTTTGGGGGAGGGGTCGTGGGGAGGGGTGTAGGGGTTCAAGTGGATAGAAATAATACCGTCGACAGGCTACCGAATTTTGCCGCTGTAAAATTGAGGATTTAAGGCAAGTAGGCCTACGGGTAATTTGCATGCACGCACGCCTAAAAATATAGACAGACGACACTCCCAAAAATATAGTACAAAATCTTAAAACCCGACATTACTAAATGGGACATACAGAGCCTAATACGCAAGCAATTGTCTCCACATTTCGTGATATGATTCAAGACCACATTGAAAATTTGCATATATAGAAAAGAGTGTATACATAGTCATCGTTCCATTGAAATTAGAGGTCCAAGTTCAAAAATGTTTTTTGTATTAAAAGGTACTGATTTTAGTCAAGTTTGAGCGATTTGAACGCTTAACCACGCTTGTCTGCCGCGTGGAAAAGGTTTAGAATAGTATTGTTTTTAAAATTTGATATTATGAATGGCACCCTTGAAGTGTTAGCTATTTCAATTTGACCTAAGATTTATGTTCAGAGTTAAGAAAACACCAGAATTTTACTTGACTTCAAAAATCCATGTCACGAGATTCTGAGACAGCGAAGCGCGCTAAATTATCCATTTAGCGAACTTAGTAAAAAATCTTAAAACCCGACATTGCTAAATGGGACCCACAGAGCATAATATGAAAGCAATTGTCTCCACATTTCGTGATATGATTCAAGGCAAAATGGAAAAGTTGCTGATATAAAAGAGAGTGTATACATAGTCATCGTTCCTTTGAAAGTAGAGGTCAAAAATTCAAAAATGTATTTTTTTAATAAAAAAAGTACTGATTTTAGCCAAGTTCGATCGATTTGAACGTATAAGGATAGCATTTTTTTTTAAATTGATATTATGAATGGCACCATTGAAGTGTTAGCTATTTCAATTTGACCTATTATTTATGTTCAGAGTTAAGCAAACAACAGAATTTTACTTGACTCAAAAATTCATGTCAGTAGATTCTGAGACAAATTGAAGCACGCTAAATTATTATCCATTTAGCGAACTTAGTAAAAATCTTAAAACCCGACATCACTAAATGGGGGGAGGGGGGGGGGTGGGGTGGGGGGGGGGGGGTGGGGGGGGGTCCGTAACCTGACATACTTTATCTGACACAGTTTTATCTGACAATGTTTTTTTTTTAGGCGTTTGATGAACTCCTGAAATAAACTTACCCCCTGAAATGGCTATTCCATCAAATAAACGTACCCCATCCTTTATTTCAGAGGGAGTACGTTTATTTAATGGAATTTCAGAGGGAGTAAGTTTATTTGATGTAACAGCCTTTTATTTCAGAGGGGGTAAGTGTAGAACAGCCTTTTATTTCAGAGGAATTATTTGATGGAATAGCCATTTGAGAGGGAGTAAGTTTATTTGATGGAATAGCCTTTTGTTTCAGAGGGAGTAATTTTATTTGATGGAATAGTCATTTCAGAGGGGGTAAGTTTGTTTGATTGAAAAGCCTATATTTTCCATCAAATACACTTACTCCCTCTGAAATAAAAGGCTGTTCTACACTTACTCCCTCTGAAATAAAAGGCTGTTCTACACTTACTCCCTCTGAAATAAAAGGCTGTTCTACACTTACTCCCTCTGAAATAAAAAGCTGTTACATCAAATAAACTTACTCCCTCTTAAATTCCATCTAATAAACTTACTCCCTCTGAAATAAAGGAGGGGGTAAGTTTATTTGATGGAACAGCCTTTTATTTCAGAGGGGGTACGTTTATTTGATGGAATAGCCATTTCAGGGGGTAAGTTTATTTCAGGAGTTCATCAAACGCCTAAAAAAAACTGTGTCAGACAAAACTGTGTCAGATAAAGTATGTCAGATAAAGTATGTCAGGTTACGGAAACACCCCTAAATGGGACCTCCAGGGATTTGTTGTTGGTTTAAGTTGTAATTGTTGTTTGTTGTTGTTGTTGTTACACTGTTAAAACACTGTTTAAAAAATTGTTGTTTAAAAACATTTAGCCAACATTGTTTAAATTTGCACAATTTTGGTTAAATTTTAAACAATTATTGGTTAAATTTATGAAAATCAAAGTATATTTTACCAATGTTGTTTAAAACTTAAACAATGTTGGCTGAATTGTTTTAAACAACACATTTTTATAGATTCAAACAAAATATTAAAAATAAATTAAGTCTATCAAAATGCTGAAGTCTCAACATTATTTTAAAACAATATTTTGAAGTTAGCGAAAAGTGTTTAATTCATTATTTACAGCGAGAACATCCCAGGTATTTTGGTGCGAGCTCTAATTATCCGCGTTCTAAATTCTAACAATGCCAACAGGTGCGTTGGTTTGCCGCGCGCTCGGCGCGAGACAGCATTGTGCATGTACGTGTACATATCCCTATATAAAACAGCAATCACGGTATGGATAATAAGTGGCGCTAAATTCAAAAGTTACGTGGAGAGTAAAATTTTGAATTCAGTCACAGCCAACAATTAGCCGGTTATCATGGAAGTATGGAAGTGTCTCGTACTTCCGTGAGTATCGCTTATATTGATATTAAATTTAAATAAAGTTGAGGTCAATTTTTAAAAAAATTTTTTTTTTTTTTTTAAATCAAGAAGAAAAAAATCAGTATCGATGCAGTCGGGCCCATTAGTATATGGCGTGCTATGATGTGTCGAACTTTGGGGGAGGGGTCGTGGGGAGGGGTGTAGGGGTTCAAGTGGATAAAAATAATACCGTCGACAGGCTACCGAATTTTGCCGCTGTAAAATTGAGGATTTAAGGCAAGTAGGCCTACGGGTAATTTGCATGCACGCACGCCTAAAAATATAGACAGACGACACTCCCAAAAATATAGTACAAAATCTTAAAACCCGACATTACTAAATGGGACATACAGAGCCTAATACGCAAGCAATTGTCTCCACATTTCGTGATATGATTCAAGACAACATTGAAAATTTGCATATATAGAAAAGAGTGTATACATAGTCATCGTTCCATTGAAATTAGAGGTCCAAGTTCAAAAATGTTTTTTGTATTAAAAGGTACTGATTTTAGTCAAGTTTGAGCGATTTGAACGCTTAACCACGCTTGTCTGCCGCGTGGAAAAGGTTTAGAATAGTATTGTTTTTAAAATTTGATATTATGAATGGCACCCTTGAAGTGTTAGCTATTTCAATTTGACCTAAGATTTATGTTCAGAGTTAAGAAAACACCAGAATTTTACTTGACTTCAAAAATCCATGTCACGAGATTCTGAGACAGCGAAGCGCGCTAAATTATCCATTTAGCGAACTTAGTAAAAAATCTTAAAACCCGACATTGCTAAATGGGACCCACAGAGCATAATATGAAAGCAATTGTCTCCACATTTCGTGATATGATTCAAGGCAAAATGGAAAAGTTGCTGATATAAAAGAGAGTGTATACATAGTCATCGTTCCTTTGAAAGTAGAGGTCAAAGTTCAAAAATGTATTTTTTTAATAAAAAAAGTACTGATTTTAGCCAAGTTCGATCGATTTGAACGTATAAGGATAGCATTTTTTTTAAAATTGATATTATGAATGGCACCATTGAAGTGTTAGCTATTTCAATTTGACCTATTATTTATGTTCAGAGTTAAGCAAACAACAGAATTTTACTTGACTCAAAAATTCATGTCAGTAGATTCTGAGACAAATTGAAGCACGCTAAATTATTATCCATTTAGCGAACTTAGTAAAAATCTTAAAACCCGACATCACTAAATGGGGGGGAGGGGGGGGGGGGTGGGGTGGGGGGGGGGTGGGGTGGGGGGGGGGGGGGGTCCGTAACCTGACATACTTTATCTGACACAGTTTTATCTGACAATTTTTTTTTTTAGGCGTTTGATGAACTCCTGAAATAAACTTACCCCCTGAAATGGCTATTCCATCAAATAAACTTACCCCATCCTTTATTTCAGAGGGAGTACGTTTATTTAATGGAATTTCAGAGGGAGTAAGTTTATTTGATGTAACAGCCTATTATTTCAGAGGGGGTAAGTGTAGAACAGCCTTTTATTTCAGAGGAATTATTTGATGGAATAGCCATTTGAGAGGGAGTAAGTTTATTTGATGGAATAGCCTTTTGTTTCAGAGGGAGTAATTTTATTTGATGGAATAGTCATTTCAGAGGGGGTAAGTTTGTTTGATTGAAAAGCCTATATTTTCCATCAAATACACTTACTCCCTTTGAAATAAAAGGCTGTTCTACACTTACTCCCTCTGAAATAAAAGGCTGTTCTACACTTACTCCCTCTGAAATAAAAGGCTGTTCTACACTTACTCCCTCTGAAATAAAAAGCTGTTACATCAAATAAACTTACTCCCTCTTAAATTCCATCTAATAAACTTACTCCCTCTGAAATAAAGGAGGGGGTAAGTTTATTTGATGGAACAGCCTTTTATTTCAGAGGGGGTACGTTTATTTGATGGAATAGCCATTTCAGGGGGTAAGTTTATTTCAGGAGTTCATCAAACGCCTAAAAAAAACTGTGTCAGACAAAACTGTGTCAGATAAAGTATGTCAGATAAAGTATGTCAGGTTACGGAAACACCCCTAAATGGGACCTACAGGGATTTGTTGTTGGTTTAAGTTGTAATTGTTGTTTGTTGTTGTTGTTGTTACACTGTTAAAACACTGTTTAAAAAATTGTTGTTTAAAAACATTTAGCCAACATTGTTTAAATTTGCACAATTTTGGTTAAATTTTAAACAATTATTGGTTAAATTTATGAAAATCAAAGTATATTTTACCAATGTTGTTTAAAACTTAAACAATGTTGGCTGAATTGTTTTAAACAACACATTTTTATAGATTCAAACAAAATATTAAAAATAAATTAAGTCTATCAAAATGCTGAAGTCTCAACATTATTTTAAAACAATATTTTGAAGTTAGCGAAAAGTGTTTAATTCATTATTTACAGCGAGAACATCCCAGGTATTTTGGTGCGAGCTCTAATTATCCGCGTTCTAAATTCTAACAATGCCAACAGGTGCGTTGGTTTGCCGCGCGCTCGGCGCGAGACAGCATTGTGCATGTACGTGTACATATCCCTATATAAAACAGCAATCACGGTATGGATAATAAGTGGCGCTAAATTCAAAAGTTACGTGGAGAGTAAAATTTTGAATTCAGTCACAGCCAACAATTAGCCGGTTATCATGGAAGTATGGAAGTGTCTCGTACTTCCGTGAGTATCGCTTATATTGATATTAAATTTAAATAAAGTTGAGGTCAATTTTTAAAAATTTTTTTTTTTTTTTTTTAAATCAAGAAGAAAAAAATCAGTATCGATGCAGTCGGGCCCATTAGTATATGGCGTGCTATGATGTGTCGAACTTTGGGGGAGGGGTCGTGGGGAGGGGTGTAGGGGTTCAAGTGGATAAAAATAATACCGTCGACAGGCTACCGAATTTTGCCGCTGTAAAATTGAGGATTTAAGGCAAGTAGGCCTACGGGTAATTTGCATGCACGCACGCCTAAAAATATAGACAGACGACACTCCCAAAAATATAGTACAAAATCTTAAAACCCGACATTACTAAATGGGACATACAGAGCCTAATACGCAAGCAATTGTCTCCACATTTCGTGATATGATTCAAGACAACATTGAAAATTTGCATATATAGAAAAGAGTGTATACATAGTCATCGTTCCATTGAAATTAGAGGTCCAAGTTCAAAAATGTTTTTTGTATTAAAAGGTACTGATTTTAGTCAAGTTTGAGCGATTTGAACGCTTAACCACGCTTGTCTGCCGCGTGGAAAAGGTTTAGAATAGTATTGTTTTTAAAATTTGATATTATGAATGGCACCCTTGAAGTGTTAGCTATTTCAATTTGACCTAAGATTTATGTTCAGAGTTAAGAAAACACCAGAATTTTACTTGACTTCAAAAATCCATGTCACGAGATTCTGAGACAGCGAAGCGCGCTAAATTATCCATTTAGCGAACTTAGTAAAAAATCTTAAAACCCGACATTGCTAAATGGGACCCACAGAGCATAATATGAAAGCAATTGTCTCCACATTTCGTGATATGATTCAAGGCAAAATGGAAAAGTTGCTGATATAAAAGAGAGTGTATACATAGTCATCGTTCCTTTGAAAGTAGAGGTCAAAGTTCAAAAATGTATTTTTTTAATAAAAAAAGTACTGATTTTAGCCAAGTTCGATCGATTTGAACGTATAAGGATAGCATTTTTTTTAAAATTGATATTATGAATGGCACCATTGAAGTGTTAGCTATTTCAATTTGACCTATTATTTATGTTCAGAGTTAAGCAAACAACAGAATTTTACTTGACTCAAAAATTCATGTCAGTAGATTCTGAGACAAATTGAAGCACGCTAAATTATTATCCATTTAGCGAACTTAGTAAAAATCTTAAAACCCGACATCACTAAATGGGGGGGAGGGGGGGGGGGTGGGGTGGGGGGGGGGGTGGGGTGGGGGGGGGGGGGGTCCGTAACCTGACATACTTTATCTGACACAGTTTTATCTGACAATTTTTTTTTTTAGGCGTTTGATGAACTCCTGAAATAAACTTACCCCCTGAAATGGCTATTCCATCAAATAAACTTACCCCATCCTTTATTTCAGAGGGAGTACGTTTATTTAATGGAATTTCAGAGGGAGTAAGTTTATTTGATGTAACAGCCTATTATTTCAGAGGGGGTAAGTGTAGAACAGCCTTTTATTTCAGAGGAATTATTTGATGGAATAGCCATTTGAGAGGGAGTAAGTTTATTTGATGGAATAGCCTTTTGTTTCAGAGGGAGTAATTTTATTTGATGGAATAGTCATTTCAGAGGGGGTAAGTTTGTTTGATTGAAAAGCCTATATTTTCCATCAAATACACTTACTCCCTTTGAAATAAAAGGCTGTTCTACACTTACTCCCTCTGAAATAAAAGGCTGTTCTACACTTACTCCCTCTGAAATAAAAGGCTGTTCTACACTTACTCCCTCTGAAATAAAAAGCTGTTACATCAAATAAACTTACTCCCTCTTAAATTCCATCTAATAAACTTACTCCCTCTGAAATAAAGGAGGGGGTAAGTTTATTTGATGGAACAGCCTTTTATTTCAGAGGGGGTACGTTTATTTGATGGAATAGCCATTTCAGGGGGTAAGTTTATTTCAGGAGTTCATCAAACGCCTAAAAAAAACTGTGTCAGACAAAACTGTGTCAGATAAAGTATGTCAGATAAAGTATGTCAGGTTACGGAAACACCCCTAAATGGGACCTACAGGGATTTGTTGTTGGTTTAAGTTGTAATTGTTGTTTGTTGTTGTTGTTGTTACACTGTTAAAACACTGTTTAAAAAATTGTTGTTTAAAAACATTTAGCCAACATTGTTTAAATTTGCACAATTTTGGTTAAATTTTAAACAATTATTGGTTAAATTTATGAAAATCAAAGTATATTTTACCAATGTTGTTTAAAACTTAAACAATGTTGGCTGAATTGTTTTAAACAACACATTTTTATAGATTCAAACAAAATATTAAAAATAAATTAAGTCTATCAAAATGCTGAAGTCTCAACATTATTTTAAAACAATATTTTGAAGTTAGCGAAAAGTGTTTAATTCATTATTTACAGCGAGAACATCCCAGGTATTTTGGTGCGAGCTCTAATTATCCGCGTTCTAAATTCTAACAATGCCAACAGGTGCGTTGGTTTGCCGCGCGCTCGGCGCGAGACAGCATTGTGCATGTACGTGTACATATCCCTATATAAAACAGCAATCACGGTATGGATAATAAGTGGCGCTAAATTCAAAAGTTACGTGGAGAGTAAAATTTTGAATTCAGTCACAGCCAACAATTAGCCGGTTATCATGGAAGTATGGAAGTGTCTCGTACTTCCGTGAGTATCGCTTATATTGATATTAAATTTAAATAAAGTTGAGGTCAATTTTAAAAATTTTTTTTTTTTTTTTTAAATCAAGAAGAAAAAAATCAGTATCGATGCAGTCGGGCCCATTAGTATATGGCGTGCTATGATGTGTCGAACTTTGGGGGAGGGGTCGTGGGGAGGGGTGTAGGGGTTCAAGTGGATAGAAATAATACCGTCGACAGGCTACCGAATTTTGCCGCTGTAAAATTGAGGATTTAAGGCAAGTAGGCCTACGGGTAATTTGCATGCACGCACGCCTAAAAATATAGACAGACGACACTCCCAAAAATATAGTACAAAATCTTAAAACCCGACATTACTAAATGGGACATACAGAGCCTAATACGCAAGCAATTGTCTCCACATTTCGTGATATGATTCAAGACCACATTGAAAATTTGCATATATAGAAAAGAGTGTATACATAGTCATCGTTCCATTGAAATTAGAGGTCCAAGTTCAAAAATGTTTTTTGTATTAAAAGGTACTGATTTTAGTCAAGTTTGAGCGATTTGAACGCTTAACCACGCTTGTCTGCCGCGTGGAAAAGGTTTAGAATAGTATTGTTTTTAAAATTTGATATTATGAATGGCACCCTTGAAGTGTTAGCTATTTCAATTTGACCTAAGATTTATGTTCAGAGTTAAGAAAACACCAGAATTTTACTTGACTTCAAAAATCCATGTCACGAGATTCTGAGACAGCGAAGCGCGCTAAATTATCCATTTAGCGAACTTAGTAAAAAATCTTAAAACCCGACATTGCTAAATGGGACCCACAGAGCATAATATGAAAGCAATTGTCTCCACATTTCGTGATATGATTCAAGGCAAAATGGAAAAGTTGCTGATATAAAAGAGAGTGTATACATAGTCATCGTTCCTTTGAAAGTAGAGGTCAAAAATTCAAAAATGTATTTTTTTAATAAAAAAAGTACTGATTTTAGCCAAGTTCGATCGATTTGAACGTATAAGGATAGCATTTTTTTTTAAATTGATATTATGAATGGCACCATTGAAGTGTTAGCTATTTCAATTTGACCTATTATTTATGTTCAGAGTTAAGCAAACAACAGAATTTTACTTGACTCAAAAATTCATGTCAGTAGATTCTGAGACAAATTGAAGCACGCTAAATTATTATCCATTTAGCGAACTTAGTAAAAATCTTAAAACCCGACATCACTAAATGGGGGGAGGGGGGGGGTGGGGTGGGGGGGGGGGGGGTGGGGGGGGGGGGTCCGTAACCTGACATACTTTATCTGACACAGTTTTATCTGACAATGTTTTTTTTTTAGGCGTTTGATGAACTCCTGAAATAAACTTACCCCCTGAAATGGCTATTCCATCAAATAAACGTACCCCATCCTTTATTTCAGAGGGAGTACGTTTATTTAATGGAATTTCAGAGGGAGTAAGTTTATTTGATGTAACAGCCTTTTATTTCAGAGGGGGTAAGTGTAGAACAGCCTTTTATTTCAGAGGAATTATTTGATGGAATAGCCATTTGAGAGGGAGTAAGTTTATTTGATGGAATAGCCTTTTGTTTCAGAGGGAGTAATTTTATTTGATGGAATAGTCATTTCAGAGGGGGTAAGTTTGTTTGATTGAAAAGCCTATATTTTCCATCAAATACACTTACTCCCTCTGAAATAAAAGGCTGTTCTACACTTACTCCCTCTGAAATAAAAGGCTGTTCTACACTTACTCCCTCTGAAATAAAAGGCTGTTCTACACTTACTCCCTCTGAAATAAAAAGCTGTTACATCAAATAAACTTACTCCCTCTTAAATTCCATCTAATAAACTTACTCCCTCTGAAATAAAGGAGGGGGTAAGTTTATTTGATGGAACAGCCTTTTATTTCAGAGGGGGTACGTTTATTTGATGGAATAGCCATTTCAGGGGGTAAGTTTATTTCAGGAGTTCAACAAACGCCTAAAAAAAACTGTGTCAGACAAAACTGTGTCAGATAAAGTATGTCAGATAAAGTATGTCAGGTTACGGAAACACCCCTAAATGGGACCTCCAGGGATTTGTTGTTGGTTTAAGTTGTAATTGTTGTTTGTTGTTGTTGTTGTTACACTGTTAAAACACTGTTTAAAAAATTGTTGTTTAAAAACATTTAGCCAACATTGTTTAAATTTGCACAATTTTGGTTCAATTTTAAACAATTATTGGTTAAATTTATGAAAATCAAAGTATATTTTACCAATGTTGTTTAAAACTTAAACAATGTTGGCTGAATTGTTTTAAACAACACATTTTTATAGATTCAAACAAAATATTAAAAATAAATTAAGTCTATCAAAATGCTGAAGTCTCAACATTATTTTAAAACAATATTTTGAAGTTAGCGAAAAGTGTTTAATTCATTATTTACAGCGAGAACATCCCAGGTATTTTGGTGCGAGCTCTAATTATCCGCGTTCTAAATTCTAACAATGCCAACAGGTGCGTTGGTTTGCCGCGCGCTCGGCGCGAGACAGCATTGTGCATGTACGTGTACATATCCCTATATAAAACAGCAATCACGGTATGGATAATAAGTGGCGCTAAATTCAAAAGTTACGTGGAGAGTAAAATTTTGAATTCAGTCACAGCCAACAATTAGCCGGTTATCATGGAAGTATGGACGTGTCTCGTACTTCCGTGAGTATCGCTTATATTGATATTAAATTTAAATAAAGTTGAGGTCAATTTTTAAAATTTTTTTTTTTTTTTTTTTAAATCAAGAAGAAAAAAATCAGTATCGATGCAGTCGGGCCCATTAGTATATGGCGTGCTATGATGTGTCGAACTTTGGGGGAGGGGTCGTGGGGAGGGGTGTAGGGGTTCAAGTGGATAGAAATAATACCGTCGACAGGCTACCGAATTTTGCCGCTGTAAAATTGAGGATTTAAGGCAAGTAGGCCTACGGGTAATTTGCATGCACGCACGCCTAAAAATATAGACAGACGACACTCCCAAAAATATAGTACAAAATCTTAAAACCCGACATTACTAAATGGGACATACAGAGCCTAATACGCAAGCAATTGTCTCCACATTTCGTGATATGATTCAAGACAACATTGAAAATTTGCATATATAGAAAAGAGTGTATACATAGTCATCGTTCCATTGAAATTAGAGGTCCAAGTTCAAAAATGTATTTTTGTATTAAAAGGTACTGATTTTAGTCAAGTTTGAGCGATTTGAACGCTTAACCACGCTTGTCTGCCGCGTGGAAAAGGTTTAGAATAGTATTGTTTTTAAAATTTGATATTATGAATGGCACCCTTGAAGTGTTAGCTATTTCAATTTGACCTAAGATTTATGTTCAGAGTTAAGAAAACACCAGAATTTTACTTGACTTCAAAAATCCATGTCACGAGATTCTGAGACAGCGAAGCGCGCTAAATTATCCATTTAGCGAACTTAGTAAAAAATCTTAAAACCCGACATTGCTAAATGGGACCCACAGAGCATAATATGAAAGCAATTGTCTCCACATTTCGTGATATGATTCAAGGCAAAATGGAAAAGTTGCTGATATAAAAGAGAGTGTATACATAGTCATCGTTCCTTTGAAAGTAGAGGTCAAAGTTCAAAAATGTATTTTTTTAATAAAAAAAGTACTGATTTTAGCCAAGTTCGATCGATTTGAACGTATAAGGATAGCATTTTTTTTTTTAAATTGATATTATGAATGGCACCATTGAAGTGTTAGCTATTTCAATTTGACCTATTATTTATGTTCAGAGTTAAGCAAACACCAGAATTTTACTTGACTTCAAAAATCAACTTTCAACCTCTTCCATGGCATAAATGAGATTGGATCAAGATTATTCTTTTCTCGTGTCTGAAGGCTGACAGCAAAATTGTTAACTTTATTAGTGTTGGGAGTGGCTGTTTTTAATTCAACCAGCATGCTTATATAGGCCTGGCCCGAGCAATTTGCTCGAGTCTGGTCCTTCAGGACCCAGTCTGGTCCTTCAGGACCCAAGTGTGTGTCCGTACCGACCGACCGTGTCAAACAAACCCACCCGTGACATGCTCTCTGTTTCAAGGCAATTATTTTGTAAAGACTTTTCTTGTTGATTTTCTCGGGTCTTCCTCTGTACACCAAACGGATATAAGGGCGCACCACACCAAATATCTTTCTCATTGAAATACGTGTAAAGTGCCATATTTCAAGACACCTTTTCTACCGGGCTTTTCTACCCTCCGGTTACATTTATTGCATACTTGTCACCTATGACCATTTTCAGTAACATCTCAACTTTAATTTAAGCCTTGTTTCATGAGGGGTTATTAAGCTAAATTTTCCGCTACGGACCTGCACACAGCGCCCTCCCTTTTTCAGGTTTTCTGGCATGCCTGTTCACCATTTAAGCAGGTGCTTACGCCCTGGGCACTATTTAGGTCGATAAATTAAAAATATCGTATTTTATCATTGTAGCTGAGACGAATTCGTCTCAGATTGTAGGTGCAACGGATAGGTCCCACTCGTTCATTTAAATACAAACATACCATCCCCGGAGAAACAAATTGCCCGACTAAAACCTCACATTTACAAGCCTAGTCTTCGTGCTTTTCCGGAACTACTACAGCATTACGCGCATTGATTTGGTAGTGTGGTGCTCTCATAAAGTAGCAGCAAAGGAACCATTGAGGTTGCACACAACCATTACGCGCTATAGTACGAAGCTTTATTGGTATCATTTCGCATTTCGCCTTCGGATCTCGTATCTCGCACGCGGATCTCGCATCTCGCCTTCGGATCTCGCCTTCGGATCTCGTATCTCGCCCGCGAATCTCGCATCCCGCCTTTGGATCTCGCCTTCGGATCTCGCCTTCGGATCTCGCATCTCGCATTTCGCCATATTAACTCTAGGTGTCAAGTTAAGAATTTACACCCAATATCACGCTTCAAAGGTCAAAAATCCTCAATTTATAGTCCATATTTTGAATTAAAATGCTCATAACTATTTAATTAACCCACACAAATCATCCGTTCAAACTGAATATTAAGCAACAAGTAGTCTATTAATTCCCTTTACAAAAACAGAATTATGCAAGAAATAGGCAGGCACTTCCACACACACAAATATAAGTGATACTACGTCAAAATTTGAGTGTAGCCCGGAAAAATCGCCCCAAAAATTGAAGGTTTTTCGATGGTAGCTTCGTAACCCAATGACCAAATGCTTGCGTTCAAGCGGCTATCAGTAGCTTTGATCGTTCCCGTTGTTTTGGTCATCAATATCCCTCTATCGGTGAAAGGCTTGGTTGGCACTTCCTTTTCGCGCCCAATATTGTGCGCATACCCAGCGAGGCAACAATTTTCCCTATACCTGTACACAGTAACTATCCCACACACACGCCTGACTGCACAAACGCTGCACAGTGCATGCAGGGTTTCTAGCGAATGAATGAATTAAAATGGAAAATTAACTTGACACTTTTGTACACACTAGAGTTGATATGTTTCGCATCTCGCCTTCGGATCTCGCATCTCGCATTTCGCATCTCGCATCTCGCCTTCGGATCTCGCATCTCGCATCTCGCATTTCGCATCTCGCATTTCGCATCTCGCCTTCGGATCTCGCATCTCGCATTTCGCATCTCGCATCTCGCCTTCGGATCTCGCATCTCGCATCTCGCATTTCGCATCTCGCCTTCCGCATCTCGCCTTCGGATCTCGCATCTCGCATTTCGCATCTCGCATCTCGCCTTCGGATCTCGCATCTCGCATCTCGCATTTCGCATCTCGCATCTCGCATCTCGCCTTCGGATCTCGCATCTCGCCTTCGGATCTCGCATCTCGCATTTCGCATCTCGCATTTCGCATCTCGCATCTCGCATCTCGCATTTCGCATCTCGCTTTCGGATCTCGCATCTCGCCTTCGGATCTCGCATCTCGCCTTCGGATCTCGTATGGTCAAGTTGGGACCCTAGGTGGATTTGTCACATTTTTTCGCTTATTTGCCATCCAAATGCTTATATTTTTCAAACCATACATCACAATTGAGTATATTTGGTCTCATTTGGAAGATAATATATTGTTTTAATAGTATCTTTAAGAAAAAAATATAAATCAAGTTGAGATCAATTACTATAACTCGTTAATTACAATTAGTGAGGGGTGGAGGCGGGTGAGGATGCATGCTATGTATTTCCAATGGGATGGACAATATAAATGATTAATCTTGTGTATATTAGTTCATTGAATTATTATTTTGTGTGATTAGTATCAATATTGTAATTACCAAACCTTAATTAGTGTAAATTACATCCACAATTAATTAATATTACTAATTAATTACATACAACAAATACCATCTGAAAACGTATCACCGGCCGATTATTACCCATTTCAAACGGTAGGCCTAACTGAAGGAGGTGGGGGGGGGGGGGGGGGGGGGGCAATATATCTGCAGTGTTTTAATGACATTGAACCTAATGATGAATGATCCTTAATATTGTAGATAATCTTTGCTAATTAAATTGATACTAATTACCTAGGAAGTGCTTATTTTATCCACTAAATCCGCACAATAATATAACTTTTTAGTGTTTAGGATAAACGTGTCCATCGCCGTCACCCTACAAGTATATCATTTTAAAATTGTTCAATATCAAATGCTGATTTCTATAGATCAACAGTTTTTAACTATGTATGTTAGCAAGATGTCAGTGCAATTAATGCCAGTCATAACATTGTAATCAATTCATAATACAGAAATGAGGTTGTAATTGTAAGTAATCAGCCAAATTTGTTTTCTTCATTTTTTGGACACCCTGTATAATAACATTTGAATGAATTGTACCTTTCTAGCAGAAAGGTCTAGCAGAAAGGTATGTTCATAAACTTCATTTAAGTGTTTCTTTTGAACAAACAACATTTATAATCCGAAGGCGAGATGCGAGATGCGAAATGCGAGATCCGAAGCCGAGATGCGAAATGCGAAATGCGAGATGCGAAATGCGAGATGCGAGATCCGAAGGCGAGATGCGAGATATGCGGGCGAGATCCGAAGGCGAGATGCGAGATGCGAAGGCGAGATCCGAAGGCGAGATGCGAGGGCGAAATGATACCAATAAAGCTTCGTACTATAGTGTGTTTCTATGGGAAATGTGCCTTAGGTATTTTAGGGGGCTGGCATTTTCTTCAGAAGGGGGTGGGTCCCAAATATACTGGGGGGGGGGGGGTCATAGTTTTTTTGACATGAAAACAGGGGGGGGTCATAAAATTATTTCATTGAAAATGGGGGGGGGGGGGGGTTGGTCACAAATTTATCAAAGCATGCTTGCGTGAAGAAAGAAAAAAGAAGCGCATATTTTCATGATACACTTCGCACAGCTATTCGACTTTATTACTTTTCAGTGATGAACATAGATTGAGAAAACTGTATGGTTGACAAGTGACATTTACCACTTTATTAAAGTAGGGAAGTAAATAAAACAATGACAGGTTGTAGTTTAATATACTTTTTGAATATCAAAATAGTCTTGGAATAGACATGGTGACGTATGAATGTTTTTTGGTAAAATGATATAAACTTGTTCATTTTCATAATATGAACAATCATCTTTAATTTCTCAAATCATAATTCTATATTTTAAGGGAAAAAAAACGGCGATATTTTGAGTTACCTTGCAACTACGTTTATAAAATGTTGGAATAGTAATTAACACACATAGATCTAACTTGGGGCAAAAATTCAGGTCAGGTTGCGTTTTCAGATTTTTCAATATTTCCCTCTTTATACAGCGTAGTCATATTGAACAAGAAATCACACCTTGTAGCGCGTTGTGTTCAATCATTCCGCCAATATTTTAAAATAAAACGTTAGATGTATCCTCTTTTCATTCAGAATATATCGGGTACAATTCAGTGAACAAATAGAGACCAAATTCAATCATCTTTGATCCCAAATAATGTCAATATGAATCATTCTTTCCGTTATTTAGGACTAGCTAGCTGGTGTGCACCTTTGACCCAGTTACCGAGTTGCGAAGCTTATCTGTTTTAGCCAATAATAGTCACAATAGGCTACAGTGGCTACTTCGTGTCCTCATTGACAAGCACATCATTTCAGAAAATATTGGGCTACTTTTTCTGAATTTTAGGTTCATTCAGCAATAATCCATTAGCAACACTGTCAAAGTGTACACAGCTATGGCGACTGATTGAAGAGGTGAATGTTGATAGCATTTTCTTTGATAAAATGCCTCTGAAACATGACGATGATGTGGATGGGGTGGTGATGTTTGAGAAGGAAGATTTCCCCACTGAGGGATTTGCTGCGATGGAGGAAATTCGACGTCGGGGAAAGCTTTGCGATGTCACTTTAAAGGTAGGCCTAAATCTAGTACCAAAATGCGTAGGGCAAAAAATGTGTTGTAATGTTAGTATTTTTGTTATGCATGTATGTTAGGTAGGGTGCATGATTTAATATATGATTGAAGGGGTAGTAAAAAAAATGTAGAAATAGTAAAAATGTATTCAGCAATATGAGGACAAAATTATGTATGATACAATGTAATGAAGAGGCTAGGAGTAGGAGACCTAAATAGAACTAGACTATTAATAATTTATGAGATGATAATGTCAATGATAATGAAATAAAAATAAATAAAAATTCGATCATTTGCTGTCCGGGCCCCTTGGCCTTGGGTACCCAGGCGACTATGGGCATGGGGTACTCGTCGAGATATGGCGAGGATTTGTGCAGTAAAAACTCCCCAGCAGCAGGCAGGGAATTTGTACGTGGTTACGACAGTGCCTCAACAGCGATCATTTCAGAGCGTTGGCGATGATGCCGTTTGGGGTAGGATAGTTGGTTGTATTGTACTTGTAGCACGTCTTATTAATATTATATGATATAGTTAAATTAGCCAGGGACCATAGCCGAGAACTCGCCGTTTCTTGTACGGAGTGTGTGAAGAAAATGGCCTTTCTCTCGCATGTGACTACTGGGCGGGGAAATGTCAAGTACTTGTCCTCCCGGGGGGTTCGGTGAACATACCAAGCGGGTACGCATCCACGTCCAAAAAAAAACCTTCGAAAAGGGTCCAGATTTCACCACATGACGTCGTCGTCGATGTCTTTCTGAAAAAGGGTACTTTTTAGGGGGCATCGCACTTTAGGGTATCCATTACAGCATTGAGGTATCGACGTTTAGGAGTACTAATTGTTGTATGTGTGACTTTTCAATAAACATGCAAAATGTTGAAAAAAATCTTCAATATTTCTTTACTTTAAAGGTAGATGTTCCGATTTTCAACTTGAAGTTTACTATTCTACATGAAAGGTCATCCTTAAAGAAGTCGTATTCCAAAGTTTGAGTTGCATAACTCTAATGGTTCTTATTTTAGACGCAAAAGATGCCATGAAATGTACCCATTGAGTTGTACACAAATGATATTGGTGGTGGTAACCGTTACCACCTTTCGCGGTAATTCGACGTTATTTCATAAATTTCTCCGAAATTATACCGATTTAGGCCATCAAATTTCAGCATATAGTGAGCAATGCATGCACTGATTCAGATATATACAGTTTCATTAATACATAAATTATAAATATGTACACAAAATTTGTAGATGATACGCTGTCGCAACAGGAGCCAATGATGTTCTTTTAGCAACGGAGATGGCAATTTGTTGAGATCAGTTTCATTTGAACCAAAAAGTAGCGAATTTCCGTAATCAAGACTAGAAAGTATGAGTGCACGAGTGCCCAGTTGATGATTGAATTACGGCAACAATATTTGGAATGAAATTTATGAAACCTCTCTCCCAGTAATACAAATTAATATGTTGTCATGTAGGTAAGTAATTTGGACTAAAAGTAAAACTATTTACTTTTAAGTTAGAATTCAAGGGGTGATTTTCCGGTCATGACCTTTTTGTTATTGCATGAGTGACCTGGGACCGGGACTGCAAATAACGAGCGCATATTTTATTATACTTTTATTACAGCACTACGGTGTTTTATATTTACTCATCCTACTCAATATAGTCGCTGTCATAGTGTTCTGGACTAAATTCTTTAGGTCCATCACATGCGTAAAATAGATTATGAAATCCAACCAAGTGACACAATTTGTGTTACCCCCCCCCCCCCCCCCCCCCCCCTCCTGACTCTAGAACTCCAGTTTACATTGTGTTTTGATACCTGTTCTATTGTAGGTTGGAGAGCAGCGTTTTCGTGCCCACCGCATAGTGCTGGCTTCATCCATCCCTTATTTTCACGCTATGTTTACCAATGATATGGTGGAGAGTAAACAAGAAGAGATTACCATCAGTGGGGTGACCCTTGGTAAGTATCATTGTACAGTTACATGTGTGCACGGCTGGAACTTCAGATTTTTTCAACCAGTCGGGCAGGTTAATTCGCCAAAAATACCTGCCCATAAAAATGTGTAAGCAAGGACTATGCATATTCTAGTAGCGTCCAAACACTAAAGCCTGGTCTTTAGGAGGCACGAGTCCAGTGCTATTACGTTCCTGATGCAGAGCACATGATATCAGGGCTGGAACTTCAACAACAAAAAACACCTCCAGAGAGCTGCTCCCTTCGGTTGCATCTCTGTACGCTCACAGCTCGTTACCAGAGCTACAGGAACGTTGCACTTTTAAGGCAGTAATTTATGACATACGAACCATGTACTAGTACAGGGGTTCTCAACCTGGGGGTCGTTGGGGGTTATGAAGGGCTCATAATATAGGTTTTGGGGGAACTGTGTTACATTTTGCTTTAAAAAGATTAGAAACACCCAAAAGAACCTAATAAGCAGTTTCATTTATGATATCTGGCGGGTGTTTTTATTTTAATTTGTATTTTGGGGGTCATGGTACTGACCATGAATGTCAAAAGGGGTTGTGGGGCCAAAAGGTTGAGAACAGCTGTACTAGTAGATTGATTGATGTTTTGGGTGTAATGTAATAGAGTTTTTTATTTCTGTTTTAGTGCTATGGAGTACCTCGTCAATTTTGCCTATAGCGGCCGTGTAGCAATGGACATACACAATGTGCAAGCTCTTCTAGTGGGAGCCAACTTTCTACAGCTGCAATCTATAAAAGAAGCCTGTTGTGTTTTCTTGAAAGATAGGTACGTAAATGTATGTACATATTTTGTGATAACACACAATTTTGGATGGAATAGGTCGTTATTCGTAATTGGCGCACTTACCGTCAATAAGCCACGCTATCCAACTGAGCATGCTCAGAGCAATTAGTGCTCCGAAAACGAGGCTAGTTAAGTAGTCGAGACAAGAGTGATGTAGTTTTTCAATGTGGTGAACTTTGCACTAATCATAAAAATTCGTCATACTTCTGAGCTGTTCAATATTTGACCTTATTACATTCTTGAAATAAACTTGAACGTATAAACTATCTATTCCACTAGTTTGAAATGAAATGTTTGCTGGTAACCGACACTATCTAGGAAAATGTAGAAGTTCACAGTTCATTATATTGCAGTAAAAGTACGATATTGTATGTTTATCGGCGTGACATCGAGTATGTCTCCCTCTTTAGTTTGAAATCGCCAATTACGAATAACGTCTATAGGATCAGTGCGCTTTTTCAGGCAGCATGTTAATAAAGCAACAGGGTCCTGCCTGTTTCTGAGGAAAATACTCACAGTTCTCACGGGCAGAAATACAGAGACATTTTTCAGTTATACTCCCTGTCATAATGCTTGGACATGATTCAATCAAATCATGCGTACGTTCGAGTTGCGTACGTATGTGCGCAGGTGCGCATTGCAATGAGTAGGTGCGATTGTGCGTAAACATGGAAGTGCGTACCGGTCCCTTTAAACAAATAATCGGGCATCCTAATTGGTCAATTGTGAAATCGTCACACGCCCTGATTGACGGCATGTGACTTTGTTCGCGCCTGTCAAGCATTTTGAAGCCGCGCCCCGCAAACAACAACAGAATAAGCTCGCGTAAAATAATGCGAATTATGCCCAAGGGACTATGACAGGGAGTATAGTTCCTTGTTGGGCAAGCTACTATATGAACTTCCCAACCAAAACAAAGGCAAACACATTGATCCTGATTGGTTAAGGGCAGCATGTTGATAAAGCAACAGGGTCCTGCCTGTTTCTGAAAAAAATACTCCCAGTTCTCACGGGCAGAAATTTCAAAGAAATTTTCAGTTAGTTCCTTGTTGGGCCAGCTACTATGAACGTCTCAACCAAAACAAAGGTAATCACATTGATCCTGATTGGTTAAGCAGCATTTGTTGAATTTAACAATACTGTAAATGTGGAAATCTTTTTGCGCTACATTTATATTCACACTTTTCACACTTGACACAGCTACCGTGAAAAGACACACTGCAAATTATGAGCGTTTACTTTTGGACAAACTAAAAGTAAACGCAATTCTAAACACAAAAGTAACGCAAAACTAAACGTTTCTTGCATTTTGCACCCAATTGACCTCAAAGCACACTCCAAGTGAGTGAATATTATCACAGATGTTTCCACCATCTGTGATATAATGGGACAGTTATTGATTAGCGGCTGGGTGGAAAACAGAGCTTGATGTTGGGCTCACATAAGTGTTTAGTATTGCGTTTACTTTTGAGTTTACTTTTAGTTTGTCCAAAAGTAAACGCTCATAATTTGCAGTGACAGTAGTGTCACACACCAAAACTTAAATAACAAACAGGCCATCTAGATAGAAAATAAAGTGGTTTTTAGACAATCTGATTAGTTATGACCTGTGAGCAAACATATTTTGTGATCTTTTAGGCCATCCAAAACTAGATACCAGTTCTCATCCAAATTAAAGGATGCTGAACATGTTTTGGGCGGGGATTTTTTGGTGGTGGTGGAGGGGGGGGGGGGGGGGGGGGGGATCTAATAATTGATCCCATTTTGCAGTCTTGTAATTTGAGGCTTGGCTATGGTTCCCCTCATACAACGAATTACCACTAACATATTCCATAGGATCAAAAACATGGCTTGATAAAAAATATAGGGCCATTGTTAGACATTCAACCATAATTGAAGGTTGCTCTTATCATCAGCAGCTCCACCAAATATTTTCAGATTCATTAATCAACGGCCTTTTATTTTTACTTTCTGTTTACTAACAGGCTACATCCAAATAACTGTCTAGGAATCCGTCGTTTTGCGGATACCATGGTGTGTACAAAACTGCATGAGGCAGCCACATGTTTCCTACATAAACAATTCGTAGATATCATAAATAGCGACGAGTTCTTATTACTAGGAAAGGAAGAAGTGTTGGAGATTATAGGCAGCGATGAACTCAACGTACCCAGGGAAGAACAGGTGAGTGCCAGACACTAGAAGCCTATCGCGTCTCAACAATTTCAAATGCGTCTCAATTTGAAATTGTTGAGACGCGATAGGCTTCTAGTGAGACGTGACTGTGCTGCTGTAGGTTTGTAATCCTTACCCACTTTTACCTCCAAAAAATGGTTGATTTGACTGTTTTGTTTGTGTGACTTGCAGGGTCAGAAATTTGAGGAGAATCTGAGAAGTTAATGTTGCAAAGATTCCCACCGGTAAAGTTGTGAAAATCCTAGTTGGTTCTCGTAAATAATATGTCCAAACACACTATTTGATTGGAGGAGAGACAGGGCTGTCACCAGACTAATCTGAGTGCCGGCTGAATTTTTAAAAACACGCAAAAATCAGCAGATAAAAGCATGAGGTCAGGAGGTCATAATGCATCGCCAACGTGCAGTGGATCATGGCATGGGATCCAGAGGCCTTCTTAATGTCTTTTTAGGGTTTTTTAATGCACTTTGAGGGTTCCTGCCACATAATTTCTTGTTTTATGAGGCAGTTTAATGATTTTATCCACAAATTGTAAAAAAAAAATATTAAAAAAAATAGAGTGCCGGTCGGCAGAGGTCTGTGCGCACGACCGGCGCCGACCAGCGTAGTGACAGCCCTGAGGAGAGAATCTATAGATTCTCGCAAAATCCTTTGCTAGAATCTAAATGGATTCTTGCAACCTTTTGACAAATTTCTGACCCTGATTTGGGACCCATGTGTAGGGTTTCCTAGCACAAATCATACCCCATGTTTATGGAATTTTTGCAAAAAAAATGACCCATTATTAGAGCGGCACATACCCGTACCTATTATGTGAGTACCCCTCCCGGGGTCAGGATTCAGTCAAGGTGTAGGTATGATTTTTATAAACAAACAATAATCCATAAGCCCTTTTGAAGTTCTAATTGCACATGCTCAGAATTTTGATCAAGAGAATAAACCGTCGAAGGTCCAGCGAAGTGCTCATGAAACTTATTTTTAAAAGTAATACAATATTTTAGTTGGAACATTTCACATGTTAATTTGCTCATGAAACTTATTTTCAAAAGTAATACAATATTTTAGTTGGAACATTTCACATGTTAATTTTTATAAAATGTGAGTAAATATATTTAAAAAAAGATGAAATACGTTCGGCAGTATACCAAATCCAAGCCCTTCGCCAGAAACGCAATGAACCATGAAGTGGTTTGGGCGACTTCACTGGTGAAGTCACACCAGGAGGAACTGAAGTGTCAACACGGTCGGATTCCCGGACTGCGTCACAGTTTCGGTGTTGTCTAAGAGGAGAACAAACAATGCACCATGTCAGCAAACAATGCACCATGGTCTAAAAATAACTTGTGTATCAAGTTGTACAGGTTCCCTTACAAACAGTATCATGATGACCTCTATCTATTCATTCACTGAATGTGATAATACGGCTAATACACTCTTGATTGTATGGTTTTGAATATCCATGCACACAGCATGGATACACCTTATGTTTAAAGTTCGCGCAGTCATCAATTGTTCAGCAAGGCATGATGATTGGAAAGGGCTAACATAGTAAAGAGTGTGTGTAGACATACCATGTATAGACCCTGTCACAGTTTTACACTAGTGCATTGTTTGCTAACTATGATTTCTCCTCTGTGTTGCCTGGTAGAGTGGGGTTTTCAAAATACGGCGATGGTTTTTAACACGGATTTTGGGCGCATTTATTATTTTTGTAAATTTCTTCTTTCCCTTTAACGGATCGTTCATAAAAATAAAATGTTTAGTTTTGAAATCCTTGTGATTTTGTCTTTATTTTGATATAATACATGTATACACTTCGCTGGATCTTTAAGATTTGTTTAGTCCACTGAAACCAAATTTGTTAGAAAATCTTGTCTGATGACACTGCTTCAACTCTTGTTCATGCCCTTATCACCTCCCGTCTCGACAACGGATGCACTTTAAAAAGCATGCATGCATGTGCGTGACGATTTCATGATTGACCAATACGGCCACACAAAAAAATGTTGTGTTGCCCTCAAGTGGCAAAAATTCAAAATCAGGTCGGTCAGTCGGATATATTTTTTTTTTTCATCTCTTTTTTTTCAACATTTTTTTTTCAATTTTTTTTGTTGGCTATGTCAAGACAAAATTGGTATATAGGCTCATATGTCAATTTAACTAATGTTTCTAGTGTGACAATAGTCTAAAAAACATTTATTTGGGCTTACATATTTATTTCAAGCAAGAAATAGTAACATAGACACTTTTAATCAAATTTAAATCTAAAAAAAAAAATGCGACCCTAGTTTTTACGATTTTAGGGTCGGTCGCTGAGGGCAACACAACTTCTTTTTTTTGGCCTAAGGATGCGCGGTCATTTTAAAAAGCTTCCGATACACACTTCCTGGTTTACGCATGTGCGCATGCATCGATGGAATTAATGTCCATAGCAATATGATAGATAGGTGGCAGTTTATAAATTCATCATTATTATCATTATTTTATAATTTTGTTATTAGGCAAATTTTTTTTTGTTATGTTGTCCTCGACAGCTTTCAGAGAGGAGGGGCGGGCGGGCGGATTTTTTTTATTTATTTTTTTATTTTTTAAAATTTTATTTTACCAGCAGAAGCTCAAAGTTCAGCCAACAAGAAGTTAACATCACTCTAAGAGCCGCACATATATGTTATAAACACTTAATTTAATATTAATGCCATTTAAACTGTTTTAAAACAAATCTGAAAAAAATCTGGAAAAAAAATCTGAAAAAAAAATAAAAATCTGAAAAGAAGAAAAAAAATCTGAAAAAAAAAAAAAATTGGAGCGGCCCTAAAATGACGAGCAGGCGGTCGAGGACAACATAACAATTTATTTTTTTTGGCCTTATTAAAGGTAGATGTTCTGATTGTTGGCCTGATTTACAACTTGATATTTTTTATTACATGGAAGGCCATCCTTAAAATTGTCACATTCCAAAGTTTGAGTTGCATAACTCCAATCAATGGCTTATATTTTAGAAGCAATGTCACATAAAATGTCCCCATTGAAAAGTACACAAGCTGGCTGGTGGTTAACCACCTTTGGCAGTAATTGACCACATTTTAGCCTATAATCTCTTAATGGAACATGTCTCTGGCCCCTAAGATTTTACAGACATAATAAGAAAAATATGGGGATTCTTCTGATATCAAAATATCTTGATGTTAAACAAAAATCATAGCCCAAAAAAAGTGATCGGAACATACACCTTTAAGATGATAAAAAGATATTCATTCATATTCCCTGAATGGTGCAAGGTCAAGTCCAGAAATAGAAGACTGCGTACATATATTTCAATTATTCAATCAAATATGAGACCTGTCATCACAAAATGAGCATTAAGTCGGAAAACTTAGTTTTGAGGTTTGTCCAGATTCATAATACTCCGGAAACAAGCTTTAAAATGATATGTAACATGTCATAATTGCTCAATGTTTTCCCTGTCAAAAATCAAATTGAAGTTGCAAAATGTCTTTGTTTTCTATTGATTTTTGGCATGTTCATTGGACCATATCTCCTAATGCACATTGGCGACTTAACGCTCATTTTGTGGTGACAGGTCTCATATGTGGTGCTCATGTTTCATATAACACCAACCATTTACCCATTTTTCCAGGTGTTTGATTCAGTCATCGCATGGGTCAGACACGATATTCAATTCCGTAGGAATCACATAGCCGAATTATTATCCCATGTGCGTCTGCCGTTGATCAGGCCACAGGTCCTGACAGACAAGGTATCAATGGAGGATTTAATTAAGAAGAATCATGAATGCAGGTTAGTGAAGACCTCTTACAAAAGGGGGACATTATTGCATGAACCATTTTGGTTTTCTTCCCTACATGGTTTTAAAAAAACCCACCTGGTGCCTATTTTTGTGTTGCCTAAAATATAATATTAGAGGAGGGGAGGGGGGGGGGGGACTTACCAGTCCTATATTCTGTGTGTGGGGATGTGTCTGTGAGGGATGTCTGTATGTTAACATTTTCCACGCGGCAGGCGTCTGCAGACGACATTACAAAATGTCAAAATGGTTAAATTTCATAATCATATTTGGAATCACCATGTGAAATGCATTGAAAACCATGTATTGATTGATGCAGTAATCCTTTGGATAGACCTTGAAAATTGGGAAAGGTTTCACATAGCCGAATTATTATCCCATCTGCGTCTGCCGTTGATCAGGCCACAGGTTCTGACAGACAAGGTATCAATGGAGGATTTAATTAAGAAGAATCATGAATGCAGGTAAGTGAAGACCTCTTACAAAAAAACGGGGACATTATTGCATGAGCCATTTTGGTTTCTTCTCTGCATGGTTTAAAACCCCACCTGGTACCTATTATTATTATTTTTTTAGGGGGGGGGGGGGCACTTACCAGTCCTATATTCTGTCTGTGTGTGTGTCTGTAAGGGATGTCTGTATGTTAACACTTTCCATGCGGCAGGCGTCTACAGACGACATTACAAAATGTATCTAAAATGTCAAAATTGTTAAATTTCATTACCATATTTGGAATCGCCATGTGAAATGCATTGAATACCAAGTATTGATTGATGCAGTAATTCTTTGAAAATCTGTTTACTATATGGTAAATCTAATAGCCGCATGGAAAGGGTTAAAGCTTAGGTACGTTTTTGGAGTTTTTGGTTTCATTTGAAAAGCTGAAGTCCAATTGAAACCTTAATATTTTAATGAGGTCAAAGATCACATGCTAAAAATGCTTTAATCCAATTAATAAGACTATATGGAGGTCATTCATCTGGCTGTATTGAACGAGTCGGGGAGAATTCTGTGTCCAACCAGAAACTCACACAGTCGCCTTTAAATTTCCTGAATACGGAAAGTTCTTGCATTCATAGTACTGTAAATCACTATAATTTCGTGGGTACTTTTATTTTGCAAATTGAAAATTACTGCTACTTTAGCGTGCATTTAATTTTCGCGGATCTGGACATTTTACTGTTAATTTCAATGCAAAATTGTCAGTTTCGCGGATATTGAATTTCACGATTCCACATCCCTCGTGAAATTCTCGAAATTAAATCCCTCAAGAAATTAAAGGTAGATGACCCGATCACATTTTCGTAACACAGAATTATTTCAAACATACGGAGATTTTCATATCATATGAAAGCTCGTATTTTTCTCATCATCATACTGAAATTTGACGGCCTAAATCGGTATAATTACGGAGAAATCGATGAAATAACGTCGAATTACCGCGAATGGTGGTAACCACCGATATAGTTTGTGTACTACTCAATGGGTACAGTTCACAGCATCTTGTGCGTCTAAAATAAGAACCATTAGAGCTATGCAACTCAAACTTTGGAACACGACTTTTTTAAGGATGACCTTTCATGTAGAATAGAAAACTTCAAGTTGAAAATCGGAATGTGATCGGGTCATCTACCTTTAAGTGGTTTTACAGTATCAATTTATAAATACTATGTGTATGTTCAATTAGTGTAAAACATTTGTCTTTTCCTCATAATGTCAAAGGGATCTAGTTGACGAGGCGAAAGATTACCATCTAATGCCAGAACGGCGCCCTCAGCTACAAAGTCATCGCACAAAACCAAGATCATGCAACGATATCACAGGCCTTATTTATGCGGTAGGGGGGCTTACTAGAGCAGGTAAATATGGTTGTAAAGTAAAATGTATTCAAAATTTAGAAAGTTTCACACATTTTGATAATGAAATAAAATCATGAAATGTATACCAGGGCTAGAATTTCGTTTCACCCACCTTGCGAGAATCCAAACAGATTCTCGCGACCACATTTTACGAGAATCCAAGATTCTCGACAATTGAGTTTGTGTGCGATTTTTAAAATTTGGGATGATCCAATTAGACTCTCACAAACCTGTCCAAGAGAATCAATCGAGGATCAGATTCTTGGATTCTCACCGAATTTCTAGCCCTGAAAATTATCACAGTTCTGGGTTCTACCTATGAGTAAGATATTCATGAAATCACCAATATTAAACCTATTAAAAAGCTATAAACATAATTCAATAGATTTGTCATAATCAGTTGAATAGTTATGAGCTTTAACCCCCTGGGGTCTACCTGTCTATCTTACAGTGGTTCTGATTGGTTTATTACAAGATGTACTCATATGAATAGCCAATTCAAATGCAGCTTGTAAAATGTTTCACTCCCATCTTTATCAGGGATACAATTATTCTAACAATGTCTCTCATTGGTGCAATATGTATCCATCTTTTTAACCAATCGGCCGGTAGTTCTCAGGGGGTTAATCCGTGAATATCATACTCATAGGTCACTCCCAGTTTTGAGATACTTTAGGAATTTGTGAGCATTTCTTGAATTGTAGACATTTCGTACTGAGTAAAAGTGGATTTTTATCACATTTCAAGTAATAATTGTGTATGTTACAAATGCATGATTGTATTCTGAAGTGTAATGTACATGCTGTGTAGGAACCTAAGAAATAATTCAGAAAATGGTACATTTTTTACATCTTGAGGGGAGAAGTCTGTATAGGGCGATACTCTCTACCACCCTACATAGGCAGAAGGACCTTTGAAATTGAATCTTTTGTTGTCATGTTTTTTTCAAAGAATTACTGTCAAAATCACAACATTTTGAAGGAGCAAAATATGTTTGAAAAGAAAATTCCAAAATATTCAAACATCTTCATAATTTGTCTGTAACACCCCCCCCCCCCCCCCCCCCAATTTGTTAAAGATTTTCATTTTTGTTGATGGCCAAGCAAAAAAATAACAAAAATGAAACTGTCCCTGTCCCATTGAGGCCTGCCGCCATATGACAAGGTCATCAAATGTTGACTTTGCTAATGACTATTAAATCTGCCATTGAAAACAGGCTAGACCATTTTCTCATATCAAGTGTATTATTGTCTTGCTAATTGGCATGCTGGTTTGATATAAAATTGGATAGATTGAGCCCATATGTATTGGTCGAGCTATGAGTTTTTAAAAATATTGGGCGAGACGCAGTATGAGTATTTAAACTCATAGTGAGACCAATACATATTGGGAGTAAATCATCCAATTTTATCAATATTATGTTTTGAATCCAATATTACACCACACTTGGACACCTCAAAACATAATAATGAACTATATTGTGACATTTATCATTTTCTATTTTTTGTTTCCCGTTGGATTTGTAACCCCTAAATACAGAGAAAAACAGGAAATTTGTGGATTTCCGTAAATTAGGCCATAAAAAAAAGATCAGGAAATGATTTGCATTTCCAGAATTGTTGATATTTCAGCATAAAAAGAGGGAAAAAAAAAAGAGCAATGTACAAGTAACCAGAAATGTTTGATACTGCGCGCAAGCGCTCGGCCGTGGTCGTTGCGTAACGTTCGCATCAAGCACCCAGAAATGTTTGATACCGCGCGCAAGCGCTCGGCCGTGGTCGTTGCGTAACGTTCGCATCAAGCACCCAGAAATGTTTGATACCGCGCGCAAGCGCTCGGCCGTGGTCGTTGCGTAACGTTCGCATCAAGCACCCAGAAATGTTTGATACCGCGCGCAAGCGCTCGGCCGTGGTCGTTGCGTAACGTTCGCATCAAGCACCCAGAAATGTTTGATACCGCGCGCAAGCGCTCGGCCATGGTTGTGGCGTAACGTTCGCATTTGGTCGATTGATTTTCAGGAAATTTTACTTTTACTTCTGTTACATCTCTGTAATTTAATGTGTGTTCAACTGATAAAATTTGGTAAATGTCTTTACATTTTATCAAAGCAGAGGCTATTAAGCATTACAGGGCCACAAATCTAAGACTTAGCTCATTTCGTTTATGGAATGTTAAAGATAACATATGCAAAATCAGTTTGTCCACAGTAGCCTTCTCATCTTGGTCCATTTGACTAAAATATTCTGAACAGGGATCAAAGACATGGAAAATAGCACTTTTAGAAAACATTTTTGTCTTTTATTAATAATCAATAAGCAAAAAATAGAAATTGGTAAAGATTGCAATGGCCTAAAACCAAGTATTTTGACCAGGTATGTATGACTTCTTTGAGAGAATTGAGAGAAACTTTGGAGGCATCTGTGGACAAGTCAATTTTGCACATGATATCTTTAAACTACCATATTTTATAAACGTAAATAAACCAGATATTAGATTTTTTGCCAGTGATGCTCAATAACCACTACTTTAATATAGCGCAAAGACATTTATAAACATGAATTAGTAAAAAGAAGAAAATGGCTGTTAGATGTGGGATAACTTTTTTTTTAACCACCCGGTATAGCCTTTAATAGTTAACCATCCTAGAGGAAATTACATTATTGAGGAAATGATATCATCACATTAATGTATATGAATTGATCCGGATATTCATTGATTATCATTCATGATACATGTATGTGTTATTCAGAATAATGTATTAGTGGTTATTTTTACAAATTCGACCCAGGGTTGGGGGATCCACTTGTATTCAATGGTGGCTATCATGCTCAAGTAAGTCTTTTAAGATTAAAATGGACCTTAAAACAAGATATTTTCTTATCATCATCATCATCGGTCGTCCTTGGACGGAACGATGGAAGCAGCTTAGTTGCCTCCATCATTCTTTCTTGGCTATTTGTTTACTCCATTGGTGCGCCACGCCTAGTGGAGGTATGTATATGAATACATATTATATGTGTGTGTACAGACACAGACCGGGATGATCCCCTACTCTTTACGAAGGAGTCTGTGACCTTTTAACGTGCTCGGGGATAGCTCCTCCGATACATACCCAGACGAGTATTTCAAATAATGTGTCCCCTGTTTGACAGTCAGGTCGAGTCAGTCTGTCAGGCTTTTTCCCTTCAAATTGGCACGAAAATTCCACAAAAATCTGGAAAAAATGCTGTCCTTTGACAAACTAAAAAAACATCCCAAAATCTTGGAAATATGGGCCATATTCATTTGCATATGAATATTTATTGTCCTCATTTTCTGAAAAAAATTATGGTTTTGTTTTTTTCGTCACCGTATTAAACAAGTATTTCCAAGTTTTATACAAAAATGAATTAATTAGTTTCCTGTAACTTACGCTACTTTGCATTTTGATACCCTGAGGGATGTACATGCACACTTTGCCCTTTTGCGAAAAAAACACACTTTTACCAATGTTTTGATGGGTTTTTTAAATTTTATAATTTGGAGCATGATTCCAAACATTGAATACAAATGACATCCTGGGGACAATTAAAGGTAGATGTTCCGATTTTCAACTTGAAGTTTTCTATTCTACATGAAAGGTCATCCTTAAAAAAGTCGTGTTCCAAAGTTTGAGTTGCATAGCTCTAATGGTTCTTATTTTAGACGCAAAAGATGCTGTGAACTGTACCCATTGAGTAGTACACAAACTATATCGGTGGTTACCACCATTCGCGGTAATTCGACGTTATTTCATTGATTTCTCCGTAATTATACCGATTTAGGCCGTCAAATTTCAGCATGATGATGAGAAAAATACGAGCTTTCATATGATATGAAAATCTCCGTATGTTTGAAATAATTCTGTGTTACGAAAATGTGATCGGGTCATCTACCTTTAATTGCAAGTTTTTAATTTCTATGATCCCAAGTATTTGGCATGTTGGTTAAATTTGTTATTTTTCTGGGTTTTTTTTATATGTAAATGTACTACATGAATATTTTCAAATGACTTTGAATGATTAAGAAATGCGAACAATAAATGAAATTGTGTAAAAATAGCCACTGTTATGGGACTGTAGTGATTACCCAGGGTGCTCAGTGGTCATTACAAGGGGGTATGATTACGTACCCAGGGTGCTCAGTTGTCATTACAAAGGGGCTTTAAAACAGGACTTTAAAAGAGAACCCTAAATAAGTAAATTAATTAATGTAAAAAAACACAAATATGGACAGTATTTTACTATAGCTATACCCTAAGCAAGTAATATCAGTATTTCCACACCATAAACAAATAGTCAAAATATTTTGATACCCTAAGCATGTAATTTGTATAATTTAAACCTCTTACTACATGACACATTTCAAACATTTTTTTGAGAGTCTATGTGGCTTCTTGGAATTCCCTGTTATATTTTTATCAAACTCGTCAAAAAAAGAAGGGCTTGATATATAAAAGTACTGGAAGCCGATGCCAGGATGGATTGCGACGGATACAAATTGAGTAACACGTCGTGGCTATTTATTATCCTCACAGGTTAAATGAAAAGTATACCTTTAATTCTTAATATTGCTTGTTTTGATACCCATTCATGTTACGTACGTCACATGCCCCCGGCTTGAAAAACCACCTTAATTACATGATTGTTTGGACATGCCTGATGTAATGACCACTAAGCACCCCGGGAGTGATTACCATGTATTTGAATAATCAATGTAACAACACTTTCCATGCGGCTGGCTATTGGTTTAAACATACAAAACAGATTTGTCAGAAACCTCAACTTTCAAGGTCTTATCTCAAGGATTACTGAACCAATACTAGGCATGTTTGTGCTTATTTTAATGCATTTCACATGGTGATTCCAAATATGGGAATGAGATTCAATAATTTTGATATTTTTGAAACATTTTGTGAAATTTTGGAATGTCGTCTGCAGACGCCTGCCGCGTGGAAAGTGTCGAACCGAATGCTGATAATTTATTTGTATGTCAAGTGATTTTTTTATCTTTTCAGTACACTATGTTGTTGTTGTTTTTTGAATAAGAACTCTATACTTCTGCACGATGCCTGGTTCCTTGTGTCTGTGTGCTCCGTGTTCTGCTAGCTCATGTGCTATGAATGATTGATGCATGCAAGTATAATGGTTGTCAAATACGGATGGGGAGAACTGCCGCCAATACAGAGAAGATGTTTTCTTTAAGTTTATGTTCGAGAAAAATTGCTGGTTATGAAATGTATAAATTGTTGGCCATGTCATTCAAATCAATTTCAATATATCTACAGTTTTTAAATTATTTGATTTTGTATTGTTTTAAAGCTACATTTTTACCAATTTCAATTGGTCTTTAACTAAGTTTTCAAATACAACATATAGACCTTATGATTGACGCCTTCCCGTCGTTGATGGCGTAAACATTGATATCACGTAATGAAGAGTGTAATGTTTAATGTTAACATTCGCTTTTGTTACGCGATATCGCAACGTTTACATCATTAGCTCGCTTTCGTTACGCAATATTGATGTTTTACCCATCAAAGGCAAGGCGCCATTTATAAATAAGGTATAGGGAGCCAATTTATACAACTTACCCTTTTACCAGTGTAATTAGTCATCCATGTCAAAACTTAAATTAGGAGAGACGTAATCCATATTAAAACTTATTTTAGATGCTAAACAGAAAGGAAAATGCCAAACATATGATTATATGAAAGTGAAAAAATAAGTAAAATATAATGATGTTGCAATTCTAGCCATAAATTCCACTTAGTTTTCTGTTCATATCCAGCATTTTCTTTACATATATCTTAGTGAAACTTTACGAATGGTTTGTCTACTAAACTTAATGCATTGTTTGGAGTGTGAAAGCCACAGAAAGAGTGTTTCCTATTTCCTATCAGTTTTATATTAAAGGTTTATTATGTGATCTTTTCCAGAGAGCGCCTTTTTATTCATGATTTTTTTTTAGAAAGTAGATTTTCTTGCAGATTTACATTTCTGATCATAAATCGTACATACATTCCAAGTTACAGAGCGATACGATTCCTAATTACCTCAAAATCATGGTTTTAGAGTGAATTTAGAGTGAAAATATAAACTGTCGTGTTATCCCGACAGTTTATTTTCACTCAAAACCATGATTTTGAAGTAATTAAGAATCGTATCGCCCTGTAACTTGGAATGTATGTACGATTTATGATCAGAAATGTAAATCTGCAAGAAAATCTGCTTTCATTTTTTTTTTCGATGTTGAGGGACGTTCCCTGGAAAGATCACATAATATACCTTTAATTTGTTTAGGGAATAAAAAGTATTACATTTTAAAGTAGTCATCATAAAATCAGTATCAATGACATGTTGGAGGGTGAGTAATCTTGTAAAGGGGGGAAAAGCTTTGTGATTTGGCGGCCCCTCCAAAAGGGCCTGGGAGGGGAGAGGGTGGGTTGAAACCAAAACAAAATAGTGTGTCGATTAAATGTCTTAATGAAATTGTTGTCTTTTTGAAACCAAAGTTGAAATGTAGAGTAAAGAGAGGCATATATAAATGACTCTAAGCGAAAAGATTTCCGAAACTGAAGTTTGGATAGATAAAGAGCACCTACATGTGTGGTCTTCTGGAAATCCAAGTAGATTTTGGAATCCTTTCAATTTAATTAAATTTTATTTTATGGCATTATATATTGGAACAAAACAGAAATAATAAAAATTGATAAAAAAGAAACAATTTTTTTTCCGGACAACTACAAAAGAAATGCCCCAAATTGGGCTCACCGCGTAGGGTTATGCAGCAAAAGTGACTCCACATACTTAGTACTTATGCGTGTGGGTATGAAACAGATCCTGTTTTTCTTGATCTATGCTTCATGAGTTGTATTTTAATACTTCAGTTTTGATTTGTCATAAATAGGAAACAAATAGCTGTGAACAGTAGGCCTAATCATGTGTTGAAACTCATTTCCTCGTGGCATTTTCAGGGGGATTTTGTTTCCAACTTCTAAAATCAGGGCAGTGTATTAGTGATGCCATGAAATCTTAAACCGAATTTGCCGTCTCAGTTGGGTTGATTTCAGTGATGTGTTAACATGCATGATTGTATGATGTTGCAGTTTTCAGTGAAATTATTGTCATTTGAATGCATTTTAAGTACTGTAAAAGGGGATTTTTCGCGCATGTAATTTTTCGCGCTTTGCACATTTTGAATGTTTTTGTATTTTTGCGATTTTGAGCTTCCGTACATAAACCTACATGTACATTCAAAATGAATATAATACATAAAAAATGTTGGATACAAAGGCTTTCGAAACAGAAGGGATAGTTTTTGTGTGAGATGGCGAGTAAATAAGTTAGAGCCAAAATGTTGAGGGTCCCGAAGTACATGCAGCATACAGGCCATTCCTCCAAAACTTAGAACAGCCTTTACTGTACTTATGCATGTGATCTAAACTGCATGAAACTTGATCTCTCTTCTCTGGTGGCACCACTCCATATCAATCAATGTATCAGTTATTTGATCAATAATCAATCATCGATCGGCCTATGCAATCATCACACACACAGACCAAGGTACCAGTCACATTTTTTGTGTGGACATATTTGCCTATCCAGACCCTTTTCTAACAGGCGAGTCTTTAAATACCGTTGAGATTTATGAGCCAGTCAGCGACACATGGAAGATCGGTAAACCGATGACCACACCTCGGAGCAGAGTGGGAGTGACCGTTTTGGCCGGGAGACTGTACGCCATTGGTGGATACGACGGGCAGGCTAGACTAAACACGGTGGAGGTGTACGATCCGTTAAGTAATGAATGGTGGGATATAGCGCCGATGAATAGCAGAAGAAGGTAAGGAAAGGAATGACATATAGGATAGGTTACAATAGACTCTATTCACACGGCAGCCATTTTCCAAAATATGCCACCCAAGCCTTGTTCCCGTTTGGTCTATCTGCACCTCGCGCTGCACAATAGAACTGCGCGAGAAGTGTGGTACCAAAGCGCACGGCGTATGCATCCTCACGCAAGTCACGCAGGTGCAGGTATACGTAACGAGAACAAGGCTTGGGTGGCAAATTTTAGAAAATGGCTGCCGCGTGAATATGGTCTATACTGTAAAAGTGGACATTTTCGCGCTACATAAATGTTTGTGTTGAAATCCGCTACCGTCACAATAATAACACACAAATGTACTTCTTTTGCGTATAAACCGCACACAAATTACCACTTTTACGGAATTGTTTATAGTGGTTCCAATTATATTTCAAGCAGCTTGTACCAATCTTCCCCTCTCTGCATTTGTGACCCGTCACATACATCAAAATGGACATGTTGGAGGCCCAAGTTGTTAGTATGACTTGAAAGAGCACATTTATACCTTTGAAATGATACCATGTTGACGGTAATCAGACTTTGTAATCACAAGATATGATTTGAAGATGGGAGGGGGGGGCAGGAATAAAATAGTTTGGTAGGAATAGGCCACTTGTAAAGCAAAAAGAAATGGATCTTATAACCAACCACGATTGAAGCTCTGCTGCATGTTAAACCCATATGGTGTGTTGCCCTATGCTTTTGTTTTATAACCATTCAGTAACGCGGAGGATGTACCATCAACATGAGATGCACAAGGTGCCAGGCTGTGCATTAAAACGTTGCATTAAAACGTTGCATTAAAGGCATATTATGTGATCTTTTCCAAGTAGCGCCCACTATCATTGATTTTTACTATGAAAGCAGATTTTCTTGCAGATTTGCATTTTTGATCATAAATCATAAAGATCTTCTAAGTTACAGATCGATACGATTCCTAATTACTTCAAAATCATGGTTTGAAAATAGATTGTACCGAGCGGTACAATCTATTTTTCAAAAATGTACTCTAAATTCACTCTAAAACCATGATTTTGAGGTTATTAGGAATCGTATCGCTCTGTAACTTGGAATATATTTATGATTTATGATCAGAAAAGTAAATCTGCAAGAAAATCTGCTTCCAATTTTTTTTTTGAGGATTGAGGGCATTCCCTGGAACAGATCACATAATATACCTTTAATAGGTTTAAATGAAATGCAATGGTGCAGTTTGCCTTGACGACGAATTTAAACATGCCAAATACCCTCAGATCGCACAAGACCAAGGCCAAAATCCCCAGTGCTCAGCCCATGGTACAGATATTAACATTCCCCAGCTTGAGTAGTACAGAATTACAGATTATCCACCACCTGTTCAAAATAATCTATACTTTCTTAGTAATACATTTCTTCCATCTCATATTACAGTGCTTTAGGAGTGGCGTCCCTAGATGGCAGAGTGTATGCGTGTGGTGGCTACGACGGTATATCATCATTAAGTTCCGTAGAGTGTTATGATACTGAAAGCAATAGGTGAGATCACGAAGATTCAAACAGGGCCAAAGTATTGTTTGTTGGACAATGGACAGTGCACATATGTGACGTGTTCTACCGAAACCAGACACAATTGGGCAAGATATAAAAATTTAGTTAGTAATTGATTGTTAAAGCAGAGATCTTCAGCTTTACAATGGTTCTTTTATTTTTTTAATCGGACTTCCCAAAGTGGAGTTAAATCATTTTCAAGTTCGTCTTTATGAAAACTCCAAACTGAGATATCGTCCTTTAATGATGTACTTAATAATATACTTACAATGTACTTTTTTTAAAATTAAAACTAATTGCATATTTGTTTTGTTGGTTTGATTTTTTAATCTGAAACTTTCACAATAATGTTATAAACAGTCTGAAGATTAATTATTTACAAGAAACTCAAATTCCCAAAAAATCACCCCAATTAGGTTTTTGGCTATTTCTCAGTTTGGAGCTCTGCCCAATTCCGTCTGGTTTCGGAAGAACATGTTACATATCATCCGGGCTGCAGACACACACACACGAGTGCATTTGCAATTAGCTCACTGCTCATGCTTCAAAACTCGCACAATTCTGGTACCAATCAGAGCCAGTGCTTCCACACCTCAAAAATAATTTTCCTGAAATAGAATCCCAAATTTCCTGGAATTTGATGGGATTTCCTAAAATCGTCAACATTGCTAAACCCATGCTATTTATGGAAATGTATGGGAGTAGGGTTGAATTGATTAATGAATGGTCTATATAGAGGGTGCTCATTATGTGTTTTGAAAAAGCAAAATGGATCAGGGGGCTGATTGACGACTAAAGTTAACAATTGTTTGATATTATTACGGTGCACCAAACATAAATGAAACAAGAACACAAGGGGAAAGATTGTTTTCTCTTCTTTTAAGATAAATTATCGAAAATTTTGAAATTTCCTGGATTTCCCCAAAGTACCTGGAATTATTTCATTTCCTGAACAACCATACTTTCCTGAATTTTGTGTAATTCTACAGGACAGGGGTCTGTTAGAACATATGGGAAGGTAGGTTGACCTTGCACTTATTCCATGTGTACACAAGGACAACTCAATCTACTGTGACATGCACCGTGGGGTGGGGGGGGGGAGATGGAAATGGACAGTTCTTATATAGCACTTGACACTGTACTAGCACAGTCCACCAGCACGTTAAGCCCATTAAACTAGGCTATTCCATAAATTAATGGTACACCCCTTTAGAAGACGCATAATAACAGTTGCCAACAGAAACATCCATTTTTATCAGTGGAATTCCTAAGAAAAAGTTCCATGTTTCTTTCAGAATGGTATAGAAGATGTGGGAAATCCAAAATACAACAAAACAACCTGTGAATTCCTAAAAGAAACTTTGGGTGCCGCTGGGAATTCCCAATTTTTGAAGCACTTTTTTGTAATTCCCATTTTTACAGCAACATTTTCTGTAAAATCTGTTGTCTGTAGGGGGTAATTTATCTGATAGCCCATTGTTGCTGGCATCATCAGAATCATCAGAATTGTTTCACTTCATTTTGGTAGTTGCAGGCCAATGCACACAGCCTATCAGAACTTGGATTGTGACATTTCTTACAGCTACCCATATATCGCTTGGGTCTATGAGGCAATCGAGATTAAAGGTATATTATGTGATCTTTCCAGGGAACGCCCTCAATATCGAGAAAAAAAATTGAAAGAAGATTTTCTTGCAGATTTACATTTCTGATCATAAATCGTACATACATTCCAAGTTACAGGGCGATACGATTCTTAATTACTTCATAATCATGATTTTAGAGTGAAAATAAACTGTCGGATAACTCCGACAGTTTATATTTTTACTCTAAATTCACTCTAAAACCATGATTTTGAGGTAATTAGGAATCGTATCGCTCTGTAACTTGGAATGTATGTATGATTTATGATTAGAAATGTAAATCTGCAAGAAAATCTACTTTCTAAAAAAAATAATGAATAGAGGGCGCTATCTGGAAAAGATCACATAATATGCCTTTAAGTATCTTGCCCAGGAGTTATAGCCATAGAGGGGCTAGAACTCATAACCTTTGTATCACAAGTCCTGCGCATTCACTTGACTACACAATGCTCTCAATAAAATGTCAAAATCCCTCTTTTCCAGATGGTACATAATCTCTGATATGACCAAATCGCGAAGTGCTGCGGGTGTAGGTGTTTTAAACGGTGAAATATATGCCGTCGGTGGACATGACGGTCTACAAATATTCAACTCGGTAAGTTATAAGGCCAAATAGATCAAAAGTTTTAAGTGAAATGTGAAGCTATAACACAGGATCATTGTTAGAACTGGTTGTGGAATAGTTGGTGAGTTTGCTGAATGCAACACATACACACCCCGACACACATTTTCAGGCTTGGAACTTCATATTTTTTGGTACCAGCCAGTCGGGCAGGTAGCTTCTAAAAGTTAGAAGTCCAATAACAAATTAACCTGCCCAAATTTGTTTCCCAACTCACAAATACATTAAGGAATCTTTGAGTTTGATGAAAAAGTTACCTGCCAGTTGGGCAGGTACTTTTGCACTTTTACCTGCCCATCAGCATCCACCAAATTTAAGTCATAAATTGTGTGGAAACCTGCCTCTGCAAACTTTGAATAATATGCTGACTTTTTACCAACGAATTGGTTATTCCAAATCAACTGTTTGCATGTACAATCTGATGTTGATCACAAGTCTTATACAATGTTTACAGTTGTTGACGAAGCGAATAAATATACATGAGTGTTCCTAGATAGACAATACCACAACATGAAATTGCTATATAGTGCATGCACTATTTAGGGTTATGTGTATACAGAAACTTGTTTATGAGTCTTGAACTTGAAGGTTCCACTTCCACACCTATCATTGTTGCAAGGTCATGTGCTGATGCTGGACAAATTGTGTGATTCCACATTGAACAGACCAGGGGAAGAAAGGGGATTACTACACTTTAATACTACTACATGTATGTGGTCGGACAATATTTGTAACATTTTTTTTAATTGTAGACTTTAAGGTGGATGTTTCGATCACTTTAGAATATTTTTTTCCCATCAACATATTTTGATATCAGAAGAAACCCCATATTTTTCACACCCGGCCAGTTTATGTACTAATCAATGGGTAAATTTCATCACTGTATACTCTTAAAATGGGAACCATTGGAGTTATGCAACTCAAACTTTGGAATACGAATATTTTAAGGATGACCCTTTCATGTAGTATAGAAAAAATCAAGTTAAAAATTGGGCCAGCAATCGGAACACCTACCTCAAATACCAAAATGTTCCAGTTATTATTTGTGATTATTACTGAATAACTTTTTTTCTCATTTAATTTATTTCCAGGTGGAATGCTTTAATCACTTTACGGGAAGATGGACGGCCGTTCCTCCTATGCAGAGTAAACGTTGCCGTCTGGGTGTGACTGCATTTAATGGTAAACTTTACGTCGTAGGCGGATACGACGGATCAAAATTTCTCAACACGGGCGAGGTCTACGACCCCGTGAACAACACATGGAGTCCTATCGCCAATATGAACTCACGCCGAAGCCGTGTGGCATTGGTGGCCAATAGAGGGCGTTTATATGCAATCGGAGGTTATGACGGACTGTGCAATTTGAACACTGTAGAAGTTTACGATCCAGTTACTGATGGATGGACTCAGGGATCACCAATGCTGCTTCATGAAGGAGGAGTAGGGGTGGGCGTTATCCCATTACCACCTTGATCAATGTGTTAGGGATGGAGGGTATCCGTGTTCCATCCTGTCATCTTTAGCATGCAGTGTTTTGCATGGCAAACATTTTTTTACCAAAAAGATTTTGCAAGTTCTCCATTTCAGGAGGGTTTTATTTTTGCAAGTGGATATTTTCCACAAAATTAACAACAAGTTGCATCATAATGTACAGTGCCTACAGGAGGAAATTGTGCAAGTGTTTAATTGCAAAATCATGTGTGTCGTCTGTACGCAAAAAAAAAATCACTAATGCGATGAAGAGAGAAAAACCTGTTCTGTGGACCTGACACACACACATTGTTTGTGAATTTGAGATTGATTTATATTTTCTTTCTTTAAAATATTTTCTAATATAGAATTAAATATTAAGATATTGAACAATTTTGAAAATGTTTAACAAAAATGTGAAAATATTTAACAAAAATTTGAAAATGTGTAACACAAATTTGAAAATATTTAACACAACTTTTGAAATTGTTTAACACAAATTTGAAAATGTTTAACACAAATTTGAAATTGTTTAACACAAATTTGAAAATGTTTAACATATTTATTATTTATATGCTGATTTCACATATTAGTTTAGGTGTAATGTCCGAGAATCTGCCAATTTTTGCAAATGTAAACAAAAGTTGCTTACACGACTTGATGTTATCACTTGGATCTATCTATTGTATGGTTGAGTAGAGCGTACACATTCATTTGTTGCTTTGTTATCAACGGCAAAGGGAATCTTCGGGGTCACCTATATGTGATCTGCATATATACACACAAAAAAGAGTAGCAAGTCCACTTTGGTCAATATTTAGTGTAGATCTGCTGCTCCAATTCGTCGCTGTTCTGACATAACGACACATCACAACAGAATTAAGTTAAGTGATGTGTCGTTATGTCAGAACAGCGACGAATTGATTGAAATGGGGCTTCAATTTTTGTCTTCATTAATTACATATTTGATTCTCTTATGTTTAAATTGCAATATTTCAATAGACAATTTGAATTTGATCAGCCACATTTTGGAAAGACAAAAGAAGAGGTTTATAGGAGTGTGTGACATGTAAGATGACAGTAATTAATACATATAAACAAATGAACATGATTGTAAACTTGGCATAAAAGTTCATATAAAATATAACTATACACATGTTAACCTCAAGTTGGGGTGGGGGGAGGTGACATCAGTGTGTATTCACTCGTGATCACTTCATACAAGAGCAAATTTGTTGACATAGTGCATGTTAGTAACTCATGGTTAATGGTTCAAGCCTGGGCCCATGCCCCGGGTGGGGGGGGGGGGTTGGCGGGGCACTGACATTGGAAAAGGGTATAGGTATGTGCCGCGCTAAAGACCCCCTTTTTCACCCTCTGCTGCTAGTTCTTGTGACCCCCCTTTTGAGCCTGCATCAGTTCTTAAGACCCCAATTTGATTGCAAATTCAAAAAGTCGCAAAATTTTGCGTTCCAAAGCACCAATTCGTTGAAATTTTTGCGTTCTAAAACAAACAAACAAAAACCAAAAAAATCGAAATTGAACTATAGGCCAGTTCTCAAGACCAACTTTTTTGAAAAAAAATCAGTTCCTAAGACCCTATTTTTCATCATAAAATCCACTCAGTTCAGTTCTGTATCCCCCCCCCCCTTTTTGAGACCCTGTGCGGCACACCCCTACCCATTTTTTTTTTGAGTGCCCCCCCCCCCCCCCCCCGGATGTTATGATCAATGTGATCAGTGGTTCGTAACAAAGTTTACTACTCGCGTGAGCCAGTTGACCTGGCAACGGTTATATACTAATGTGCACTATCCCAACGAATAGCCCCTCACCCTTGCGACACTACATTCTATCTGGGTGCACAACTAAGATAAAGGTCAAATTTAAAAATTGGGGTATGAAGGTGTTAAAATCAATTTCTTACACAGACTGCTTTGCACTATTGCATTTGTCATTAGTACCAGTAGCAGTGCTGTACATCGTTTAAGAGTTGAGAATGTTATGCAAATTATTATAGACTTTATTAGAAAATTTGAATTCTTGGATGAGTCCTTCTTGGGAGTCTTAAATTTGTAATTTGTAATATTTTTTATGTATAAAAAAGAATTATAAATAAAAAAATAAATAAAAAAGTTGATTTTATATATATAGTGGTTCATACCACTATTTCCCACCAACATAAAAAAATAGTCAGGAAGAATTAAATGTACAATTGTATACAAGATATTTTTGGTGGTTTGACCATCATTTTTTTTTCTCAATTGTCATAGTTACAAGAATTCAACCTCTAAAACTTGTTTTGATTAATCACAGAGAGAGAGTTGTATTTTAAGTTATGATACTTTAAGTAAGCAGACCTAACGAAAATAAGTTGTCGCAAATCCTTTTCTATGGGATGTCACTGGTGTTGTATTGAACATATTGTGTGCTATCGAAAATTGGTTCAGGCATGTATTAATGGATGCATGATGAATTGTGATTAATTTCACACAAGTTGTCACTGCTAAGCATAAACTATGCAATGATATCCTATAGAAAATAAATTTACCACAACTTTTTTCACATTAGGTGTGGTTAACTAAATCGTCGTAAGTATTTATTCAATTTTTATGAATGAGGTGTCAAATCAAGGGGAAGACATTTTCCTTCATAATGTTTTCACATTCTCGGTACAGATTATTGATTTTGAATTAACTAACATAAAACACCTGGTTTGGAACTTTTTGTGTCAGGTATATGTGACCAGTCCCGCCAAAAAGGACATGTTGTCGGCAAATACAGTTTTGAGATAGAGGCCAATATATTTGGTGAAATATAAAGAAAATAATAGAAACAAATATGCTTCTTCAACTCATATCTTGTGATTAAAAAGTCCAATCACCTTCAACATGGTATCATTTTCAAGCTTACAATGTGTTCTTTCAAGTCATGACAATAACTTAGAATTGACTCATGCCACCAACATGTCCATTTTGATGTGAGGGGTCACATATGTGAAGTAGTGTGCCTCACATTTTCGACTTAACAAGAAAATGGAGTGTAAGACTTGGTGGAGACATGTTACAACCTCAAAACAATCTGTTTCAAATGTGTAGAGTATTTAGAGAGACATTGTGCGAATTAAGGCTATATTAAAAAATCATTTGTCTCAAAGCTCCCGCGCGCGTTAGTTAATTGGTGTGCGTTAGAAGATTTTCATTGATCACATCATTTTAAATACAAAAGTTCACTTTTACTAGGATTTCAATATTTTATATTTATAAAAAAATATAAAAAAAAAAAAAAATTATATATATAAAAAAATATATATATAATTTTTTTTTTTAAATAATTGCATTCCGCATTAGGTTTTGAAAAACTGAAGAGCTTTGAGACAAAAGATTTTTTAATATAGCCTAATAGGAGAAATATAACCATCTCTAAATACCATTTTGATTGGTCACAAAAAAGGTTATAATATCATTTTTGAGCCAATTGCAGACATTTTTAGAAATGGTAAATATGAATGATGCAACCTCTGAAACCTGTCGTGATTGGGTTACAAAGAGGGTTATCGGTCGTTTTTAGCCAATCAGAGAAATTGTTAGAATTGGCGATGTGAATGACAGAACCTCTAATACCTGTTTTGGTCGGTCAGAAAAAGGAATCTGTGCTTTATTGAGCCAAACAGAGCATTAAGACATTTTGAAATATGTGACGCGATCAAGAGGAATGAGTCGGATGTCGGGGAATCCCAAATTGAGATATGGCCAATTCAAAATGGCGGCTTACATAAGTTTTGATGGAAATTTGACATAACTTTGGAACAAAACGTCGTATCGACATGGGGTTTTCAGTTTCTGAAAGCTCTAGGTGTCCAGGGTCGACATCCGACTCATTCCTCTTGATCGCGTCATATATGTAATACATGTAGTAGGACTGAAGGGTATTCACTGTTTTATGTTATAAGCCGACAAAAAAGAAGAAAAAACACTTATGTTCTACGGGCAAACGGTCAGTCTGGCATCATTTTTGTTGAATTTTTCAACAATTTTCAAAAAAATTCAGAAAAATAAAGAATAAAAAAAAAAAATCCCACAATTTTTCACATTTTTGTTGTTGAAAATCAGGGTAAAATGGGTCGGTCGGGCCCGCAGAGAACAGGTGTTTTTTGTGTAGCCTAAGATTTGTTAGTTATATATTTCTGTAGCTAACCCAGCATTCGAAAGAACTTTTAAAATAGGCATTACTGTAAAGGTATCCTGTAAACGTGGACATTTTCGCGCTACATTAATTTGCACGCTCCAAGCAGCTACCACGAAAACAAAAACATGCAAACATATTTATTTGTGTAACTTTAAGTCTATGTAAATCTATGTCTCCAGGTTCTCCGGTTTCCTCCTGCTTTCAAAATCGGTGATCAGTTGTTTCGGTTATCAAAAACTTCCTTGACCCAATGGTATTTGGGGAGCTGCATTGAAAAATGATGGATGTTTCAATCTAAGTGCGGATAGGTTTGCGCTAGAAATTGGCAGCACCCTAGTTGATGCGACCTGATTCTGATGATTCTCCAGTAGCGAAATTACAGCGCTTTGAGCCATTTGGAAAAGGCGCTATATAAATACTGATTATTATTATTATTATTATTAATGAACTTTCAAATCGCGAATTTAAAAAACAAACGAAATGACTGAAAAATCTGCAAAGCGTGAACATTTAATTGCGCGAAAATTACCACTTTTACAGTATATCATACTTGGGTATACTAGACTGTCAGACTTGTCCTTCAACAAGCCCGAAATCAGTATTTCAACCAAATGTTACATCTTATTTTGAATGTGTTTATCTTGCATTTAACAAGCCTTTACTAATGTCATGCTCAAAACATAATTATTTCTGATTAATGGCCTAATAGATAGGGCATACATAGCCCTCCTCGTAGGGCCACTGTTTAAAAAACCCAACCTTTCTAGGGAATTACTAAGATTGAATATAGAAACACCGAGTCGGTCATCCAAGCTGCGCTAAAATAATGCCACGGGTGGTTCTCGAATTGATAGCGGTTCTGGGATTAGGATCGGTTTAAGGTAGCTATATCGGCTATTACACCACTGCAGAAAAACAACTATTGTGCCAAATGAATTATATCTATACTTTTTATTTTGAGACCACATTAAAGACAAGTCTTTGCTCTACCTATTTGAGAACTTTCTGAGTAATTTGGATATTTCTTATGTTTTTCTTTATTTTTTGAAAATTCCCTAAATTTTTGGACATTTGAATATTTTCAGCTAAGTAGGAAACTGCTATGGGTCTGTCACTTTGGAAGATGGTTGATAAGCATATTACCTAAATTCTCTCGCCAGTTTTTGTGAATAAAGTGTTTACTTTTTGAGATTTTTTTTTTAGGGATATTTTAAAGGCAAAGGTTCAAATTGACACAAAAAAATACTAGAAAGTCCTATGGTAGGACTAGCAGGCATGTGAATTTTCCTATTTTAATCGAATTTAAAAAAAATTCTAAAAGGGGTTGCTGACCCCTTAAACCTGACCTGACCCGCTGTCTGTGCCCCCTGGACCCCCCCCCCCCCTTGAAGACTTACCTTCGGTTCGTCTATTTGGTCTATTTTTTATACACTATACATTTTCTGATTTTTTAAACAAAATGCATTCTCATGACTAGACTTGCATAGCCCTCCTACTCTTTTTACACATTTAACAGAGAAGCATGATAATCATCTTTGAATACAAGTCCCCCCCCCCATTTCACTGACCCCTGAAAATTCACCATTCAAGGAGTTGTTTGCACTTCATAATAAAATCAGTTTTATAAATAAAAAAAATCCAATAACACATAGGGAGACTAGCAAAACATTACTGCATAGCTCTGTGCCTTCTGCAATAAAATATTAAGAAATTGCCTTTTTTATTAAGTTCAATATTGATAGAACCAACTCAATTATTGTATTGGGTTTGTATTACGACCCACACAAATTATAAACTTAACACTTCCACACGGCTATTGGTTTTACCATTACAAAACAGATTTTCCAGATATCTTTCTCATTTCAAAGTCTATCTGAAGGATTACTAAACCAATAATAGGCATGCTTGTAGTTATTTTAATGCATTTCTCATGGTAATTTCTAATATGGTGATGAAATTCAATAATTTTGACATTTTTGAAACATTTTGAGCCATGTGGAAAGTGTTTTAAAGCTTCTTTTGGAAGTTTGAGAAATGCCCTTTGTAATTGGACTATTAAAAGCCATTTTCTCCCATCTTTAACCCTTTGAGAACTACCTGCCGATTGGTCAGTCAGAAAGGATGGATACATCATGCACCAATCAGAAACGTTGTTATTTATTATGGATTTCCAAGAAGATAAACATTTTGCCCTTATTTGGAATAAAAATAGAATACGGCAGAGAATGAAAAAAAATGTAATGTCAAAATGTAATTTGGACATAGTTATGCCCAAATTTGTTAAAGCTATGTGTATGAATGTTTGTAATACATGTTTTGATATTAAAGCTGCAATTGATTTATGATACAACTGCCTCAGATGTGATGTGTTTTTTACATACCTAGCATGTTGAATGAAGAAGGTTAAATTTGGGTTTATCAGTTAATGCCACATGGACCACATGTACTAATTTTCAGGTGGGCAAATGGATCTCTCAGGTAGGGGCAGTCGGGAGGGGGGTTTTTTCCTCCAGAATTCTTGTGAAAATGTTGATGAATTGGGAGGGGAAAAAATAAATATCAAAACATTGCAATTTTCTTTTTTTTACCTTAAAAAAGGTCATTACAATAATAATGTGTCGGTAGGGCACACAGAACATGTTTTTGTTGTTGCCTTAAGGTGAAATATTTTCTATTTATCTACATCTGTGCTGCAGCAAACTCACACTTGTGCTCGTGGCCGTATTTCTGTTGAGATCCATTTTGGGTTTTACCTATGAGTAAGCTATATCGCAAAATTAGCCTAGTCGTAAGTCTTCTGACCTAGTAATTTGTTCCCCATTTGAGAAAAATGAATTGAAAACAAAGGTCTTGCATAAAATCTGACAAAACTAGGATTTGAATCCAGGACCCTTTGGGGTCCCAAAGCAAATGTCATAACCACTAGACCAGCTAGGCTGTCAGTGCCAGGGTAATGAATCCTACATAAGAGGTAGGGTAGCCCATACAATAGAAGTCTTTGCACTAGACTGACTAATTTGCTTACTCTTTTTATTTATACAGCCCTTTTTACGGCAAAAGGATGTATCTTTTTTGTACTTTCCTAATGAAATACTTCCTTTTAACATGGATTGTGTTAACTTGGGTCAATAATCCTCACTTAGGAAAAGGTTGCAACTTGAAGATAATAAAAGTAATATACTGCCTTTTACCACTACATGATTTATGGAGAAAAAAGCTAACTTTGATCATGTTAAAAGGAAGTATACTGTTAGGAAACTACATATAAGATACATTCTTTTGCCATAAAAGGGCTGCGGAGTCATAGGTAGAACCCCATGATGCTCTGGGAGGTAGTGATAGAGAATGGGTCAATAATCATTACAAAGGACTCAGGACAACAACGGGTCCAACTGCAATCAAGCGAAATGAGTCGCATGTCGGCAGTTTTAAATTTGAATAGTTGTCCACCATTCAAAGGCAGGTGGACAATGCTACAGAATGGTCCAAACCCCACTAAAATCGAACTTCTAGTTCTTAAGTTAGTTTACCAACTGAGAAAACAAAGTAAAACATAAGAATTTGTCACTTCTTTTTACCTAATTCAAAATCAATATTCCTGACATACGACTCATTCCGCTTGATTGCGTCACATCAAGGGTTGAGCGCCAGAAGGCCATAACTCAACTTTTGGGCAAAATGAGATTTTGGTATCAAAATAATCCATATAACCCACAGATTTAAGAACCGTAAAGACCTAACTGATAAACACTCTCAATTGAAGATTATGGCCAATTCCACATAGCCCCAACTCAATGTAAGTTGATTATCTTAAAGTAGCCTTTTTTTAGTTAAGGCCTTCTGGCGCTCAACCCAAGACATTTGTTTAACATTAGAATCACTTGCGCAGATCCCCATTTCCAAAGGGCAAATAATGAACACAGAATAAACACTTCTATGCGCAGATCCCCATTTCCAAAGGGCAAATAATGAACACAGAATAAACACTTCTATAAGAGACAACTATATTAATTTATTCATAATCAGCATGCATCTTTATTTCTACTATAAGGCGACAGAAGAAAAAGAACTTGTCCTACTAGCAAACGGAACCTCTCAGGTAGGGTTGGTCAGTCGGTCAGGGTGGGTTTTTTTGGAGGAGGGGTCAACATTTTGGTGAAAATTGTCAAAAAAATTCAAATAAATGTTTTTAAAAAAAATTAAAAAGTGGGGGGGGGGGGAGGAAATTGGTCAGTCAGGCCCGTAGAGTGCGGGGTTTTTTTTGTCGCTCAAGCACAAATATGGTGTAATTTTGAATAGTAGAGAGGCAAAATATTATTTTGGCATAGCAGGCTGGATATAAATAAGGTAATTAGGTGGGAATGTTTAATCACAAAATTCAAACATTCATATATTGGTTCATTAAAAGTACTTGAAGGTTTGTTAAAAGTACTCACAACTACTGTAACAGTTACAATATGCATTACACAACTAACTATTGTTGAAGTTCTTTATCAGCATAATATTCCAAGTTTGAAAATTCAAACTTATGATCGCAAAATGTTATTTCACCCTTCCCATTAAATTGTACTGCAGGGTCTATTTTGACTATTGAAGGTTGGAAGAGTTATGCCACAATAGGCCATATAATATTGTTTTTGCCTAAAACAGACAATTCAGCTGACCTTTTGCCCAATTAAAAAAGTGGATCTTGGGTACATATTATACATAAATAGCACATTTATATCGTGAAATAAAAAAAACATACACTTGATTATACAATCAAATATATTAAAGTAACATGATTTTAACTTTAACACTTTCCATGCGGCTATTGGTGTTACCATTTAAACAAAACAGATTTGTCAAAATCCTTTTCCCAACTTTCATGGTCTACCTCAAGGATTACTGAACCAATACTAGGCTTGTTTGTACTTATTGCAATGCATTTCTCATGATGATTCCAAATATGGTAATGAAATTAAATACGTTTGACATTTTTGAAACATTTTGTAACAATTTTGAATGTCGTCTGCAGACGCCTGCCGCATGGAAAGCGTTAACTTCAATATTATATTTAGAAGGACTAGATTACCTACTTTAAATTCATACATTCATTGACAAATTTAGGAAAATAGTATAACATTCATATTTCATATATTACGATAACATTATAGTGTGTTTTACTTTACAAAGCTATCAATATACAATTTTTCATACAAAATGTACATATAACCAGATAAAATTAATAGGAGTTGGCCACAAAATATTATTATTATTCAGATGATGAAAGATTGAAAAAAGTTGTAATTTCCGAGATTCATTAACTCTTGGCGCTAGGCAAGGGCATCCAGTCTTTTGCCAATCGCAATAATATGGTAATAAAGTATCGCGATATCGCCATGTAGCGATAATTAAAACATTCCCCTCATAATACCCAAGTATGGAATACAAAGTTCAAGATTACATTTTGACACTATTAAAATATTTGTACATATAAAACCCACTCATTGGACATACTGAAAAGTAATTACCCCCTATGATGACCCTTAGAAGTTTGAAGACCAACAGTTTTGGGATATTGCCAGCAAAAAAGACTGCATCTATGTAGGTCAAATAATAGGCAGGTGAATGTCCATAATTTTTGATGTTTCTTATGTTCACTGATTCGCTAGTTTGTCAATATTAATACTTTGACAAAATGATATTATTGTGGGTTAATAGTGAAATTCCAGGCCTTCAAAATTTAGATTTAAGCTTACCCACACATCGTACAGATATCTTGGAAAGCATGTTAAAAAATTGTCATCACGATAACAGATAAGTATCGTGATATCATCGTGGTTACGATATCGCCAAGGCTTAGCTGGCGCCCCTGCACCCTTAGTTTTTCTCATTGCACATACATGACAGACACACAGAAATCATGTTTTTTTTAGCGTAATTAACTGGCATAGTTGCCTACGGCATAGACTCCCATGCTGGGGAACCCGGGTTCGCATCCCAGTGCTGGCAGAACTGGTTTCGTCATTAATTTGGCCCATTTAATTTCTCTAGGGCATTTAGGGTCATAATTTTGTGTGTTTTTCATGCACCAAAATACTTTTTGTAAAATAAGAATAAGTAAATAAATATACCTTTCAAAATGTAAAGCTATGTAACAAAATAAAGATTTAACAAATGAAATTGAATAAAATTGGGAGAGCTTAAACAATATAATTACCATCCTATGAAGCAGTTTTATTTACATTATAAAGCAAAGATTGTTGGTAAAATATAGAAATACAAACAGGAATACATACATTATTTCCCTTTCCAAAAACTAGTGTCATTGTAAAGCTTGCTAATTTTCCATCAACATCTATTTTAATAGCAGACAAGAGGTGCCCTTTAATATCATGCATCTCAATTAAGCACTATAGTTTAGGGAAAAGTCGCCAGTTTTTGGTCAGCGCCTATTTTCAGTCACTTGGCCAAAATCGTGTAATTGCATCGGTCGTCGCCATTTTAAAAGCAATACCGGGAATCAACTATGCGGCGTTTTTTAGCCGTCAGTTTATAATGACGAGGTCATTTTCATTACACGATTTGGGCGAAGTGACCGAAAATAGGCGCTGACCGAAAACTGGCGACTTTACCCTAATCAGTTCTAAATTGGCGAGAAATATTCAGTTTTTATCTCTCCGCACGCACAAATAATTCAAGCTTACGCGCTCAATTATGGCCACACGCACACATTTGTTTGAATGCTTAAAGTGGTAGTACACAGTTAACACAAGTCATGAGACTTTGAAAATCCATGTTTCAATTTATTTTCACACTTAGTTTTTCCATCTTTATTATCCATCAGTTTTTTTAATTTGTAAGAGAGGGATTATTTAGATTAGTACATTTAAAAATGTTTTTTTACAAAATCCCTCTCATAAAACAAATTAATACCGTGCTATCCAAAACATGGATTGACTCCATACTCCATTACTTTTAAAAATAGTGTGGGACATTTTTTACTTTATTACTTCAATTGCACTATCTTACCTCATACATTCCCTTATAAAGAGCTCAACAAAAGAAAGTCATACACTTTGTTTATGTCCTATAATAAGAGTGGACATTTATAATGCGCCAGTATCCGCCGCGAGTGATTCTCATGGTGCTGTAGCCTATTTATTATTATGCTGCCGTTTAGGAAATCGTCACAATCATTTCGCTTCATCTACGTGGCTGCTGGCTAGGCGCACATCCATATCAGCAGTTAGATTGTAATATCACCCTCTTTAACAGCTACCCAGTATCGCTTGGGTAAACGAGGCAATTGAGACTAATTACCTTGCCCAAGAAAACAAACATGTTGGCTATAGCGAGGCTAGAACTCACAACCTTTGTATTATGAAACCTGTGCTGCTCCACTGGACCACACACATGCTCCCATAGAGTGAATTCCAATTATTTATTGACCAAATAGGCTAGATAGACATTTGGATGAATCTTATTGGCACAATTTGGAACCAAAATTGCCACAAAACAACACAGATAAGCTATGATTAGCACCATTTAAAGAAAACCTGTGACGTTCCTAAATTCACATTTCCAACACACTACATGGAGAGAATATGCTGTGTATGGCATTGCATGGCTGGGATGACCGCTGGGCATATCGATCACACATTGCAACTGTGCTACACTACCCATGCATGACAGTTTAATTTGAATTAACCCGCGCAGGGGAAATGTGCAGTGATCAATACGGGACAAATATGGGATGTGCTTATAAAACCTTCGGTCTTTTCCACCGGTTAGTGCGTTGAAAATGCAAATTTGGAAACGGCACAGATTTTCATTAAATGGTGCTAATCATGGCTTATCTTTGTAAATTGTTATTTGGTGGCAAATTTGGTACCAAATTGTGTCAAAAAGATTCATCCAAATGTGTATCTAGCCTGTTTGGTCAAAAAAATAATTGGAAGTCACTCTATAGATGAGGTGACCGTTGTTTACATCAGTAGTGTTTACAAATTTATTAGCGCCTGGTCTTAAGACATGCTAGAGGTACTAGTCCATGACTGCATACATCATACTATTTGAAAGCAAAACACACATAACTGAGCGCCAATTTTATGGTGCGTACGCATACTGCTGGGCAACCATATTTAGTACCTGGTCTCTCATTGTGCTTAGGGATGCAGACCATGACTACTGCACTATTACACCGTAAGCATGGTAAGTAATGATCAATCAAGTGTGAATTAAAGCACATTCCCTGTAGGTGCGCACACATACTGCCGGGCACTACGTCACCGGTCACACCATCTATAGGACATTGAAGTCATAACAAAAGTGTATGACTTTCTTTTGTTGAGCTCTTAACATTCCCTTATGCATTCAAGGCATAATCAAATACATATTACTTTTCATATACTATGTACACATTGAAAAATCTAGTGGGATTACACATTTTTAAATACAGTTGATGATCTTATACTACAAATGGATGGTTGACTATTCACAAAGTTCATTTCTGTTCATTTCTAACATTCTATTTACGCCCGTTACACTTACAGTATTAGTACGACAGTAAAATATCAGCTATTTATCAAATCTAGTAATGAAACAATCTTACTGTATACTCGATCCAATCCAAAATAAGAATATGACATTAGGATATATAAATTAAATATGATATGAGTAAATAAATGAAACAAAATGACATTAAGATATCCAGGGGAGGGGGGTTACTTAGAGGATATGAGGTTACAGAGATGTGCCGCCAAATAGGGTCCTGTTTCACCCTCTGGTAAATAAATGACTCCTTTTCAAAGTCATTATGGATCTAAAATCCTTAAGTTGGCTGTTTTTCACAGACATTTTAGCAAAATCTGTTAAATATATGGGCGGTTTTAAAAAAAATGGCTGAAAATGGCATATTCAACATTTTGCCCGTTTTTGATCATATAAAGAACTTTTATAGAATAGCCAATTATTCCAAAATATGTGCTAAGATAGTAATTTCTTTGTGCCAGAATATGATGGCCCTTGCTTGTTGCAAAAAAAACTTCTGCCCGTTTTTGATGCTAAAACGGTCAGGAGTGTAACACCTTTTTTTTAACATAAAAATTGAACATGCATTTTTATTAAGCTAGTACAAGAAAACCATCTTTGATATTCATTTCAGAGATATACATTTTGAAATATTGAAGGGTCCACCTTAATCAGAATGAGTCACTGTGAAATTGAACTTGCATAAGTCCAATAAATTATTGATTGTTACACTACAGTATGTCAAAATGAAGAAAGGAGTCAAACTCAAATATTGAAATTAATCCAGCTTGATAATAAAAATGATGAAAGGTTATGCATTTGTCATTCCATATTTTGTATACGTATACACTTGGCTTGCCATAGATGGTCAAGTGGCATTGGTAATCACATCATAGCATTCGTGGTCAAAGGTTTACTGGGAGAACTCCAAAATGTCAGGAGTGTAACATTGACATGCCATCTAAATTTTGCAAACTTCCATATATATTTAATTTAGTTATATCAGTTTATTATAGTAGTACATAATGTAAATTAATAAATAGTAACAAATAAAATTGTGTTACATTGAATATGTCTACTACAGATAGTAAATAGGGGTCAGTCAGGAGTGTAACAAATATGTAGAAATGTAAATACATTTTGGATGGCCCACTGCCACGCCATAAACTATAATATAAACTTGAAACTGTCCATGTATACCTTTGATATGGCCATATTCTGATGTTTAAAACTATTAAAATCAAACCTATTAACTAATAATTAGTTAAAACAAAACAAAAACAGGCCTTTATTGTGTAAAAATAGGGGTTTTGTGTGGAAAATCTGATTTTCTTCCCAATTTAGTTGTTAAAGGCATAATGAAATTGTATTTTCTATGCTTACTAATCTTCCAAGTTGAGAGGAACTGTACTTTATACTTAAAGGTTGTGTTTTTTATCCACCAAACTTATTTTATCCACCATTATTAGACATGTCAGGAGTGTAACACAATGTAGAAATGTATTATATGCATTTTGAATGGCCCACTGCTTTGCCGTAGATTGTAGTATGAACTTGAAACATTCCATATACTATGATATTGCCATATTCTGATGTTTAAAACTATTAAAAATTAAACCTAATAACTAATAATTAGTTAAAACAAAACAAAAACAGGCCTTTATTGTGTAAAAATAGGGGTTTTGTGTGGAAAATCTGATTTTTTCCTTCAATTTAGTGGCTAAAGGCATAATGAAATTGTATTTTTTATGCTTACCAATCTTCCAAAGTTGAGATACTATACTTTGTACTTAAAGGTAGTGTTTCTATCAACAAAACTTCTATTATCGACCATTATTACAATGTCAGGAGTGTAACACAATACAAAAGTATGTAGAAATGCCTTTTGAATGGCCCACTGCTTTGCCGTAGATTGTAGTATGAACTTGAAACATTCCATATACTTTAATATTACCATTTTCTGATGTTTAAAACTATTAAAATCAAACCTAAATTAATAATTTGTTTAAAAAAGGGTTTTATGTGGAAAATCGTTTTTTTAAATAAATTTGATTGATTTAGGCCTAAACAAATTGCATTTTCTAATGTTACCAATCCTCCAGAGATGAGCTGTACCTTAAACTTGTTGATTTAAACATAATTGTGTTAATATTTAACAAATGAATGTTTTGAGATTTTACCCCAAAAAAGAAACGTTCTACAATAAATAGTGTTAAAAAAAATATGAGGACTATTTTGTGTGTTTCTTGATTTGTTTTACATACTTTAATATATTGGGATTACAATAAGATATAGAAATCATTAATATATCCAATTTGAAATTTTGGAATTTTGGGAACACAATCTCCCATTTCTCAGCCATTTTTTTTAAAACCGCCCATATAGGAAAACATATGGGTCCATTTCTCCCCTGAAAATTTGTAAATGTTTGGGTCAATTTTCATTTTGATGGCAGCACATCCCTGTCAAAAATATCTGAGTATCCCCCCCCCCCCCCCCCCCCCCCCGGTGGGATATATTCTAGAAGGGATGTACTTTCCGTGCATTTTACTACATGTGTCACATTATGTATCACTTGATGCCTTTTGTGTCAACCCAATGTATAACCAAAAAACAAATAAATAGCTTACAAACAAATCTCACAATTGTGACCCGTCACATCAAAATGAACATGTTGGAGGCGCGAGTCAATTCTGAGTTATTGGTATGATTTGAAAGAAAACATTTTAAGCTTTGAAATGAACCTTTTTGAATGTAATTGGACTTTGTAATCACAAGATATGAATTGAAGAAGCATTTTTTTGTTTATTATTTTCTTTATGTTTCACCAAATATATTGCCCTCTATCTCAAAACTGTGTTTGCCGACAACATGTCCTTTTTGACGCGACTGGTCACAAATGTGAGCATAATTCATGATAGGATTAATTCATGATCGGATTAATCGTTGAACTTTTTGAAGTGGTACATCAGTTCTATAATGATTTAGATTCCATAATGTTTAAGGATATAAAAGCTGCTTGAATTGTAATACAAATACAATTTCATGATCCCTGTACCGAGAAATAACTTTTGATGAATGCTACAAAATTCATCTAAGCATATGACCAATATAATGTAGTTTAATAGTAATTGATAAGGATTCAAAAGTGCTCTGTGCATACAAATAAGTGCCCTAAAATAGTTCACAAAGAGAAAGACATCTTATTGATGCTTACTCAATCATTCGTCGCTGTTCTGACATACCGGCACATCTCTTTACTTATTTCTGTTGTGATGTGCCGGTATGTCAGAACAGCGACGAATGTGTCACAATACTGGCAAAGAGTGCCACTTAGGCGATGGGGAACAAAACCCTGTTCTATGGGCAAATGGACCTCTCAAGAAGGGTCAGTTGGTCAGGTGTTTTTTTTTGTTTGGAGTGGGGTGGGGTGTTGTTGTTTTTTTGGGGGGGAGTCTATTTTTCAAAATGTTGGTGAATTTTCAACAATTTTCAAAAAATTCAAACTTAAAAAAACCCAATGATTTTCCCCAAATGTCCCAAATTTTAGAAAGCTTTTCAAAAACAGTTTGCAAAGTTTTTGGTTGTTGAATTGTGTTTTAAATGGGTCAGTCGGGCCCATAGAACAGGGTTTTTATAATTGCCTTAACTTCATCTAACTTTTCTAGGCAGTGATGAAAGAATGTCTCCCAATGATCGCCAATGCCAATGATGTTGAATATCATCCTGGAATAGTTGAATAAAATCTTATTTGAACCTATATGTACAATAACATCAAAAAGTGTCTGAATTTACACAAATTTTCAAAAATATATGTTCAGGATATCTTAAAATAATAAATTCCTCCTGTCAACAGTGCAATTGATATAATGAGGAAAAATATATCTTAACCCCCGAAGCACTACCTGCCTATATAACAGCGTTTATGATTGATTAATTACAAGATACAACCATTTGAATAACCAATCAAGAAACTGTTTATTAAATATTTCACTCTACTATTCCAACAATTGGTGCAACAAATGATGTATCCATCTTTCTGACCAATCAGCAGGTAGCTCTCAAAGGATTAAAACAAAATACCTTTTCTGATCCAAGAATGCCACTTACTTGTCACATTAACCCAGGAGGGGTTGACTTGATACCTAAATTATTTATAGTAATAAAAGATGTTACTTACAAATGAAGTTTTATTATATTTTGAATCACAATGCCTTCAACGGTTTCAGACTTGACGCGAGCAAGTCAGAAATCAGACTTTTTATTATGAATTTAACTTATCATTACATTATGACCTTGCCCCACATATATGCTGTTAAATCAAATTCACAAATTAGTCTGGAATTAATGAAAAAGATTTTCCACTTTGTGGCAAAAAGGCCAATATTTCCAGATTTACATGCTCAAATCTCAGTCAAAGTTAACCCTGTTGTATGAGTGCTGGAACTTCTGTACAAGATATACTTACACCAAATTTTCATGCACTATTTTCTAACACCAAAATAGAATTACCATTACAATCAAAATATAGACGTTAAAACATGGAATAATAGTTCACTACCCGCAAAAATATAATAGTAATTGCCTGTGCCCATTTGAGTACAGGATTAGCACCCCCTGTAGCTCAACCTCTACCACCACCACCTCCAAATAGGGATAATATAATGAGAAACAGATAGACCACGTCGATGTAGAGGTTCATAGCACCGAAAATGTACTCCTCGGGGGAAAGCTCGTAACGGCGACCGCCAACTAGCAGCTGGGTGTCATAAGCGAGGAACTGAAATTAAAGACAAACAGAATAATTTATTACAGTGCTAAGGTTCTGTTGCCAGAACAAAGAAAGAAACATAACACGAGCATATAGCATATACACACGAAGTGACTCTAAACAGATTAACCGGGAGTGGCAGTATTCTTGGCAACGCATTGCGTAGCAAAATAATTAACAGCTTGCACGTATACCATAAGCTCATTAGACGTGAGATGTGACATTTGACGAGTTACTAATTTAAGGGCGCTAGCACACCGGAAACTTCATTCTCAGCGATGACAAGAAGGCGTGTGGTGACTGAGAACACCTTGGGGGGGGGGGGAGGAACTTTTTTTTAAAATAAGCTTGGACAACCCATCACTGTATTCAAATAAAGTGAAAAGAGCGCTCCAGTTCAACATATTAACTTAAATTTCCCAAAAAAAACGTTATATATTTAATAACTGTAACATCAAAATGTAATCTAGGGATATTTTTACTGTCCTACTCTCTCAGAATAGCTATGATGGCCAAGATCAATTCACTCTCTTATAAGTGAGAGTAGTTAATTTAAGGAGGTTTTACGTAGTTATAATGCAATATTTAGCCACTTACCATGGTAAAGAGCAGGGCTGCCAGCCAGCCATACACTGTGTAGAGGATCTGAAAATTAAACCAAACAAATTAAACCAATTAATCAACCAATCATGGTATATGTAAAATGCATTTGTTGATTGGAACTCACTAATATTCATGAGGATATAAGGGACAATGGGTAGTTCTTCCCCAACTAGCGTTCATGTTATCTTTCTTAGACAGCTGACACAGCTTGCAGCATATCATTATGATAAGGCCAAACAAAAAAACCGATTATAAATTTCATTTTTAGCTAATATTTGTAAAAAAATGAAATTTTCAAAATAAAATTAGAAAATTTTATTTTTTACAATTTATTTTTCAAAAATTCAACAACAAAAAGTTTTTGAGTCGGAATAATTAAGAGGGTCGGGCGGACGAGGACAATCAAAAAACTTGTTGGCCTTATGATAAAGAGATGTTAACCCCCTGAGCACTACCTACCTATCTAATTAACAGTACCTATGATTGGTTAATTACAAGATATACTCATTTGATTATCCAATGAAAATACTGCTTTGAAAATATTGCACCCCAATCTTTATCAGGGATACAATTATTCTAACAATGTATCTGATTGGTGCAAAATATGATGTATCTGTATTTCTGACCAATCAAGAATGAGCTCTCAAGGGCTGGGGTGTGAGAGGCCACAAATAAAAAAGAGGAAAACAAGGAAAAACAGCGTAAAATTGGGTAAAAATGCCAAATATGGGCTGAAAAGAAACAAAAATACTGAAATTTTGGCATAAGAAAAAGAAGAAAAAGGAGAAAATCAGCTTAAAAGAGGAACTCTCACACCCCTGTTTAGAACTGAATCTGGGCAGTCAGCGTCAATATTTTGTTTTTATTTTGCCAATAGTTGTACTTACACTACTATATGTGAATATGGCAATGAATCCAAACATAAACAGTCCCCAGCTGGCAACAAATAAGAAACCACCGCATCCAGTGAAATCAAATCGTGTCTGGATTGAGAAGATGGTCACTCCGATGGTCACTCCGGCCGTAATACCCAACGCAACCAGTACAGAATTGCCACCACTTGTGTAATAGGTGCTAAAAAAAAGTAAATTGTGAAGAGACAATTTGAATGGTTATGATTAAAATTTGAGAATTTTTCAATGAGCATTGAGGCGATGGTCATTTCATTGGTCAATCTGGCCGTAATACACAAAGCTAACAGTACAGAATTGCCACCAGTTAGATAATAGCCTAATTGGTGCTAGAAAAGTAATTGCGAGGACAGCATTTTAATTTTAAAGATCATGAAGTATATTCTCGTCCTGAAATGGTACATATTTAATCCTCTCGCATCTGGTAGACTTCAATAAGTATTGAGAGATTGATAATCTCAATGATCACTCCGACCACAACCAAGGCTGCCAGGATAGAATTATCGATCGGTTATTTATTTGGACCTATAACATTTAATGTCAGGGGAGCCCCAATGGACCATTCAACCAAAATCGGCATCGTTTAGATGCCATTGGTTTCGCTGCGATATAATGGACTTCAAACATTGAAGCAACAAATCCCCAAATGTCACGCGTCCATGCATGAATTTAAACTACCCAAGCAAATAGCGCACTATTCAAACATGCAGTCTTATCAAATATAATTGATCATCATTTCTTCTTAGAGTTTTAACCCTTCATGTTATACAGGGTGACCACGAAAATGTTGAGCCCAAAAATCACAAAATTCAATTTTTTTTTTACCATTAAAATAACAAAATATTGCATAACTCGTTCACCAGCTATGTGCACCATACATTTTACTTTCTGAAACATTTTAGATCATAAAAATAGGCCACACAAAAATTAAAATATGTGTAAGATTTGTAAGAAGTGTTGTTTTGTAGTGTAAGTGAAGTGCAGAAAATGGTTTCATGCTACATGAGCAGAACAAGTGCCTGTTTGAAACCATTTCTGCACAGTATCTCACCAATATTCATTTATTATGTAAATCAATATTATTATTATATAAGAGACTTTAATTTATATTTTTTAAGTTTGTGATTTTTGGGTTCAACATTTTCTGGGTCACCCTGTAGATATATAATGAGGATTAAATTGAAAAGAAAATTAATTTTGACAACGGCACAAGAAAACTTTAACACTATTCTGGTTAGGCCAAACAAAAATAAAAGTTTGTCTCAAAGCTTGCGAAGGCTTCAAAATCGGGCGACGCGCGCTGTTTTTTGTCTTCCATTTTTTTTTTTTTTTTTTAATTTTATTTGTGTGGCAATTTTTACTCTTACTATTTGCAACCGTTGACACTTTCTGATATTTGTTTTTTTCTATTTGAAATGAATATTGTGATGTAGTTGTGTATAAGAACAATTGTGCAGCGTTTTTTGAAGACCTGAGTCATGTAAAAGTTTGAGAAAAGGAAAATCTGCCGATATTTTTAATAAAAACTCGAAATAAAAATTTGTAGGGAAAAAAAAAATTGATTTGACAATTTTCTGCATTTCAGACGCGGTATTTTGGCATTTCAAAACCAATGCGCGCGCAAGCTTTGAGACGAACCTTTAATTTTGTTTGGCCTTATCAACTGCGATGCGATTCAAGACACAGAGAACTATAACCGTGTGTCTATGATCAGATTAGGATTTCAAATCACTGCCTCCCACTCAATTGAAAGATATTACCCATACTGGAATGGTTAACTGACAATCCCGTTTCATGGGCACATCTCACATGCCGTTTGTGTTTCATTCCTTTAACTTACCTTGTTATGGTTCCGGCAAGGTATGACAAAGACAAGGTCTGTGAAAGAGATCAAATAACACAATTGAATGCTGAAGTGAATATGTTATGATACTGAAAGGGTTCCAAATCAGGATACAAGCATTGCATCAATTTTGTGCATGATACTGAAACAATAATATGTTGAACATTGGTTGGTTGGTTCCTGTCGTCATGACTGACAGCGCATGACCTTGCAGGAGTTACAATCACGGACAGGGAGTCCACGGAGATTTAGTCCAGCAATTGAGTTGAACATATCCATGTTTTGTTGAAAGAGATTTTATAAATATTTAGTTTGGGTAAAAGGGTAACACCGTAACAGTGCTATGATATAGGGTGGTAAAACTTGACGGTTTCCACGGAGCTATGTAGACAAATGTAAGTAAAACTACAGAGCTATCACAACACAAAGGGTATCATGTTCATCAGACCTCCCACTTATAAAAGTCCTATGCCTATTGGTTAGGGTTGTTTCACCAATTGAACTTTCTCATTCCTAAGCTTTGACATATAGAAAACCCTCATTTCTTCACCAAAGGTCTTTTATTTCTTTATCTTTGGCAATGAAACGATAAAAAGACAGCTTTTTGTGATAATACATACAAGATGACCATATTTTACAAAATACAGAAAATCATGAAAAAGAGAGAGAAAGTATAGTTTCAGCCCATTTTGTCTTTCCCCCACTATTCTCTACATTAACCTTTCCCGTAAGAATTGAGGGAGAGTTCATTGTAACAGCCAGGCTGTACACTCAGGTTAACACATTTGTGACATCATGCTGATCTTCTTAAGAATGAAGATTCATAGCTCCCTAAACCCTCTGACCTGGGCCCTATTGCGTAAAAGATAAGATTGATCTTAAGTGAACTTACGAAAAGTTATTCTTAACTTTTCTTAAGCCAGGTTAAAACTATTTAAGAATTCTGTCTGAGTGAGCTTTATGAAGGGCCAAGTTCTTAAGTTTTAGGTCTATATCATGAAGATTCTGAAACAACCTTCCTACAAAGAATTAAAACTTCAAGAAGAATACCTCTTCTTAACACTTTCCACACGGCAGTCATCTGCAGAAGACACTCCAAAATATCTCAAAATGTTTCATAATAAGTGAAATTTTAGTATTGGTTCAGTCATTCTTGAGATAAGCCTTTGAAAGTTGGGAAAGGTTTCTGAAAAATCATTTTTTTGTGATGGTAAAACTAATAGCTGTGTGGAAAATGTTTATAAGAGTTATTTTTCTTGAAGGATTACTGAACCAATACTACAAATGTTTGTACTTATTTTAATGCATTTCTGATGCATTAAAATCAATAATTTTGACAATTTTGAAACATTTTTCATACACTTTGGAATGTCGTCTGCAGACGCCTGCCGCGTGGTGTTAAAATAAGTCTCAAGTTTTATGCAATTAGACCCTGGTTACCATAGACCTTTGCACTCCCCTCATGTCCGTAGCAACCAAATGCTTGTTTTTGTTTGTTAACAGTCTTCTCTAAATGTGAACAAACCCGTACTTACAAATATTAGGAGTGCGATGAAGTTGCCCGGGAATTTACGGCGGACGTTGGGACAGCAAGCCAAGGCAATGTATGTAGCCAAAAATATAGCACTGAAATGGAAACAAAATACATAGAAATAAGAAATATCTTCATCATGTCTGGTTTAAAAACAATACATTGATTCTCGAAATATTGTTGTAAGCCCTAAATTCTCACCTATCCTACCTCATTTCTTGTGTAGGACGGATTAAGGGGCACTTGAAACACAATTTGTATTACAACAGGACAATTGCTCATTGCATTCATTACTCAATGTATGGATTGCTTGCAACCAGTGACTTCTTATAATTACAAGGACGGCTAAGTCGGTATTTCCCATTGAAGCTTTGTGTGTCTTGGATTAAGATCGGATCATCAGGAACCATCGCATAGTCTCTAGCGCTGTTATAAAATAACTTTTTAAAAGTACAAAATAACTTGTCACTTCTAATTCTCAGAAACCAGTATCGATCATTATCCCAATTGCATGTGGGTTCGAGTTTAGGTCTAATAAAACATGCGAGTGAAACATTTGTATAAAATACTTTTTAAATATTGTAACGCAAAGCGTGTCGGTGAATTCATGCAATAATTCAAGTTGTTCGAAATGATTGAAGGATATAAAATGTCCACCAACACGTTTTTTCTAAAGATAGTTTTATATTACAACATCTAGTACAAGAGACAAATTGTTGTCGTAACAGGCTACCAGAACCCATATTGATTATCAGGCTTTTCAAACATGCAAGTCATACAGGTGCGATTGATGCAAATATCCCTGCTTTTTACAGTTTCCGTTGCAATTGCAAGCAACAACTGATTTGAACCCCTGATCTCAGGACACCAACAATTTAATTCCAGACTTCATTCATCACACTCGTGTTCAGCGACTACTTGGCTCATTCTTGTGATCAACGCAACATTTACGTGACAGGATTTTGACTTCATCAGATGCATGGGTGCTTACACCAGTGCATTATAATCCTGCATGCGATAAAAATTATAAGACCTGTCATCACCAAATGAGAGTTAAGTTGGCAAATTTTATTATCAGGTTTGTCCAGATTCAAAATTCTCAGAAAACAAGCTTTAAAACGATATGCAACATGTCATAATTGCTCAATGTTTTCCCTATCAAAATTCAAATTGAAGTTGCAAAATTCCTTTGTTGTCTATTGATTTTTGGCATGTGTATTGGACCATATCTCCTAATGCACAGTGGCGACTTAACGCTCATTTTGTGGTAACAGGTGCGATCATTAGAATACACTCTGATGTCACTGCACAGAGTTAGATGAATAAAGTACCGGGAATGGATGTAATGGTAATGGGTTTATAAAATTATGTACTTACTATGATGCCCAGTAGAGACCAGAATTCCTCTGTACAAACAGTCTCGTTGGTTCACTGTAAAAGGAAGCAAGGTATCGAAATAACAGCTGTAAACATAATGAATGGATAACAATCAAACATAGACAATCAGTAGTGTTATTTCAATAGTAATCAGTCCAATGCCATTATTGAGGTTTTGTAAGCGATTCAAACTACTAAGCAAACTGATGTGAAATGATCATAAAACCATGAAGATACTAGGAGCCTCAAGAGAAACCCTGACACATTGTTAAAATATGTGAGGAAGCACATCAAGGGGGAGGGGGACTTTGTGGGTGTGTGTTTTTCAAGATATAGATGAAAACTGACAGAAAATAACAAAGAAAATAATAAGAATTTAGGAGTCATTTTTACTCTTAAAATCAGAATGCCTTGATAAATTTTGATAAATTTGGTTTAATCTTAAAGCTTAGAATATGATCTGAGAGCGCACACAATAAACTCAAAATTGACTTCACCTGCAAAGTCCCCACCCCTTTTTATATGCTGCATCACATATAATCCTGTAACAAGCAATTATTTGATTGCATTTCACACTGTTCTATTCTATGCTCCTGAACACTTTCCATGCGGCTATTGTTTTACCATTATACAAAACATATTTTTCAGAAACCTTTCTCAACTTTCTAGGTCTATCTCAGGATTGATTAATGAACCAATAATAGGCATGTTTGTACAATAATTTTAGAATGTCGTCTGCAGACGCCCGCAGTGTGGAAAGTGTTAACAATCACATCACATACAGATCTATTTGATGCATCGGTTGGATTTGGCTTTAATTTTTAACAATCTTCCTAAAATGGGTTGCTAATTCAAGAAAACACTTGAAGGGTTTTATCTTAGTGAAATATGTATGCTGAACTTTAATTAACATTCTTAAACAGCTAAGAATGTTTAGGCAATTCTAATTGGTTCTCAGAGAAATCAGCGACATTTATATCAAACACCTTAACACAGGGTACATTAATTACCATGACCACCCTCGCGCATTGTGTGGTAACTAAAGTTTTCTTCCATTACGTGCTCTCCGCAGTGCGTTTACTGCAATTTTCCTGCATACTTATTATGCGGCATATTACGCCGACTCATGGTGTACTCACCGCACAGGATTGGATGGAATATTTTGGGTTATTCAATACTAAAACAGGGGTAAAAGTTGACAAATGTGGCCAATTAAAGTTACAATTTTGATTAAATAAGAGTCCAAAGTATGACTGTTTCAAAATAAGAATAAAGGTATTGTTTTTAGACAATACCCGTGTTATATCGTCCGACATAAATGCGTTCGGTAGTATTATTTTTTGCCCGCATTTATGTCAGACAATAAAACACGGGTAGGGTCTAAAAACAATACCTTTAATATTGTCTATAATTGATATGGTATTAAACTATAGATCTCGGTGTGAAAATATTTGTTTCTCAAGACAGTGTGACAAAAATTATTGAATTTCATTATCATATTTGGAATCATCATGAGAAATGCATTGAAATAAGTACAAACATGCCTAGTATTGGTTCAGTAATCCTTGAGATAGACTTTGAAAATTAGGAAAGGTTTCTGACAAATCTGTTTTCTAAATGGTAAAACTAGAAGCCGCGTGAAGAGCCTCGTTAACTGACATTAGTTGACTTGGTGCCTTGTGGAATATTTTCGGAAAATCATAATGTGCATATATAAATGCTTGACTCCCATCGAAACATACACAAATTGGAGGTTTGTAAGGTGTGTTTTTTCCATTATTATGAAAGATTGATATGATGATATGAGTATTGAGATATGACTAGTCAAATCAATGGTTCATCTTCAAGATCATCCTGGGATTTGTTCATACTTATTTTTTATTTTTCAAACTTAAAATGGTGATGCTTACATCATTACATGCAATTCCAATGTGTTTGGTTTAGAATGAGAGATGTTTGGCACTTGACCTGACCTCTGCCCCTTCAGAAAAAAAACCATCAACAAAACCAACCTTTAGTAACAATGGAAGTAAGTAATGTTGAAAATGTGGTTTTTAATTCTTTTACTCTTTGGCTTTATTATGTATGACACATTACTTACTGGAAATAGAAGAAACAAACAATCCCAAAAGTCACCAGTAATTGTGAAGTGAGTATCAGGTACACCTGTGTTGGGAGAAGGTTGAAATATCATTAGTATTATGCATAATAAATCATATTTGTATTCCTTTCTGATAAACATACATGATAAACATTCACAATTACTCATCTGGATCCCACATCTGACACCAAATGAAGTGATGACTCAACGGATGCCATTGCATTTATAAATCTGGCTCCCATGTCTGACACCATGCGAAGTAATGACTCAATGTGGATCCCACATCTGACACCGTGTGAAGTGATGACTCACAAAAGCCATAGCATTTATAAGTCTGGATCCCACATCTGACACAATGTGAAGTGATGAATTGACGTACACCATTTCACTTATTAAGTATACATCCTACACATGACACCATGTGAAGTGATGCCTAATGAATGCCATTGCATTATACACTGAGCAAAAAAAGAAACCTACACAATTTTAACAGATCACCAAATAAAATTCTGTGCATGAAAATGTACCAAATTTGGATAGAATATTACTGCAATGTATGGCTTCAAATAGCAGTCAATAACCAATTGCTTGCTTCAATGACACAAGAGAAATCTGCACTGACTCAGAAAACGTCTTGCATCACAGGTCACAGCAAATGATGTCAGCAACATGTGAAGTGATGACTCAATGCATTCTATTGCATTTATAAAACTGGATCCCACATCTAACACCTTGTGAAGTAATAACTCAATGAATACCATTGCATTATAAAGTCTAATTCCCACATCTGACACGATGTGAAGTGGTGAATTGATATATCATTTATAAATCTGGATCCCACATCTGACACCATGGGAAGTGATGACTCAACGGATCCCGCAGCATTGAAATGCTGATACAACCATCTATTACAGACGCAAGCTGTTTTTGATCAAGATCTATGAGAATCTTAGAATTCTCTTCTCCCACCACTTCTTTCAGATTTCACATCCCACAATAACCTTTCTCATGAAGGCTCTCCGAATATTCTTATCAGAGACATTTCCTGCTGTAGTGGACACTGCTTTCTCATCATCTGCCAGGGGTAGAATTTTGTAACAAACTGCGCGAATCCGTTAGGATTCTCGCGGAAGGATTTTGCGAGAATCCATGGATTCTCGCCAATTTTGAGAATCCATGGATTATTGCGAAATTAATGAAAATAATATCAAGAATAAGGCTATAAGCTTGCACAACTCCAAATTCGGCATGTTTGTTGACTAAGGGTCAAATACCAGTCATCTAAGGTCCTGTTTTTTGTTGTTGCACGAATCCACCTGGATTCACGCGGTAGTGATTTTGCGCGAATCTTCACGCGAATCGATTCACATATTCGCGCCGAAATTCTACCCCTGATCTGCAGATGCAGTCAAATTTGTTTACATGACTCTTTGCATTCTCTAGTCTTGATTGATCATATTCTTTTTTTGTTTCACATCACAATCCCAAACTAACCTTTCATATCAATATTCTCCAAAAAATCAGAGAGATATAATGCTACTACTTAAATAGTTAACCCGGCTTCTTCTTCACCATATGCCCATATAACATCACATACTAACCTTCCTTATGAAGGCTCTTCTGATATTCTTATCAGAGAGATTTCCTGCCGAGGTAAACCCTGCTTCCTCATCAACATGGGATGCCATCGGTGTGGTTGATGTTGGCTCTGGTGCGATCGAACCTCCAGGAGGAGGGTAGCCAGCTGTGCCAACTGAAAACAAAAAATAGAAGAAATGTGGACATTAGGGACAAATAAAAAACTGTTATACAGGCTAAGACAGCACAGGTCAGTCATTTTTTCTTCTTCCCTTTTTTTTTTTTTAATTTTAAAATGTTCAGACATTTTCAAGTATTAGTCCCAATGAAAGCATGTGTATGACACATCTCAAACTGTGGGGTAGAATTCTTGTCAAGTTCACCAGGTCATCTGAAGGGGTAAATATATGATGTTTACTCTCATCCTTGGAACAGTGGCAAAACCAGCAACAGCAAGTAGGTAGTGATAATGGGGAGTGTAATTGAAACCCTTGCCCTTATGAGTCCTTATTTCTACACTGTTCAGGCATGATACTTTGTAGATAAAAATCGGAAAGTAGATATTTTTCATTCTCAGATGTAGATATTATTGCATTTATTTAGCCCAATTTTAAGCAAATTAACACAAGTCTGCTGTTTTCTAATACTTCAGGGAATTTCAGATTTTTCACCTGATATGAGTATCATGCCTGACTGTTAATTGAAGAAGATGTAATTTTGTCTCCTCAAAATCCGCTATGTAATCTCTTCTTAATGATGTCTGGTTATATGTTGCAGCGACAGCCTTGGAGGTTATTTTATTCAGCAAGCAGCAAGGGATAGTCTTTGCTGATGTTTTCAGCGCAATAATAGAAAAAGAAAGAGCACCGATATCAAAAGAAATAATACTTACCATAGCCTGTCACTGGAGGGGCTGTTCCTGGCGCATACGCAGGATCATTGTACACTTGTCCTCCCGATGGGTAACCTTGACCCTGGGGGTAACCTTGACCCTGGGGAGGAGGATATCCCGGTCCCCCTGGTGGAGGATACCCCCCGGGAGGGTACTGTACATGACCCGGTGGTGGATAGCCGGGTCCCCCTGGTCCTGCTGGTGCTACTATAGCCTCGTTGTAGCTAGGTGGGGCTTGTGGGTCGGCCATTCTTTATGAAGATGACCACTGACTGACTGACCAGTGATGTAAGGATCAAGTTGGATCTGAAATGACAAACAAGATTTGATGATGGGTTAGTTTTTGTTCTTCCTTGCAAAGTATGCATACAATATCATGCTGTGATATTGCGTTACAATATTGGTGGGTTGACTCAGCGATACAATTTTACAAACAGTGGCCAACTTTTCTCAGAATGCTTCTGACAATGTCTGCATGAGAATGCGGGAGCAGCTGGATACCTAGGACAACAAGAATGATCTTTGATCACGGTTATTGTCACACATTCCAGTCCATAAAGGCAAGTTAAAAGAGGTTTAGTATATTATTTTATATATACCTTTGTTGCATGTTTTAACATTTTTAACCCAACCTTTTAAAATTCTTAATAAAATATATGCTACGTTGTATCTCATTGTATTTGAAAATAAAATGAGTCAAGTGTTCTTCTATTGCATCAACCAAGCATCAACATTCTTGGCATTCGATATCATCATCACAGATTTCAGTCCTTTATACCTCGGTGAATATCTTTACCCTTTCCCTTTTTCACATTCAACTTTCATTTCAAGTGTGAATCCCACAACTGACACCATATGAAGTGATGACTTAATAAATTATATTTCATTTATAAAGCCTAGACCCCAAATCTGACACCATATGATATGATGATGTTGCATTAAATGCCATTTCATTTAAAGGTAGATGTTTTGATTGGTGGCCCGATTTTCAACCTTTTTTCAGTTTGAGTTGCATAACTCCAATGGTTCTTATTTTAGAAGGACAATGTCACAATAAATTTGCCCATTGAATAGTACACAAACTGGCTGGTGGTTTACCACCTTTGGCAGTAATTCACCAAATGTTAGCCTATATTTTCGAAATGGAACATTTATAGCCCCTAAGCTTTTACAGACATAATGAGAAAAAAAATATGGGGATTCTCATTCTTCTGATAAAAAAAATCATACCTCCAAAAAGTGATCGGAACATACACCTAAGATTTCTGGACCCCACATCTAATACCATGAGAGAATGAACTAAATCTCATTTATTTTCATTTATGAAGTCTGGACCTAAAATCTGACACTTTTTGAAATACATTGTAGTCACCAAAATTTGAAGAAGAAAAAACGACCTTTGACCTTTAATATCTTAAATCATATCCAGTGCAGGATATAAAGACATTTTACTTTCTGGGGTACAGAGCAACCAGGGGACAAAAGTCATGCACTTAGGCAACCAAAAAAAGTTGACTTGCCCTTTCTGACCGACCCAAATTTTCGGAAATCTAGGGCCGCTATTTTTTTTTTTCAAAAATAAAAAATATATAAATAAAAATAAATTAAAATAAATTGAAAGAAGCACACAACAATATAAAAGAAAGATGAGAACATGTTTTTGAGTAGTACTGCTTGTTTAAAAATCATAAAAAAATCCCTAAAAAATCAACAACAATTTTTTCCTTCTTTAAAACGTGTTTTTGTGTAGTATCTCCCTGTAAAATTTTATAAAAAAAAGAAGAAAAAAAAAGAAGAAAAATCCAAGGATTCGAGATGAAGGAAATGAGTGTGTTGTACGATTGCACATCAAAATCATAATTCCAAAACTTCAACCAGACAGAGGGGCTATGAGTATGACAATTTTGAGCAATCCTGGATAAATTGATTTGACGGAATAAACTGTACACTTCATGACAAAATGTACAGGCAATTCATGCATGCAGTATACGGTTTATTCCGTTCAATCAATTTATCCCCCTAAAATACAGGATTGTCGAAAAGTGTACCATTTTTGTTTCTCTCATTTTTAGCTTTAACTTGAATCACTCAACATTTAATTAACAATAAATAATTGTTGTACCATCACGATTCTATCATGCGTCTGGTGCGAATCGCGACAACTGTTGTTTTGGAATGCAGTGAGTGCATCGCAAGACCGCATTCAACCTTGGGATGAACGCAAGCGCTCAGATCATTACGCTATGATCAACAATTATTTATTTTGATTATAAATTAATAGTTGTAGTCATAATAGTACTATTACAGTACTATAGGCAGTGATAGGTAAATTAATAATTGAACGAAAAACAACAAGCAGCGACTGCAGCGTATCGTGTACATTTCGTGAAGTGCGCACAACCATTCGCGTGATAATTTCGGGCACGATCATCTTTGTACTGCGTGCGCGTTGTTTACCTATAGTAGACTAAGTAAGTAGTACTACTACTAGGAAATACAGTAAGTCACTAGTCTAGTCACTCATGCCTTTAGTTAAAGTATGACTATTGTAGTATTATAGTATTATGAGTCTGTAAAATACAATAAAAAATAAATAAAATAAAAAATATCATAAATATAGTAAATTGACAGCGTATCGGGACGAGGTCATTCTTTTGCACTCGGTAAAATACGAGCCTTCTAAATTACACCAATCAGGGATAGCGCTACTGGGCCTACTGGGGGTTCTTGCGCGTTTAGCTCATATTTTTTCATTTTGGCGCAATAAATAAGCTGAAAATCCAAAATAACCCCTTATTTTTCATACTTTTAAGGGGTTCAGGGTTCTAAAAAACCCTAATTTAAAAACCTAGCGCTACCCCTGACACCAATCCAATTTGGTAGGGCAGGGCAGGCCTATATTATACAGAGTGAGTTCTCCAGCAAGATTAAGAAGCAGAATTCTGAACTGTTTACTTGTATGCATGTATGTATTGACATAAAAATGCGAGTCTAGAAAACGTAAATTATTAGGAATTATAAAACACGATTTAGAAACAAAATAATTCCGTTGGTGTCTTAATACTTACATGATTTAGCTGAACGAGTAGCGTACGCTAACTAAATTGATTTAACGCAAAATTCAATAATTTGGATCCGCGAAAAACGTCACCCAGTAGATGGAAATTCCCTGTTTCGCAAAATCTCACTTCCGCTTTCCCGATTATTTACCAATGTGAACTACCCAAATAACCGTTTGGGCGCAAATGATTCCAATTGCATACGACGTTGAGGGCTCTATCGCGCACTGCCAGCAAAGTCTGAGCAAAGCCAGACGACGCTGGACACAATTTTGCCTAAATATCAAGGACTCAGAACGACAAGGCTATCTCCATTTTGACCATTTTGAGAAAAAGACTAGGCCTATATTTGAATATTTTTAAACCCATTGGGGAGATGGCGATGAGGCCTTGTATAAAGGCTATAACTTTGAAGTGGTTGTGTTATGGAGACAAGTCTGTGTTACTGGAAAGTGAATTTCTTTAGAAAATGTTGAAGGCATATTATGTGATCTTTTCCAGGGAGCGCCCTCTATTCATGATTTATTTTAGAAGTAGATTTTCTTGCAGATTTACATTTTTGATCATAAATCGTACATTCATTCCAAGATACAGAGCGATACGATTCCTAATTACCTCAAAATCATGGTTTTAGAGTGAATTTAGACTAGAGTAAAATAAGTTGTCGGTAATCCGACAGTTTATTTTCACTCTAAAACCATGATTTTGAAGTAATTAAGAATCATATCGCTCTGTAATTTGGAATATATGTACAATTTATGATCAGAAATGTAAATCTGCAAGAAAATATGCTTTCAAATTTTTTTCGATGTTGAGGGCGTTCCCTGGAAAGATCACATATTATACCTTTAATACAAATCTCATTTTTGATGGAGATGGCTCAGATGAGGCCTTGTGTTTCTGAACCCTCGATATGCTGGTGCCGCCACTAAGTTGTAACGTTTGTTTGTTTGTTTACACGGTCGGTCCATTCCATACAGACACACGCTTCACGCTTGTGACCTGAAAGGACCAGGCTCAAGCAAAATTACTCGGGCCTGGCTTAATAACATAAGCTAAAATTGCTAGGGTTAATGTTGTGGCAACGATGATTTCTTGCCTAGAGTCCAACTTCATTGACTACTACGGGGCCAACAGGAACCCCCCCCCCCCCCCCCCCCCCAAAAAAAAGGTGCAAAACATGTGTTTTTGGTCACTGGTATGAAAAGAAGTTGAATCCCACCTAAAATGTGTTATTCAAAAAATAAAAGGCCTTTAAGAGTCAAGAACTTGAGAGCGGATGGGGCCGGGGGGGGGGGGGGGGGGGGGGGGCGTCCGCCGATTATTTCAACAACAACAAACACTTTGTCAAATTGGAAGATGAAAAATGGGTCGGTCGGCCCCGTAGAACAGGGCTTTTTTAAAAGCTTAAGGAGGGAGGACAATAATGATAGAGAAAGAATTTGAATGAACTTATCCACGATCTGATGGAGAAATATATATATGACCAAGGAGGTCTACTCTGGGGTTTCGTCATTACAGGCTGTTTTTGCTTTGTATATTAATTTATTTACTACTATATATCTGCTGTCCCTTTCTTTTCAACAGTTGTCCATATCAAGCCCCCTTTATCGGGCGCATTCAAGGTATCGAGAATTACCCAAAAGCTCAGCTCAATTAGGTAGATTTTTAAAAAAAACACAGATTAATCCATTAGTGATGATCATTGTGCGTTTGGTTTAGGCTGTACGGTATGGGTGAGATATGCCGTTATTATGTTATTAGAAAACATAGTAAGTTCCTAGTCGATCGGGAAGGAAGTGGTACAAAAACATGGTTTTCATCTCCTTATCCAGTATTTGATAGAGTTGGGCATTATCAGTATTCCGATTCAAATTCGGACTGGAAAAAAGAAACGTCGATTTGCCGATTCCATCTTATTATTTTGATGGCTAACTATCATTCATTTTGTAATCCATAAAACGTTTGAAACGGTTCTAGACTAATCTGAAAGCAAGGGTGAAAAATATAGTTACGCCACTAGTGGTAATAACGGGGACAATCAAGAAATCAACTAAACCAAAAGGTCGACTGAATATGAAGCTAATTGTTAACATTTATCATGTTATAAATAATTGCTATCTTCAGTATAGTAAAAACAAAAAGGGATCCATCCAAATCCAATGCTACCTACTGGAGGTACTTTATTCCGGTACTATTGCTATCTCTTCAGAAAATAGCAACAAATTTTAAACGGGTTCCAAGTTCATTGTAATCATGGCAATGGAAAGTCACTCATCATTTAACTTGATAAAAGGTGATTTTAAAATGTTTCCACTAACCACTCGCGTCGAAGTTTGCACATTATTGGAAATTCATAGTAATTGGTACTAATAGTCATAGCCTATTTTGAGTTCTCATATTCAGGGCGTATTACGAGAATCAGTTTCCGCCAATTCCTTTTATAGAAATTCACAATTCGTGTGACGTGACTTGTATATAAGATAATAGAAATCGGAATATTACCTGACATCAGTGGCGTAATGTTAGGGAGCAGGGGCATTTCATGCTAAAAAGAAGGCTTTCCCCCTGATGGCCCACCCCCATGTATAAATGGCAAATTATAGTCGGTTATGCACACCCCCACAGGCCTGACACATTTCTAAACAAGTTGCGGCAAAACAACAGGTCCTCGCAAATCTTTTTTTATCTAAGGATGGGTGTTGTTTACAATTCAAACTCATCCTGAACTTAACATCATTGTTTATAATGATGACATTGATGGAAAAGGCTCGCCTATGATCTGATGATGGTCGCACATGATACAAACAGAATAATAATATGTGAGCGTCTAAATTACCGTCAACCGATTCAACGCTTCTGCTTGTTTTGGCCATGGATTTTGGCCCAGGATACATAATTTAAGAAGGGTACTAATGTGGCCCTTTTATTTCAGAGTCTCAATGGCACGTTTTACACCATCCATAGGCCTACAGAACAATTATTTTGTTCGCAAACCTTAACAGTTTCTCAAAAGGGTTCTTATAATATGGAGAAATGCGTTTTGAGGAACTCTTTTCCCTATTTTCGCACCGACTGCAGTCTGTGTAGGTTGGTTATTTCGCACAGAAGGAAGGGAGTCTGTTTTCACACCCTGACTGAACATGTTTGTTCATGGTAATTTACATTCTTTTTGTTGCTTTTCTTGACGAAAGTGACAAAATGGAAATAATGTGTAAATCAGTCAATGTTCATGGTTTCGCGATCGAAAGAATGAAATCCATAGGATATTAACAAAGTTAGCTATTATTAAGTAAAGAAAATGGTACATAACTCTCACCAATTTTTGAGTATGGTGCGGGATCGACACTTTTAGAGCTATTTGCAAGATATCGACGCTATCTACTGTACTTCGCCTATGGAGGGAAATCCCTTTTCCAACAGTTACATGGCTAATTCGCTATTCGTAAGAGCAATATCCTAATTATCGGAGACTAGGGCGCTAGTTGCTAATTTGTACTTAGAGGGTTTTGTGTATTTTTTATTTATGAGTTGTTTGTCTGTGTTTATATTTAATTGTGGTCGCGATACTACCGCGCTATTAGGCTATTTAGGCCTAGCTATTAAAGGAATTTTACAAATGATGGTGTTATTGCACTGTGTCACGGGGCTATCGCGCTATTAGGCTATTTAGCTATGGAATTTTATCAAAGGATGATATAGTTGCAAAGGGTCGCGTGGCTACTGCGCTATTACGCTATCTGGCTATTGATGGAGTGTAACCAATCATTGCATTATTGCACAGGGTCGCGGAGCTATCGCGCTATTAGGATATTTAGCTATTTAATGGATTTATCAATTGGACAGGGTCGCGTGGCTACCGCGCTATTTGGATATTTAGATTGAAGGAATTTATCAAATCATAACATTTTGCACAGAGTCGCGTGGCTATCGCGCTATTAGGCTATTTATCTATTGAAGGAATTTAACAAATGATGATATTATTGGGCAGGGTCCCGTGGCTAACGCGCTATTTGGATATTTAGCTATTGAAGGAATTTATTAAATGATAATATTTTGCACAGTGTCGCGTGTCTATCGCGCTATTAGGCTATTTAGCTATTGAAGGAATTTAACAAAAGATGATATTATTGGACAGGGTCTTGTAGCTAACGCGCTATTAGGCTATTTAGCTATTGAAGAAGTTAACCAATTATTGTATTATTACACAGGGTCGCGGGGCTATTACGCTATTTGGATATTTAGCTATTGAAGGAATTTATCAAACGATAAAATTTTGCACAGAGTCGCGTGGCTATCGCGCTATTAGGCTATTTAGCTATGGAAGGAATTTAACAAATGTTGATATTATTGGACAGGGTCCCGTGGCTAACGCGCTATTTGGATATTTAGCTATTGAAGGAATTTATTAAACGATCATATTTTGCACAGAGTCGCGTGTCTATCGCGCTATTAGGCTATTTAGCTATTGAAGGAATTTAACAAATTATGATATTATTGGGCAGGGTCCTGTAGCTAACGCGCTATTAGGCTATTTAGCTATTGAAGAAGTTAACCAATGATTGTATTATTACACAGGGTCGCGGGGCTATTACGCTATTAGGATATTTAGCTATTGAAGGAATTTATCAAACGATAAAATTTGGCACAGAGTCGCGTTGCTATTGCGCTATTAGGCTATTTAGCTATTGAAGGAATTTAAAAAATGATGATATTATTGGACAGGGTCCCGTGGCTAACGCGCTATTAGGCTATTTAGCTATTGAAGAAGTGTAACCAATGGTTGTGTTATTACACAGGGTCGCGGGGCTTTTACGCTATTAGGATATTTAGCTATTGAAGGAATTTAACAAATGATGATATTATTGGACTGGGTCCCCTGGCTAACGCGCTATTAGGCTATTTAGCTATTGAAAAGTGTAACCAATGGTTGTATTATTACACAGGGTCACGGGGCTATTACGCTATTAAGATATTTAGCTATTGAAGAATTTATCAATTGGACAGGGTCGCGTGGCTACCGCGCTATTAGGATATTCAGCTATTGAAGGAATTTATCAAATGATGATGAATTGGACATGGTCCCGTGGCTAACGCGCTATTAGGCTATTTAGCTAAGTTTAACCAATAATTGTATTATTACACAGGGTCGCGGGGTTACCGCGCTATTAGGATATTTAGCTATTGAAGGAATTTATCGAATGAGAATATAATTGCACAGAGTCGCGTGGCTATCGCGCTATTAGGCTATTTAGCTATTTAAGAAATTATCGAATGATAGTATATTGCACCGGGTCACGTGGCTACCGCGCTATTTAGCTATAGAAGGAATTTATCAAATGATGATATCATTGCACAGGGTCGCGTGGCTAATGCGCTATTAGGCTATTTTGGTGTTGAGTTTAACAAATGATGATATTATTTCACAGGGTTGCGTGGCTACCGCGCTATTAGGCTATTTAGCTATTTAAGGCATTTAATAATTGATAATATTATGGCACAGGGTCATGTGGCTAACGCGCTATTTGGCTATTTAGCTATTGAAGGATTGTTATCAAATGATGATATCATTGCACAGGGTTATTTAGCTATTTAGCTATTTAAATAATTTAACATTTGATGATATTATGGCACAGGGTAGCGTGGCTAACGCGTTATTTGGCTGTGTAGCTATTGACTGATTTTAACAATTGATGATATTATTGCACTGGGTCGGGTGTGTACCGCGCTATTAGGCTATTTAGCAGTTTAAGGCCTTTTTGAAATGGTGCTATCATTGCTTTGGGTTGCGTGGCTATTAGGTTATTTAGCTATTGATGGAATTTAACAAATGATTATATCATTGCACAGGGTCGCGTGGCTAATGCGCTATTTTGCTATTTAGCTGTTGAAGGAATTTAACAAATGATAATATTATTTATTGGGTCGCGTGGCTACTGCGCTGTGAGGCTATTTTGCTATTGTAGGATTGATCAAATGATGATATTATTGTACAGGGTTACGTGGTCATCGCGATATTAGGCTATTTAGCTTTTGAATGAATATACCTATTGCTGATGTCATTGCACAGGGACGCATTGCTAGCGCGCTTTTTGGCGGGTGTTTCCGTAACCTAACATACTTTATCAGACACATTGACACACTTTCATCGGACTCAATTATTGTAGGCGTTTGATGAACTCCTGAAATTAACTGACCCCTGGAATGGCTATGTCATTAAATAAACTTACCCTCTTTTTTATTTCAGGGGAAGTAAGTTTTTTTGATGGCATTTCAGAGGGAGTAATTTTATTTGATGTAACAGCCTCTTACTTCAGAGGGGTTTTGATGGAACAGCTTTTTATTTCCATCAAATAAACTTACCCCCTCTCAAATAAAAGGTTGTTTCACACTTACTCCCTCTGAAATAAAAGGAGGTGACACCAAATAAACTTACTCCCTCTGAAATTCCATCTATTGAAATGTCTATAGCCGAAATAAAGGAGGGGATAAGTTTATTTGATGGGGAAGCCTTTTATTACAGAGGAAGTAACTTTAATTGATTGAATAGTCATTTCAGAGGGGGGAAGTTTGTTTGATTATACAGCCTTCTATTTCAGAGGGGTAAGTTTATTGATTGGATTAAAAAGGCTTTCTCTTAAAATCACTTACTCGCTCTGAAATAAAAGGCTATTCTACACTTACTCCCTCTGAAGTAAAAGGATGTTACATGAAATAAACTTACTCCCTATGAATTTCCATTTAATAATCTTAATACCTCTGAAATAAAGGAGGGGTAAGTTTTATTGATGGAATAGCCATTTTTAGGGGTAAGCTTATTTGATGGAATAGCCACCTTTTTTGGACGTTCATATGTGTACTATTTATTTTGTTAAAGGTTTATAGTGTAGGCCTACACTATCCATTGATCATCACGTTTATTGCAGCTATCAGTCGAAACAATTGTATACTCAATTAGTTGTTTAAGATACAAAGAAAATATGATATGATATTGCAGCATTTGTATAATTTGTATCGAAATGATGACAATAAAAAACACGTTCCAATCCCGAACCAGAACGCGCATGAAAAATATTGTGCATATAGTTTGTATCTATCGTCTTTTCTTTCTAAGGCACCATACGCTTTTAACCAATACGTCAACGCACCAGGAATACATATTTATGCATACAAAATCAACAAAATAGATACTTTCAAATGTAGTGCGATCAACTTTAATGTTTGGCAAATTCATGTCAACAAATGAAGAAATATACTCTGTATCTAATTGTTTGTTAATAAACAATACGTTCCAAACCTGTACCAGAACGAGCATACAACTTGTTAATATAGTTTTTGTCTATCAGCTTTTTAATCCACGTTTATTGCAGCTATCAATTGAAACAATTGTATACTCTATTAGTTGTTTAGGATACCAAAGAAAATATAATATGATATTGCAGCATTAGTATCGAAATGTTTGACCAAAAAAAACGTGTCCCAACCAGAACCAGAACGAGCATAAAAATTCCACTGTCATGTCATTTAGTATAGTAGGTGAATTTGGATTATTATGATTTATGAACTGAAAATAAATATCTTGTGTTGGTGCATTCTGTTCTCTAGGGACTTTCTTTATGGGCTCGTCATAATAAAAGAGTGAAAAACATTCAACATATTCTTGTTCACTAAAATACTAAAAAATACCGGTTTCACCGCCTTTTAAGTTCAACAACCCCCACCCCTCGCATGTAACCTACAAAATTCCTTAGCATATACCTCAAACATACAAAGGCCCTATATTGATTTATTCTAAAAAAAAAATCGGGGGAGGGGCCTTGGAATATTCTTAAATTTACGCTTTTAAGGACGACGCAACATCCTCTGTCATGTCATTTAGTAAATTAGGTAATTGCCCCCCCCCCCCCCCCCGGATCAATAAGTACCGGTTCACCATGTTAACTAAAACACTAAACAAGACCAAAATGACGGGGGAGTGGCCTTTTACAACGACGCCACACCGCCTTTGCAAACCATCCCGTAACATATCTGTTTTTACCACCTAAGTAAAAAACCCTCTCAAACATACAATAATCCCTATTTTGGAATATTCATAAATTTACGCTTTTAAGAACGACGCAACATCCTCTGTCATGTCATTTAGTAAAGTAGGTAAAGCACCCCCCCCCCCCCCCCCGATCAACAAATTCTTGTTCTTGGAATATTCATAAATTTACGCTTTTAAGAGCGACGCAACATCCTCTGTCAAGTCATTTAGTAAAGCAGGTAAAGGACCCCCCCCCCCCCTCCGCAACATCATCTGTCATGTCATTTAGTAACACCGCCTTAACATCTGTCATGTCATTTAGTAAAGTAGGTAAAGGACGCCCCCCCCCCCCCCCCCCCCCTTCGGATCAACAAATTCTTCCGAACATATCTGTTTTTACCACCTAAGTAAAAAAACCCTCAAAACATCTAATAAACCCCTTTTTGGAATATTCATAAATTAACGCTTTTAAGAACAACGCAAGAACGACGCAACATCCTCTGTCATGTCATTTAGTGAAGTAGGTAAAGCACCCCCCCCCCCCCCACCCCCTGATCAACAAATTCTTGTTCTTGGAATAATCATAAATTTACGCTTTTAAGAACGACGCAACATCCTCTGTCAAGTCATTTAGTAAAGCAGGTAAAGTAAAGGACGCCCCCCCCCCCGCAACATCATCTGTCATGTCATTAGTAACACCGCCTTTGCAAACCATACCGAACATATCTGTTTTTACCACCTAAGTAAAAAAAACCCCTCTCAAACATACAATAAACCCTTTTTGGAATATTCATAAATTTACGCTTTTAAGAACGACGCAACATCCTCTGTCATGTCATTTAGTAAAGTAGGTAAAGGACCCCCCCCCCCCCCCCCCCGATCAACAAATTCTTGTTCTTGGAATATTCATAAATTTACGCTTTTAAGAACGACGCAACATCCTCTGTCAAGTCATTTAGTAAAGCAGTTAAAAGACCCCCCCCCCCCCCCCCCACCCCCGCAACATAATCTGTCATGTCAGGCGCGGCGGAGCGTATTTGAAAATGGGGGGGCACGAAAATGACGATCATGCAAGCGAAACGAGCGAAGCGAGTGGAGCGCCTTGCGGCGTGGGGTCCGGGGCCCGCTTAAGGGCCCCGGGAAATTTTGGGTTTTGATATGAGCTCAGGGGCCATTTCATGGCGTATTTTGGTATAATTAACACATTCATGACATTGTAAAAGGCTGTACTTTATACAGCAATAATTAAAAAAAATTAAAAAATCCGCAACAAGATGAAAATGCTCTCATACTTTTGGACGGAAAAAACTACTATGGACTGAGACGAATTCGTCTCAGCTACAACATAAGAAGGACGTTGATACTCTCAATCAGTGGCAGTACCACCAGCATAAAGAAAATGGAACCAAAGGGTGTTTCGTGAAAAAAAAATTGGCAATGAAAAACGTTCGTTTTAAAATGCGCGCGAAGCGCGCGAAATTTTTTGGGTTTTAATGCAAAATTGCCTGTAGTTTAAGAGAATTTCATGTATTTTTGACACTAAATGTCAATCTTTTCAATTATTTTGGGGTCAAAAATGTTGTGGAGCTCGATTAAAGGAGTTCAGCCACAACTTTTCTAGGGGGGCACAGTGCACATGGTGTCCCACCACTTTCACGGATGGGGGGCACGTGCCCCCCTGGCCCCCCCGGTTCCGCCGCCCTTGTGTCATGTAATTTAGTAACACCGCCTTTGCAAACCATACCGAACATATCTGTTTTTACCACCTAAGTAAAAAAAACCTCCAAACATCTAATAAACCCTTTTTTGGAATATTCATAAATTTACGCTTTTAAAAACAACGCAACATCCTCTGTCATGTCATTTAGTAAAGTAGGTAAAGAACCCCCCCCCCCCCCCCCCCCCCCCCTCCTGATAAACACATTCTTGTAATTGGAATATTCATACATTTACGCTTTAACATCATCTGTCATGTCATTTAGTAAAGTAGGTAAAGGACCGCCCCCCCCCCCCCCCCCCCCCCCCTTCGGATCAACAAATTCTTGTTCACTAAAACACTAAACAAAACCTGTTTTACCGCATTTTTAATTCAACAATCCCCACCCATCGGATGTAACCTACAAATTCCTTAGCCTATACCTTAAACATACAAAGGCCCTATATTAATTTATTCTAAAAAAAGTCGGGGGAGGGGCCTTGGAATTCTGAAATTTACGCTTTTAAGAACGATGCAACATCCTCTGTCATGTCATTTAGTAAAGTAGGTGAATTTGGATTATTATGATTTATGAACTGAAAATAAATATCTTGGGTGTTGGTGCATTCTGTTCTCTAGGGACTTTCTTTATGGGTTAAATTCCTTAGCATATACCTCAAACATACAAAGGCCCTATATTATTTTATTCTAAAAAAAAAGTCGGAGGGGCCTTGGAATATTCTTAAATTTACGCTTTTAAGAACGACGCAACATCATCTGTCATGTCATTTAGTAAAGCAGGTTAAGGACCCCCCCCCCCTCAACAACCCCCACCCCTCGGATGTATTCTACAAATTCCTTTGCCTATACCTCAAACATACAAAGGCCCTTAATAATTTATTCTAAAAAAAAGGTCGGGCGGGGCCTTGGAATATTCTTAGGCCCTTAATAATTTATTCTAAAAAAAAAAGTCGGGGGCGGCCGGGCCCTTGGAATATTCTTAAATTTACGCTTTTAAGAAGGGGCGGGCGCCTTTAATAACGACGCATCCTACTAGAACCCTAGAGCTCTTAAGGTTCTATAAAGAACAATTAACATTAAGAGAACGTTGGGCAAACAATTTACCCAACGTTGGTTCAACTATGAACAACCCCGTTGTTGGGTAAATAATTACCAACGTTTGGTAAAATGTTGGCTAATTTGCGCCACCTAGAACAAATTAGAAATTAACGGTAGCAGACCAAAATAGACAATTAGCCAAATAGCCAATTAGCTAAATAGCCAATTAGCCAAATAGCCGGATGCCCCGTAGTTAAAAACCCACTTTTTTCATTCTGAAATAATGATATTTTGATAGCGAATTAGCTACATTATCTCCATGTTTGTGGTATTTAGATATTAGGCCTACAGGCCAACAAGCAAATTAGCGTAAATAGCTCTTGATATCTTGTTATTTACGCAATTTCGCAATTACGATATACATTTTGAAATAGCGAATTTGCCACATTATCTCTCTGGTCGAGGATATTCAGATAATACTTGCCAAAAAGCGTATTAGCTCTTGATAGCAAATTAGCCACATTAACCCATATATGAATTTTGAAAAGGGAATTAGCCACATTAGCACCTTGAATTATACATTATACATTAATACAAGCTACTTGAAAAATGCATTATACAATTAGCCGCCGCTAATCGTAAGATATTAGGCTATATCCACGCTATAACGCTATCAAGGTATTTTTAGGTTTCTATTAGCGAATTTGCCAATTATACACCTTAATCATTAATAGCTTCATTATCACTCTCAATTATACACTATACATTAGCCTTCGCTATAAATTTTAAAATAGCGAATTTGCTGTACATTATCTCCCTGGTCAAGGATATTCAGATAATACTTACCAAAAAGCAAATTAGCGTATTAGCTCTTGATAGCAAATTATCCACATTAGCCCCTTGAATTATACATTATACAATAGCTAACGCTAATGTAAATATCGATTATACAATAGCTTCCGCTAATAGTAATATATTTAGGCTATTTACGCTATTGCGATATTTGGATTTTAAAAAGAGAATTAGCCACATTAGCACCTTGAAATATACATTATACATTAGCAAAAGCTACTCGCAAAATGAATTATACAATTGCCGACGCTTATAGTAATATATTTAAGCTAATACGCTATTGCGATATATCAATTTTGAAAAAGGAATTAGCCACATTAGCCCCTTGAATTATACATTATACATTAGCACAAGCTACTTTAAAAATGCATTATACAATAGCCGCCGCTACTCGTAAGCTATTTTGGCTACTTACGCTATTGCGATATATCAATTTTGAAAAAGGAATTAGCCACATTAGCACCTTGAATTATACATTATACATTAGCGCAAGCTACTTGAAAAATGCATTATACAATAGCCGCCGCTAATCATAAGATATTAGGCTATTTGCACGCTATAACGCTATCGGGCTATTTTGCTTTCTATTAGCGAATTTGCCAAGTATACACCTTAATAGCCGGAAAAGACTCGAGCTGGTGTATTTCAAGCGACAGCGTACCTACTCTTCATATGTTAATTTTACCAATAAAGTAACCATTCAGTTTACTGATAATTGGCACGAGTTAACGGTAGTTGCTTTATGCGTGAGTTATCATGTCAGCTACCTTCATCAGTGGCGGATCCAGGAAAATGTTAGGGGGGGGGCCCAAAAAAAAGAATTTTTGCCGGTACCATCCAAGCGGTGCGCAGCACCGCCCTCCGAGCTATGCTCGGACAGGGGGGTGGATGAGGGGGGATGTGCCCCCCTCAGAAGTAGAAAATTTTTCAATTTCCAAACTCATTTGGTGCGATCTGGTGTATACTTTTGACCAACATTTTATCAAAAAGCCACCTCTTCATTTCCAATAATTTTTTTTTTTTTTTTTCAATGCACGAAAGAAGTTGAGCATATTATACCGATATATTTTTGATTTAAGTATAGATGATTTGAAAGGTCGAACAGGGGGGAGTCTGAGGGGGGAAGTGCCCCCCTCAGAAGTAGAAAATTTTTCAACTTTCGAACTCATTTGGTGCGATCTGGTGTATACTTTTGACCAACATTTTATCAAAAAGCCACCTCTTCATTTCCAATCAATATATATTTGTTATCAATGCAAGAAAGAAGTAGAGCATACGACGTATATACTGATTTTTTCTTAATTTAAGTATAGATTGTTTAAAAGCTCGAACAGGGGGAGTCTGAGGGGTGATGTGCCCCCCCCCCCCCCCCCCTCTTCTTCCTCTTTATTTTTTCCTTTTTTTTGTTGTTTTTCCTTCTTTTTTTTCCCTTTTTTTTCTTCTTTTTTTTGGTAGGGGGGGGGGGGGCCCGGGCCCGTCGGGCCCCCCCCCCCCCCCCTGTATCCGTCCGCGCCTGACCTTCATAACAGTGTAGGGGACTGTACATTGACAATGTGATGTCAAACGGGTATAATTTCATACCGTCTGGCGTAGAATTATATTAAAGTTCGTTTCATGGTAATAAATCCCGGTTATAACGGTGACGTTAATATCACAACAGTGTAGCAAAAACAGTGTTGCTGGTTGGCTCGGGTTGGCTCGCCCAAGCAGTACAGGCGCGAGCGAGGCCTTGGACAAATATACAAATATAACCTTGATATATTCGCGTATCGCGTGTTAATAGCCAAATATTTAATATATAACACACACTATTACTCGTGGGAAAGGAGTGAACCCCCAGTGCCAGAAAGCCTGCCACCCCCATATAGCCTACGCTACTGCGGTATTATAGTTGATTCCCCCCCCCCACCCCCCCCCCCCCCCGACCCCTCCCCACGACAATCAGAATTCCAAACAAACAGACCTTGCATATTATTATTAATAAAACCTCAGACTACATGTACATATATGTCCACGACTTATAGATCATTGGGCGCCAACACGATTCATCTAGCAACATTTCAAAAAACACTCGACCTGGGGGATTTCAGGCGACAGCGTACCTAGTATTTACGATTTACACCAACTTAGGCGTGCTAAACGTGACGATAGTTATTTATCCAAAAGTAGGTACGCAGTCGCTTGAAATCCCCTAGGTCGACCCCAATCGCGTAATTCGCCTTAATAGCTTCATTATCACTATCAATTATACACTATACATTAGCCTTCGCTAATTTGCTATTTACATGGCTATTTGCGATAGTGTACGATCCCGCACCTTAGTGCAATTTTTTGCTTTGTCTGAGATATCTATAAATAGCTTCAATTAAAACAATTTGTCTAGCTAAGCATTTATAAATAAGCAGGGGTGTGACCTCCACGGACGTATAGTATAGTACATGTATATACTCTGTATAGTAACACAGATTTAGGAGGCTATTAAGCATGAACGCATGCTATTAAGTGCAGGTTGGTGACCTCAATACAAGTAATAGTTGTAGCACGAGTGGAACATTTTACATGTACGCAACCCAAAATGATATATGGCTTTAGTCTCCATATGGCTTTAGTCTCCACTTGAACTCAGTTGAATTAAAATGTTGTGTTGATACCTGTCAGCCCAAAATGTTAGTACTGGTTCCGCTTCTGCCATCGATATATTATAGCTCATACATCTCAAAACAAGCCAGACAATCCAGAGCATATCTGCCCGGGGGGCACTGACATTTGAAAAGGGTATAGGTATGTGCTGCGCTGAAGACCCCCTTTTTCACCCTCTGCTGCTAGTTCTTATGACCCCCCTTTTGAGCCTGCATTAGTTCTTAATTCAAAAATCGCGAAATTTTGCGTTCCAAAGCCCCAATTTTGTGTTCCAAAGCCCCAATTCTTCGAAAATTTTGCGTTATTAAACTAAAATAAATCGAAAATTGAACTATAGGCCAGTTCTCAAGACCTATTTGGAAAACAATCAGTTCCTAAGACCCTATTTTTCGTCATAAAATCCACTCAGTTCAGTTCTGTAGCCCCCCTTTTTGAGACCCTGGGCGGCACACCCCTACCCAGAAAAAGTTGAGTGCCCCCCCCCCCCCCCCCCCCCCCTTGTCTAGACTTGTCTGGCATAATGTAAACATTAGCTGCCCCTTGTTTTGGCCGTAAAACCTCTGGTTTGTCTCAACTGGTCTGGTGGTTTATCTGGCTAAGATTAGAATACCCTATCATTGAATTCCCCGGTATAAATTGTATGAGTTGAACAATAATTGTTGGTAGGGTAGATAAAGTGGCCTGCTTGTCAGCAATAGTCATACATGGATCGACTAGAGTGGAAACATAACTTAGATAAGATTCCACTATAAACAGAGTGTCTGTGGTTTTCAAACCATGACCTAGAGCGTACAAGTGTATGCAGCCCTCTACATGTATAGCGGTTTGGGTAAATAACGTTTCCCTTTAAAGGGAAAGCCAAAACTAAGATATTTCTGTCAGAAGGGTGAATAATGCCCAGGAAATTAGTCTACTGTAAGTAATCGTGTCGGGTCCTTTTACTCACAATATGCGCCGTGCACAAAACGTAATCGAATTTTGTCAGACTTCTCTATTTCAGACTCAAAATTTCAATTTTTTACCTTTTACCTAGGCCTTTTCAGCCTCTGAAGGCTGAAGCCCTCTTTAAGCATCTTCCCTCTGTGTCTATCTTGTGCTTCTCTTGTCCATGTCGTTCCTCTGTATTCAGTTAGCTCGTCTCTCCATCTTTGTTTCTGCCTGCCTCTTCTCCTTTTGCCTGTACGGGGTTGCCATTTTGCCACTCGGTTGTTCTTATTGTCCACCGATTGTCGTTCTGTCTCGCGATATGTCCTGCCCATCTCCATTTCATTTCCTTGATTTTTTTAATGATGTCTTTTACTTTGGTTTTATTACGAATGGTAGTGTTGTTTAACTTGATTAGACCTGGAGCTGTACAGTTCCTGGTAGAACTCTGCGCAGACGTTGAGCACTTCTCCCCTATTTGTTGTTGATGTTCCGGTCCATCTTTCTTTTTCATCTGTCTTATTCTGGTTTTCTTGCTATTTAGTTTTAGTATCTGTTTTGGTCCTCTATCGCTTTCTAAGATGGATTCAATTTGTTCTCTTTCCTTTCTTCTGCTCCTGTGCCTTCTTTTCTTCCTTACCAATTTTACTGTGTCTTGGTAGTCTTTGTTTTGTTGTGTTGTCTTGTTGGCAGTTATCTTGAGTTTTTGGAGGAACATTTTTCTCTCTACTAAGAGGGATTTTTTTCGAAGAGTCCGCACAATTTCCGTTTTTGGAGTTCTTGCGACGGACGCACAATCCTCCGATTTTGGAGGAGTTTTTGCGACGGGCGCAGCCTGGCTTACTCCGAAATGGGAGTAACTACACTGAAAAATAATTTGGTGTCATTTTGACACTAAAACAAGCGTCAAAAAATGGGTCCTCAGTTGGCCACATAAAGGTGTCAAATTGACACCATTATGGGTGTAAAATATGACACCTTAGGGTGTCATATTCATTTTGACACCTTTAGGTGGTTACCTGAGGACCCATTTTCGAAAATGCCATTACACCCCAAATGGGGTGTAATATTGACTCTCTTTAAGTGTCATATTGAGTTTGACACCCTAAAGGTGTCAAATTGACACCATTATTGGTGTCAAGTTAACACCATTATGGGTGTCAAATTGACACCTTTGGGTGTCATATTCATTTTGACACCTTTGGGTGGTTACCTGAGGACCCATTTTCGAAAAATGTCATTACACCCCAAATGGGGTGTAATATTGACTCTCTTAAGAGTCATATTGAGATAGCACATGTTTAGGAGCCGTTTTCTCGTCGCCATTTTGTTTGCATGTTACGAGCCGGTAAGACTGGTAAGTATACCGATCTGCTCCATTTCCAGACATTTTTGATAATAATTATGATACAATTAGCGTAATGTAAGACGTCCGTATGAAAAAGATGACCACTGAGCCAGATAAATCGGGCTACATGTATGTAATGTTGCACATATCATCGTATGCATGCATGACGAACACACACATAGTACTAGGTCCATGCACTGACACAGTCCAACAAAATGCTAGTCTCTGACTATGAAATTGTAATTCATTTCATCAGTTAGTTGGCGCAATATTAAACAACATGAACAAGGCTTACATTACGCTAATTGTATCATAATTATTATCAAAAATGTCTGGAAATGGAGCAGATCGGTACTTACCAGTCTTACCGGCTCGTAACATGCAAACAAAATGGCTACGAGAAAACGCATGCGTTGATATGTTGATAGACGCCCAAATTGGTGTCAGAATTACACCAATTGGTGTCAGAATTACACCAATTTGGTGTCAGAATTACACCAATTGGTGTCAGAATTACACCCGTTGGTGTCAGAATTACACCAATTGGTGTCAAAATTACACCAATTGGTGTCAGAATTACACCAATTGGTGTCAAAATGACACCAATTGGTGTCAAAATGACACCAATTGGTGTCATGCTGCTTCGACACCTCTAAAAACCGTGAGCTTTCCCGCCAACTATTGACGCCCTTGGAGTTATTTCAATTAATCTGACACCAGTTTTGGTGTAAATCACTAAATGATCACTGAAAGGTGTCCGTCGGACACTTAACGGTGTCAACGTAAATTATGTGCAAACCCATATCATTGACGATCGCACCAATTTTGGAGTCAAAATAACGCCTTTGTAAGTGTCATTAACAGTTGACTCCAAGAAGGCGTCGCTGTGACACCAATTTATTTTTCAGTGTATAAATGTGGGTGTGTTTTAACAAGTGTCAGGGGCCCTAAGGCTGAGTTCACATAGGAGTACTATTCGGGTATACGGTGCACGTTTTGCAGGGCACGCGTATAGCTTAAATCGAAACAATGTAATTTCATAATACCGGGTCACATAAGACGGCACTATTCGAAAAGGCCGTATACCTGCGTATAGTGTAGTATAGTATTGTTGAGATCTCGGATTCAACAAACTGCACACTATTTCACTTTACTTCTACAACTTTATTTCTCCGCTAACTTGAACTTTAATACCACTTACTAGGACGACTCCACTACAACAACTGACAAACATGTACACAATATTATTCTACAATATGGATGGTCACTGCATAATTAACATAATGTCAAAGGTTACCTATTATAACATGTATTATAAGATAAATTCAGGCCCTATGACACTATAAACTATTACCCAATGAGAATGAAGGATTGGCCTTACAATTAATACAATAGGACCCCAGCAACAGTTAAGTGGCAGGTCTAAGTACTAGACAGCTAAACAAATGGTGTTAATGTCACTTAAACATATAACAATAGAATTGATGTTCAAAGGGAGGATAAACCCATGGCACCAGATTATCTACAGGGATTATCCACGACTTAATGGCGTTGACACAGGTGTGTCCTATAAAAGCACTTCAATTTACTTCCTAATAACTAAGCCTAATTACTCTACATAATGTACAATCCAGAACCCAACACAATCCCCCTCTCAAAAATTACTGATCCCCAGATCAGTGTCCAAAAACATGCAAAATACAATTGAATTTTGAACAACAATAAAATATTGACCCACAAAAATACAAGCAATTGAAATAAATTGACTAATTGACTTAACATTTGGACAAATCAATAATAACTTGGATGCATACATTGCTTTAAACATGAATCAACTAATAATCAGAAGTAAGCAAAGCACTAAATATAGAAATGCCTTTAAAAAAAACCACAAATATTAACTTGATAATTGACAAATTATGTGGCACATACAATTTGGAACAATAAATTAATTTGGTAACTCCATCTATTCATCATGGAGCGGTTCCTGAAAAATCACTTTAAAACACTAAATAACAAAAATAAATGAAAGTAGTTAATAAGGATGAAAGAACATGGCAACTTGATTCATGCACAAATCAAATTACCATCGCAATTCATTTCCAAAGCCCTAGAATTAATTACATTGAATACAAATTCAATGCTAAATTTTGGAACACCACACATAATTAGTCAACATAAAACCCTGTATAAAACACAAATAAATATAATCTAACAACAGAACTGCGTGTCGTATGCACATAAATGGCACATACTTTAATCCGATTGGCTGGTTAAGGCAAGTCAAATCAAAGCAAATGTCAAAGATGTACATAAAACAAAATATTATGTCCAAATGATTTGCATAAAACATAAACATTGCATGCATACATGTAACTCAAATGCACAACCCTAAATATTGGAACACCCCAGGCTAATACCAGCTAATTAAAGCATGACAATCAACCTGCGAATGGCCCAACATCCAGTCATGAATTCAAGTTGAAAACAGATAGTTGTAACAACATAATTAAAGCAATATAAACTTCAACTTTGACACACGGAACTATTGGAATTCACATACACAATTGATTAATTTGAACAACCAAAATTTGTTGAGAAAAACCAAATTGAACCAAACAATGAAAATCAACAACAACATAGCCTGAATTTAAATATTCCTTGTTATCTCATAAATGAATGGTGATGCAACTTCTCCTCATAGTCATAAAACATAATCCAAACCAAACACATTCAAATCCACAAGTATTGTCCATCAATAGTTTATAGTTCACAACACTTTATCTCCACACTCACAGCTCAATGTCTTTGTACTTATTGAAACTTATTCCGCAAATTCACAACACTCAACCAACACGTCCGTAAGCTCCACATCGCTGCCAGATTATTATTTCAAAACACTCTATACCCTAAATCTCATATCCATCCAACTCCAACCACTGCCTACTTTGCACTGGCATGGCATCGCTCACACCATTTAAACAACACGGGATCGCACAGCGATCATCCAACTAAATCGCACAGCGATTGATCACTAAGTCAATGTTTCCATTTTCCCACTTCTCCTGGCACTCGTTATACCCAGGTCTCATCTGCACTGCACTCATCGGTACTCCCGATTCACTCCTCCGTACTCCCGATATCCCCTTCACTTCACTCATCGGTACTCCCGATATCCCCTTCACTTCACTCATCGGTACTCCCGATATCCCCTTCACTTCACTCATCGGTACTCCTGATATCACCTGCACTTCACTCATCGGTACTCCCGGTATCACTTTTTATACAAAATCAATGCTAACAAAATCCGTACCACATGCCACAAATCGTTGTTACTGTCCAAAAATCAATTTTCCAGTCCATCTAATCAGTCCGCTGTATAACCCTTATGTCACCCGCCACGACACTGACTTCCATTTGTTGCACTTTGGAAATCGTTCATGTTGTTAGTCACGGTTGATGTCATGTTGCTTTCACGGCAATCCTGCGCACAAGGTGAAGGTGTCCTGCTCCTTCGTCTTTCACTATTGTAACTGTTATACGCATTATTGTATGGGCATACAGAGGCTCGATGACCAAACTGCTGACAAGCATAACACTTCATGCTTTGACTCGGAGGTGGGGAGTGGCCCCTCTGTCTACTGTTTTGACATGGTGATCTATTTGGGCATCTCCTGGCAAAATGCCCAATTTCGTTACACGAGTAACATCTATCCCAGCTCCTAACATTCTCACTGGACTGCCCATCGATGTGCTGCTGCATCCTGTCTAGCTTCTGCGTTATAATGCGCATCTGATCGGCCATTTTGCACTCACTCTCCTTTGGCGTTGCTTCGGTTTCCATTTCTGCATCTCGCTGTATAAAGGTAACATCATCAACAGTTACTGTCCTCTCCTCTGTAACATTATCTACTGTCCTCTCCTCTGTAACATCGACCTCTCTTAACAAGTGCTCTTTCTCCATTTCTCTATCCGCCTGTGTTTGTTGCACTTTATCACACTGTTTCTGCTTCTGTTGTATCTCAATCTCCAGTATCTGTATTTCTACGTTCAAGCTCTCTATCTGTATCCGCATCAAGATAATCTTCATGTTCGTCTGCGTCATGTCATCTACATGTAGCTTTCTTCTTCCTGTGTTACCCGCCATATTTTCTGCTACGTGTGCAAGTCCACAATCCCACTTCTGACACCAATTGTTGAGATCTCGGATTCAACAAACTGCACACTATTTCACTTTACTTCTACAACTTTATTTCTCCGCTAACTTGAACTTTAATACCACTTACTAGGACGACTCCACTACAACAACTGACAAACATGTACACAATATTATTCTACAATATGGATGGTCACTGCATAATTAACATAATGTCAAAGGTTACCTATTATAACATGTATTATAAGATAAATTCAGGCCCTATGACACTATAAACTATTACCCAATGAGAATGAAGGATTGGCCTTACAATTAATACAATAGGACCCCAGCAACAGTTAAGTGGCAGGTCTAAGTACTAGACAGCTAAACAAATGGTGTTAATGTCACTTAAACATATAACAATAGAATTGATGTTCAAAGGGAGGATAAACCCATGGCACCAGATTATCTACAGGGATTATCCACGACTTAATGGCGTTGACACAGGTGTGTCCTATAAAAGCACTTCAATTTACTTCCTAATAACTAAGCCTAATTACTCTACATAATGTACAATCCAGAACCCAACAGTATATACCGGGAATCGTGCGTGTTCGATTTTCGTGCACCGTATACCGTCCTGTTTGGATGTAGCGGGCTGCAATTCGTGTGAGTTCAGGCGTTCCGAATTTCCCCTATCACGATTTATAAACAATTTATTGCGTAGAATAGGGTAAGTTAGAACAATAGGACAATAGGACGCCTTTGTACTATGCTTTTTCGGAATCCTTGTGCTCAGCCGAACAATTTGGTGTGCCATTTGAATTTTTGGCCCAGTATGGCGGCCATTTTGGAATTTTTGCTATAAAAGAACGTTCCCGTCACTTTTGAGAAATGCATGGGACCTCATTTTCTTTTAAAATGGTTCTAGTTGACAAGTTCACTAAGAAACTAAGGTAATGACTCTACTACGAGTAGGGCTCGCGTGCTACCCTATGTGACTCGCCGTGCCCGTATAGCGTATAGCGAATACCGAATAGCGTATAATAGCGAATACCGTATACCGTATACTCCTATGTGAACCCAGCCTAATGGCTACGAGCTGCGGTCAAATTTGCCTATGCTCAACCACCTCAAAAAACTTGCCAATGCTCAACCACCTCCGAAATTGGGAAAATCTCTTACTCAACAACTTGCCAACAACTCGCCTTTCGCACTTGTCAACAACTCGTCTTTCGCCCTTGTCGATAACTCGCCGTAACTCACCCATCCGCTAACTCGCCTTTCGCCCTTGCCAATAACTCTCCATAACTCACCTATCCGGTAACTCGCCAATTACCCAACCCCAGCTGCGGCGGTGTTCCGAAATATTTTTCCCGGCGTGACAGATTTCCCGGTAGATTAATACGCATGCGCACAAATCCTAGATATTATTTTGATTAAAGGCAGCTATTTCCTTTTTCTGCTCAAAGTAAGTTTACATAAACAGATTGATTGAGTTGACTAGTTGAGTGAGAGAACTTCACGAGATCACTTAAAAAAACAAAATGAGTGATGTCGTATCTCAAATTTGGTCGTTTTAATGAAGTCTTATCAGAATGAAGACTGAAGTCTAATCAGAAGAAGAAGACATGATGATGTGAGTTGGGCAAAATTAATTAGCGGCGGAAAAGTAACTTTATAATAAGCTTATTAAATTGTATAATTGTGATTACAAACACTTTTGTATTACAGGTATCTGGCCGTAGGCGTAGGTAGGTGTTGATAAATAATCCCAATGATGGTCATGGTGACATGATGGGTAGCTCTAATTGCAAGCAATTGGTACGTGAAGTTAGGTATAGGCCAGGGTAGCTCGTTCACGTAGCGTAGTGTTGTCGTTCCTCCCACTTTGTGGAGAGGAGATCAGTGATCGTGATCGTGACCTCGGACTATTAGTATTATTACTAGTCCAGGGATTGGGTAGCTTGTCATGCTTGTATATGAATATGGTCAAGGTGTATAGTGTCATATCACGACGTATGAGAGCTATGAAACAGAGCTAGGTGTATAGCCACCATGGTGGCTATACTATCGTTCATGCTTCACTCTAGTCTCTAGTCTAGGTAGGTAGTAATCTACGGGCCACTGGTCACGCAAAATTCACATTTACTAAATCTGAAATTGATTGAATGCAGCACTGCCGATTTTTCGAATATAAGTCAACTCGACGTTCGGTCAAGTCGACCGTTACGTACTCGACGGTTGACCAACTCGACAGTCGGGACCAACTCGACGTACGAACAAACTCGACTCGCCTATACCAACTCGACAGATGGTTGAATGCGGCTCGCGACATGATGAGATAGGACTGATGGGATGGGTGAATGAGCAGTGACAGCTAGGGAATTGAATCTCGCGATACGGTGTAAGACCGGGGCGCAATTTTGTTTTTTACTATAATCAACATTTGTAAAATTATTTATTTCGTTTTAATACGGAATAAAGCAAAATTCACTGAATGAAATGATTTTCTTTTTTAAATTTAAGAAGTCAACTGATTTTACAAATGTTTGGGGAATATTTTACCAATACATACAATATTATAAACAAAACACACTTTGACGCCTGACGCGTGGAAAGTGTTAACACACTCTCCAAGCGGCAGGCGTCTGCAATCGACCTTCCAAAAGTTGCACAATGTTTCAAAAATGTCAAAATTGTTGAATTTCGTCAGGCGTCCGCAATCGACCTTCCAAAAGTTGCACAATGTTTCAAAAATGTCAAAATTATTGAATTTCATTACCATTATTTGGATTGGAGTCACCGTGTCAAATGCAAGTACAAATATGCCTAGTATTGGTTCAGTACAATCTTGAGATTAGGTGAGAGACTAAAGGTTTCTGAAAAAAATGTTATTGGTAACATAATAGCCGCGTAAAGGGTTAAGTAATACCTACTTAATAAAAGCTAATTACTTTTTAATGTTGCCGCCACAAACAACGCAGCCTTTCATTTAACACTGTCAATCACTATCGAACTGCGACAGTAATTATCTTTTGGAATTTGCTATATTATTTATATAAATTGTAATAGGATTAACTGGCTGCAAATTACAAATCAATGTTCCGATCACTTTTTGAGGCTATGATTTTTTTTCAGCAATCAGAACATCTACCTTTAACCAAAGACTTTACACAGTGTGTGTAATGCCTTGCTTTAACACATGCCTGCATTCACCCAGTGCACGCCCTACATCAGTCCTATTGCGAGAGGAAGGCATTGCAATCACCCATCCACATGGAGTTATTTTACCCGGGATTTCCCCGCTACAGTCGCCCCATGCTCATGCACCCATCCCATCAGTCCTAGCTCATCACGTCGCAAGCATTCAACCATCCGTCGAGTTTGTTATAGGAGAGTCGAGTTGACGAAGCGTCGAGTTTGTTCGTACATCGAGTTGGTCTGACCGTCGAGTCAGTCAACCGTCGAGTATGTAACGGTCGACTTGACCGAATGTCGAGTTGACCGGGTACCGATTTTTCACCTCAATATTTTCCCCAAAATGAGGATGCTTGATCAAAATTAATAAACTCAATGTATTACTACTATTTTTACTAACTAATAATCAAAACAATAATTTGTAGATCACAGTGCCATGATCTGAGCGTTCGCGATACTACAAAGGTTGAGCGTGTCCAAGGCCGAATAAAAAATAAACATGTTTGATGTCCCCACCCCCCCCCCCCCCCCCCCCCCACCCGCTTCCTTTTTTGAAGATTTTGCAATTTTATTTTTATTTTGCAAACTTTCAGTCATAACTTTAAAAAAAAATGTTTCAGAAGTTTAAACCAAGGAGATATGATAACTCCTTGTTTAAACCTTTCATATAGTTTTGCAAATTATATAAGTTGTGGAAGATTCTGTTATCACTAGATGGGTGTAGCTCTCAAAATAACAAAAATATAAAGGGCCTCCTCCTTTTTCCAGACACCTCGCCAAATAAGGCCCAAAACGCTGTTAAAGGAAGATTTAGGTTGGTTTTCAAATAAAAAAATTAAAATTAAAAGCCCCTCATCGTCCTATTTTTCCAAAACCCGGACGTGAAACATGTTTTATTTTTTATTTGACCTTAAGGGAAGTGTCAACCCTAATATTTTGATGATCAACTTTTGCTTCTAAGTTTGAGAATATTGAATCAAAGTACATAAAAGTATACATTTTTACAAAGGAAATTTGATAGAGAATCCGATGGTGATATCAATGTGATACCAAATAAACTAAATTTTGAGAAATGAACCAAAAAGAGATTTTTTTACCCCAAATTTTTCAGACAGCATAACTAAAAAATAAAAAATGGTAATTTGTTTTAATATACATTTTTGTAAACAGGACAATTTTGTCTAGGAGGCAATTTTTTCTTTTACCAAAATAAGGCTTGGTTTTGGAAATATTGCTAAAAACATCGGAAAAGTGTAAAAGTCGTGTTTTTTTGCATACATTTCGCTAGAAATGGATGCATATCTCGAGTTTAAAATCCATAATCGAAAAAAGAAAAAATTGCCTCCTAGCGCTGAAGGTCCTCTACACAATGGTAGTAAAAGCTTACCTGATAGTTTGATATATTTTTAGTTATGTTGTCTGAAAATTCGTAAAATTCCATCAAATTTGAACTTCTAGAAAACATCGATTTAGTAAAAATATTGACATTTTCCACCATTTAAAGCTAAATGTTCACGGAATACAGGGGCGTGTGACCTAAAAAGCGAGTATACTATTATGAACAATCATAATAAACTATCAGATTCAATTTATATTGTCACAATGTGAAGAAATTGGAAGAAAACTGAAATTTAAATGATCGTAAGATTGGCCTTTGTTTACATTTTTAGACATTGTTTTGCGCTCTTTTGTTTTTCGCGTCTACGTCGCGGATATTAAGCGGCGCGTCTAGTATTACGCGCGGGAAGTTTCAGCGCGCGACGCAATGATCGAACAGCTGTCGCAGCATTTGAAAAGCGCTGAACTATGCTTAAATTCCCGCCAAATAACCATGCTCCTTTTCCTGACTCAAACTTACCAAAACAACAATTTAAAATCACCCAAAAGAACGGGAAATAATCGCTTCCGATTAGTAACTTATGATGGTAATGATAGGACACATATAAAAGTATTAAATAATAGAGAAATATGAAATTCAATTTTTGAAACAAGTGCCCGGTTGACACTGCCCTTAAATGATAATGGCGCCCTAGCACGAGGCTGCATCAACATCTTGCTCCAGCTTTTTGTCACCAAATCTCTGTGATTTTATATTTTCTCATCTCTATTTTGATGTCGGATGTTATTGTTAACCCACTGATCATTGTTGGACTATTTCAAACTATTTTTGTGCCGGATTTGTAAGTAATATGACATTTTCTATAACAACGTGTCTGATACTCTGAAAGTGCAATATAAGCTTAACTACAAGGGCTACATGCTGTATAGAAGCAACAACAGTAACTCTATGGTGACCTCGATTTCCGTGCTTGACTGATCATGCTCATCAGTTCTATTATCTCGACTTATTGTGCAATAGTATCACCAGTGCAGTGTTCTTATCAACATTTTTGTCTCCGTGCTCTGCTGATCAAATTCTATAGACACTAACAAAGAGAGCAATTATGTGTTTGACCTACACAAGAGAGGCAATTTTAAACATTGGTAAACAAAGTGTGTCTGGTGTTGCACCAAATATCTGGCGTATTTTAAAAGAACTGAAAATAGCAAAAACAACCCCTCGTGGCTGTAGAGCAGGACGGGATAAGCAAAGGAAAATACAAACTCGTGTTTCAAATAGAACTGTCAAAACTAACAAGATCGCAAGGGGCGTCTGCCATGCTAATTTGACTAAAACATCGCTTGACACTGAAACAAAACGATGGTCCCTACCCAAAGTGTATCTGTGCAATCCGCGTTCTCTAAACAACAAATTTGATGAATTTGAGATTACAATCAAAGATCTTGATGTGGATATAGTTGGTATCTCCGAGTCATGGTTCTCTGAAGATAAGCCTATCGATCATTTTGAAATAGACAATTTTACACTCATTACCAAGTCACGCACCAAGAAGCGCGGAGGTGGTGTGGCAATCTATGCACGTGAAGACCTTGGGGTTCAGAGAGCTGATATTGTTGTCCCTGAAGACCTTGAAGTAGTCTGGGTGAAAATTAGACCCCAGAGACTTCCGAGAGCAGTATCTGTACTCTTTTATGCAGTTGTGTACTTTCCACCTAACAGTAAGGTGGAAGTTGAACAGTCACTCACTGATCACATTTTAGAAAGTTACGACTACATTCGCACCAAATACCCGGATGCTGGAGTTACAGTCATTGGCGATCTTAATCGCTTGGATGATAGTCACCTGTGTGTTGGCAATGGTCTATCTCAAGTAGTAAACAAACCAACTCGTAAGGATGCAATTTTGGACAAGATTATCACCAATGTTACTGCGTACTATCGTGTCCCAGAAATACTATCTCCAATTGGTACCAGTGACCACTCTTCAGTTCTATGGTTGCCAAAGTCTGATTCCTCTGTTCGTGCAAATGCACCGCGTAAACGCGTCGTGCGACCAATGACGGACTCATCCATTAGAGACTTTGGACAATGGATTCAGAAACACGATTGGGGAGAAGTATATAACGAAAAGAACACGATTGCTAAATGTGATGTATTTTATTGCACTTTGAATGACGCAATTGACAGGTTTATTCCCTGTAAGACCGTGACACTTCACAATGAGGACAAACCTTGGATGTCCAATTACATTAAGAGTCTTATCCAAGAGCGTCAACAGGTCTTTAGTAAGGAACACCGTTCGCGAAAATGGAAACGACTCCGCAATAAAATCAGATATGTAATAGCAAAGGCAAAGAGAGACTACTACCGCAATAGGGTTCAGCGCCACAAGAAAGCAAACCCTGCCGAATGGTATAAACAGATCAAGGTTATGGCCAATTTGAACAAAGCGGAGACAGCCATTCAGCCGCCATCTCATGTCGATAGCAATGACTTTAAAGCAGTCGCGGATAGCATTAATGACCACTTTGTGTCCATATCTAGTGATCTTCGTCCACTTAGCTTGTCTGATATGCCATCTTACAGACCTGATCCAGAGCCTAGTCCTTCTGTACAAGAATTTGAGGTTTACAATATGTTGCGGAAGACTAAGGCCTGCAAAGCCGGTGGTCCTGATGGTATTTCTTCACGAATCATACGGGAATTTGCCTATGAACTGAGCAAGCCCCTCGCAGACATTTTGAATTATTCATACATGGAGGGAGTTGTCCCACTGCAGTGGAAGAGAGCACTCGTCGTCCCGATCCCTAAGGAAAAACCTGCTACGTGGGACAAATTAAGACCTATCTCACTGACTGATCATTTCGCGAAGTTGGCTGAAGGTTTTATGGCTAAGTGGCTGTTAGAAGACATTGATAGTAAAATTGATCCCAACCAATATGGGAATCGCAAAGGCGTATCCACTACTCATTATCTTCTTAAGATGATGGATACATTACATATGAATGCTGATAGACCGGGTCATCTGAGCACTGTAGTAATCACTGATTTCAGTAAAGCCTTCGACCTGGTAGACCATAACATTCTTATGAGGAAATTCATCACGATGGGAGTCAGACCATCTGTTGTTACTTGGATAGCCAGCTTCCTAGATGGAAGGGAGCAATGTGTTCGCTACCGCGGTGTTACTAGTGAATGGAAGCGACTGAATGGTGGTGTGCCACAGGGTACCAAATTGGGACCACTCGGTTTTGTTGTGATAGCAAATGACGCCGCTACAGACACTCCGTTTGTGGCATTAAAATATGTTGATGACCTTACGCTAATAGAACCAAGATCAGTCACAAAGCCATCTTGTATGCAAGAACATCTCAGCAATTTTGAAGAATGGGCTGCTGCAAATAACATGAAACTTAACCCAAAAAAGTGTGCCTCAATGAAAGTGTCATTCTTAAAGAAAGATTCTGCGGACCCACCGCTTACAATATCAAACATTCCTCTTCAAGAAGTTCAGGTGGCTAAAATTCTGGGTGTTAAGATCAGTGCGGATCTGAAATGGAATGTTCATGTGTCTGAAATTCTTAAGAAAGCCAATGGTAGACTCTATATGCTTAAGTTACTAAAACGTTTCAACTTGCCTCATGATGATCTTGTCACAATTTTCTCGGGTTTTGTTAGACCTTTGGCAGAATATGCTGCCCCCATCTGGCACCCTGGTCTCACGATCCATGACTCTGTTGCCTTGGAAAGAATCCAAAGAAGAGCGTGCAAGATCATCATGGGAAAGCATTACATATCTTATGATAATGCTCTCCAAGAGTGTGGTTTAGATTCTCTGAGAGAACGAAGAGAGCAACTAAGTCTAAACTTCTTGAATTCTCTCATGAAGTCTGAGCAATTTTGTTCCTGGGTCCCACCTACCAGAAGCTCTGTGCATCAAAGAAATCTTAGGAACTCCGACAGATTAAGTATCCCAAGGGTAAACACAATACGATGTAGAAAGAGTCCTCTTTTGCATATGGCCGATCTCTGGAATAAGACTCATTAGTGTTTTCAATACTGCTCTTTTAGTGCAATGAACTGGTCACTTGTTGGTATTCAACTTTTATCCTGTGCATACATTTCGTCCTTTTAGCTGTGTATAATATCGTGATCATTTAAAATAAATTATTTAATGTGAGTTGTAAGTTTGCTTTGAATGTATGTGGACGTGGTGGGTAAGTGTTGGGCGTAAGGTGTTTCTGTCTGTGTGTTGGGGTGTGGGGTGGTGGAGGGGGTGGGGGAAGGGGGGGGGGGGGGGGGGGGTGGGGGGGGGGGTTGTATGTAGGTGTGTGTAGAAGGTATGCCAGGTGGGGGTGGATTGGTTTGTGAGGTGTGTATGTACTGTGTGGTTCATTTATTTGGTTAAATACTGTTCTTGATATTATATTTTAAATAATTATTGATGGGCTTGTGCAATTGTATTTTGATATTTATACATGTTTTTATATTGTAAAATTGTTGCAATTCAGATGTTATTCTGCTATAACAATTGTTAATAAACCTTTTATGAATGAATGAATGAATGAATTATTGCATGCAGTGCATTCCAAGACAGCCACGCTGTCGGTGCATGTGAACTGTATGAATGATGGGCAGTTCCAAGCAAAACAGGACATTGCAAAATAATTGAAAAAAGGCTGTAAATTTACAATCTAAAGTACTAACATCACATATTTAGTATCAAATGAAAGATATTTTTAAGCTCTTTCAAATGAGCTATTTTTCTTTTTAATTGATAAACATTAAGTATATAATTATATTATATATTTTTTAAAACTGATTTTTGGTAAAAAAATTGTGATTTTTTTTCTTCAGAAAAATGCCCATTGGTAGCCCCTTCTCTGACCCCTTCTTATGCTTCTATAAAAGTTTTGTTGCTTTAAGTTGCTTAAATTTTCATAAATTTACATGTTTAACATGATTTTGTTTTTTCTTGTGTATTTTATTATGAATTTTGCATTGTGTACAAAGCTCTCATTTGTCGATCTTTACGTCATATTTCAAAATATATTTAACCAGGAAGTTGTCATATTGTAGGTAAAGGTATACAGAATCACCCAAAAGTCAATAAACGTGATACATTTCTAAATATCACAAAGTTTTATCAATGTCTAAATGACTAGAAAAATCATGTCCATTTTGTGTCATTCCGTAACAGCAATTATAAAAATCAATATTTCATTAATTAAAAATCTTCAAATATATTATTAGTTTGGTGAGAAGTAATAAACTTGTCAAGATATTATTTCAAACATAAAAATGCTTTGTGAACGTCATTCCGTAACGCTTGGAACTGCCCTGATACGCGGTAACACAAGATACGCACCAGGCGCATGGGACGCTAGGAATCAATACGCTGTGATCGACAAATGATTGTTTTGATTAAAGGAGTTCAAATTCAAGGAACAACATGTGAGTACTTTTAGATTGATTTCAATTATATTTGATGTGAAAATCTTGATTTCAAAATGCAATTTCAAAATGCAAAATTGTCATCTTATTCTTAGGGGTTTCTGCACTAGCAGAATTCAAATCAATGAAGGCATTTTCAAATGACGTCATCAATTAAAAAAAGGCATGACTAGGGGTTTCAACTTGCATAGAATTCTACTTGCACGCAATTGCCATTTTAGAATGAAAGCGCGGCTCTCCCCTCAGTGCGTACGTGCCCAACTGCAAATTACAGATGTCATTTACTTCATAGATACAGTTGCTGTCTACTATAAAATACTTTCAATGTGAACATCAATCATCTTTGGTCTAACTGTCTTTTCAGATAAACACTTTCATTCAGAGAGCAATCGTAGTTATGGTAGCGCTTCCTCCTATTTAAGGGTGATAGCCGTATGCAGGATTTGCTGGAATGAGACTGTTGATTACAGTAAGAATCACATAATGTTTCATGATTCATCCTGACCAAACTAGGTGAGTTTTGTTAAATAGGTACCTCACACGCTCTCACCTACCTACATTGTACATGATTGCTTACCAAATGAAAGGTACTTTGATCGCGCTTGGCTCCATTCCATGACATGTTTATGATTGACAAGATTCCAACTTTTGAGAGGTGAATATGAATCAAGTGCTTCTTTCCCAAAAGGTCGTTCTAAGCAACATGGCATATTGCTGGGAAAATCAAAAAGCCCCATGGGCATACACTGGTAACTGGTAGGTATTTCATACATGTCATATTTGCTGCCATCACACACAAAAGAAGTGTTCAGTTTCTGTGCCTGTGTTTTCATTTCAGCCTTTCTCCGTGCTTCGCATGCCTGGTGTGATCTGTCACACTAATTGTTGCTGTACAATCTTGGTGCCCAAACAAACCACAGGTTCTCTATAAGAATTCGGCAGGCTAAGGTTATACTGAACAACCAATCAAAACAAAGGTACTTTCTGTCGCTTTCTGCTGGTATTTGGGGTGTCACATGCATAGCCGCCCAAACTACGCCATGCACTATCTATAGGTCAATAAATGCGTGTGTTGTTTCGAGAGAAATTAGCAAAATCAATGCACGCGCTGATGTTGATGTGTGAAAATGGCACGACCCGCAGGGGAGTGCTATTGTGAGCATATCAACATTTGTGCAAGTGCATTGATTTGTCTATAATTTCTCTCGAAACAAAACATATGCATGTATTGACCTAATTCATACACGACACAATCTGAGCATAGTTATGATCTATGTAAAAATGAATAAAAACATGTTAACAAGTTTGCTAACACCCACAGTGGTACGCACATTGAATTTAAATGGCGCACAAACGTATTGCATTAGACACTTTCAATGCACTCCACATATTTCAGTTTCTTGCTTTCTGATTAATTCGACACAAGAGTGTATGAATTCCACCCAGGATGTCCTGGCGTGAACACCTGACTTATATCTATGCCGGTCATTCAATAAGTTCTACCTCCTACCTCATAACTTTGCTATTATACAAGCCAGTCGTATGAAATATTCCACAATTAAAGCTTATAATCTCAGCTACAAAATCATAGTAGATTGGTCTGAATACTCATTGTACTTTTATGGATATGCAGAAAAAACCAAACTTCCATTTAGTGCGACGGAAACGGGTAAAAAACAGCCAAATGTCTCCCAAGTGCTATTCATTTGGCCAATTCTAAGACACAAAATGTACCTATCGGTCAATTACAATCGTTCTAAGTTACAAATATCTCTTGAACCGACTGATTTCTAGGCAGAAAATGCCCTCTAATTAGCCAGAACCAGACCAGGACAGCCATCAATTTTAACCCCACCCTAGAGAACCGCTGCAAAAGTCATATTTGCTTTTCATAGGAACTAAGAGATCTTCATTTTACAGGACTAACTGGATATCTTTCAAGTCTCTCGAAGATATATTTTTCTACCACTGACTACCTGATTATCTATTCTAAATGTTGCATATATAAGGAGAGCTGATAAAGTTACTATAATGTTAAGATTTAACATTCGAGGCGTCACTGTGGCTTGACTTGAAACACATTTGACTGAATATCAGTATTGCTTGCTTACTTGCTTAATTCGAGTTGTGTTCTCGATCTACAATGGCTCTCCACACTTTCCTATCCTGCATTGCTGTCTTTAGGTCTCCTACATCCAAACCAGTGTCCTGTTTAAGCACATCGATGTAAGTTAGGGCAGGTCTTCCAGGTTTCCTTCTCCCATGCTTTGGTATCCAGTGAACCAGCTTTGACACACATTCTTGACTCCTAAAGCAGTGGCCTGAGAATCTTGTCCTTCTCTCCCTGATCTTTTGGGTGATTTTGGGGAGATCTCCATACAGCTCTGTGTTTGTTGTATGCTGCTTCCAGTGAATGTCGAGGACAGCCCTCAGCATACGAGTATAACAGCCGTCAAGTTGCTTTGCTAGCTTAGGGGTGGTGGTCCATGCCTCACAGCCATATAGTAACACAGATTCAACAGTTGCTGCGAACAGGCGAAGTTTGAATTTTCTTGGTAGGGTGGATTTCCAGATCTTGTTCAGTTTCCCACAGGCTCTCCAAGCTGCTGCCTTGCGTTGCTTGATATCCTTTTCAGTGCTTGACATCCAGGCACCTAGGTATTTGAAATCGTTTACTTCATCTAGTTTGGTTCCATCATTCGTTCTGATTTCCACAGCACTTGTTTGGTTATATGCCATGAACTTTGTCTTCTTTGCATTCATAGACAAGCCAACTTTAGCCACTGATGTCTCGACCCTCTGAAGCAGATCTTGTGCCTGGTGTAGTTCTTCAGACAGCAGGGCAATATCGTCTGCAAAGTCAAAGTCTGTCACTGCTACAGGTCCAATCCTTCTGCTTCTTCGCTTTTCAAGGTGGAATCCAAGCTCTTCTTCCTTTCCTGTTATAGCCATTCTCAGGGCGAAGTCTAGTACAATAACAAACAGATATGGGGCAAGAGTGTCGCCCTGAAGTACACCAGCTAAGATTTCGAACAGATCAGTTTCTCCATCTGGAGAAATCACTTTAGCCATAGTTCCCTCGTAAAAGTATTCCAGTATGCTAAAGGCGTGTTAATACATTCGAGTTGATACTATACTATTTGCAAGCTACAAAGGTCAATATATATATATATTGCCTACAATCTGATTTATACATGATAGTATAGCATTATATTCAGAAATCATCCATTGTTTTCTATTTTGAGTATTTAAATTGAGCGGTTATACCTAATCATATAATACGGAGAGAAAACCAAAAAAAGTTATTTATCTTTGGGGTAATTTTCCGTGTCAGTTGTCCAAAATCTCTCTCTGGCTTTGATTGCATCATGACAAAAGTAAAATAGGTATCAAAAAATAGTATTTACTATAAATGTGTAGCTATGATTCGGAGCTATAATCATGACAAATGTGATGAGGCTGACATTCATATTAGCGATGTTATGAGTGAGGAGGTAGAACTTATTGAATGACCCTCGTATATACAAAGTTTACTTCTTTGATGGAGCCAGGTTCTCAGCAAGCATGTCTCTTGTCTGAGTAGCCAGGGAGAAAGGAGTTTTGATTGATCAATTGATTGATTGATACACAGTTGCAGTCTGCTGTACACTCCTAGTACACTGTAAATTAAGCATTTCGTGTAATAATTATATTGTTGTTGCTATCTACTTTAGACAGCAATCTTCATGAATAGAGATAGCTAATAGTTGTAATCTACTTACTGTAGACCGCAATCTATATCTCATTTAATTCAGATTGCTATCTACTGAACACAGCAAATTGCACATGTCATTTATTTCATGAAAACAGCTAGTTGCTGTCTACTAAAAGAGTATTTTCATTTCAATGTAAACATTAAACAATAATTTGGGGTCTAATTGTACTTTCAGATCAACACTTTCATTCTGAGATCAATCATAGTCATGGTAGCACCCCTCCTAATTGGGATCGTCATCTGCGGGATTATGCTAGAACGAGACTGTTGACGCCAGTATGATTGATTAATATGCATCATGCTCATGAATCGGATTCATTGTCGCTAAACTAAAGACCCAAGGGACATAGTGTAGAGCTGTTTGGTCATGGAAGATGACCGTGTCTGAAATCTTTTGGTACCAATTTATGTATTAAATAGTTTAAGCAATATTTACTGCTCATGAGGGAAGTGGTGCAAAATAGCACCCAAGGTGACTGGAGACCGTGGCCCGTGGGCCTACTATTTTCCCGAGACCTGATGTTGAGGGAAAATAGCAGGCCCTCGGTCTCCAGTTACCGAGGGGAGCTATTTTGCACCATTTCCAGAATATAGCAGTAAATATTTGTTTTATATCACACATAAAAATATTCCGTTTGAAAAACAAAAAATAATACAGTCGCTAGCCTAGGCCTACTGTAACAGGCCTACCTGCATCGGCGCTTTTCTCCCACAAATTTCTCGAACGGTTCCATCCGATTGACAGCATATTTGATAGGCTTTTTTCATTGTGGTGATATACAACAACAAAAAAATAGTTTGACATGAAACAACAAAGTAAACAAAAGCAGACGACACGGAACTGATTGGTGACACAAAGGTCAAATCAATTGACCGCGATCAATTTGTTTTTTCATACATGATCCTAGTGAAATTAGTTTTATTCCGTTTTAATAAGGCAAAATTCACTGAATAAAATGATTTTTTTTTGAACAAATCAACTGATTTCACTAGGATTATGTACGAAGAAAAAAAATCACAGACCGCGATCGCGAGCCGGGGAAAAGTTCCCATAAAAAAGGTACTATTTCACTGGTAGCTCCTCATCATAGGGAAATATTATGGGAACTTTTTCCCTCCTGTGAAATATTGGGGAACTAATCCAAATATTTTATGTCACGTGATGTAGTATCCACCAATCAAATGACAGGAATATTTGTATGTGTGATATAATCAGAAATATGGTCAGGCGCTTGAAAACCTTGGTTTTGGGGGTGAAAAAATACTTCTTCGGTGACTTTAATTACTAATTTTACATTGTGATTGTTCACTTTTTCAGAATGACGGAGATGAATATCATAGATTGTGATTTTGTGTGACTGAATATCCTGGATTCTATCAACGAAATCACACTGAAAAAATTCCCTAGAACCAACCAATCGTAACACTGTTGAGGGATTGCTAAGTGAAATGATGGTGTCATCCTATTGTTCCTGGTCAGCAAGTGATTCTTCTAGTTACATGAAAATGTAGTTACCCAACTGTGTTGTGTATGGCTGAATCATTAAAACCACCATAACTATTACAGTTGGGTTATGGCATATTCGTATTTCAACTATGTCAGCAGGATGTGAGGACGTCATTTTTGGATTTGGTAACATCATCTCAGCAAAAACATCCAGGGATACCTCACGCCTCCTTTGAAGGTGGTATTTGCAGGACGTCATTTTTGGATTTGGTAACATCATCTCAGCAAAAATATCCAAAGGGGATCATACATCACGCCACCTTTGTAGGTGGTATTTTACATCAGTACATAGCTCTGGTGTGCCTGTCCTGTATGCAAGCAACTCAACAGTTACTGTATCCTTAATCATTGACCTTTTATGAGGTGTAGGTAGATGTAATGTTATGATTTATATGCATGCTCAAAATATTTACTTTGTAATTTTGTTAACAAACCATTATGATTCTCAGAATTTTCTTCTCATGATAACAATGTTAACACCAGGAATCCCTTTTTTTCCTTTTGAAAAAAACCGCCCTTTATCTCAAGTGAAAAACTGCATTTCCACAGATCAAGAACATGTTTGAGACAAAAACTTAGGTTCTCTAATTGCAGTCGAAAATCAAACTGTTTATATATATATTTTAAATATGGTTATGCTCTTGAAAACCTTTGTTTATTAGATAAACACAATTTGTCCGTTACTTTTTATTACTAATTTTACATTGTAATTGTTCAGTTTTTCAGAGTATCATAGATTCTGACTGAATATCCTGGATTCTATCGACAACAAAACCAAGTCGAAACATTTCCAAGTGAAACGGTGCCATCCTATTATTCCTGGTCAGCAAGTGATTCTTCTAGTTACATGAAAATGTAGTTACCCAACTGTGTTGTGTATGGCTGAAGTATTAAAACCACCATAACGATTACAGTTGGGTTATGGCATATTCGTATTTCAACTATGTCAGCAGAATGTCAGGACGTCATTTTTGGATTTGGTAACATCATCTCAGCAAAAACATCCAGGTGATACCTTACGCCACCTTTGAAGGTGGTATTTGCAAGTGCATCTTTTTCTTTATTACATATATCAAAATAATGCTCAAATTGTGAATTTTGATTTGGTATACTAGTCAGGGTAAGAAATTCAAGGAGAATCTGAGAATCCATTCTCGCAAAGATTCCCACCGGGAAAAGTTGCGAGAATCTATGTTGGTTCTCGTAAATTATCTGTCTAATGCACTACTTGAATGCAGGAGAATCCATACTTTCTCGCAAAATCCTTTGCAAGAATCTAAATGTATTCTCGCAATCTCTGACGAACTTCTGACCCTGATAGTGTCGTGTATGAATTAGTATGAGGTCAATACATGTGTATATTTTGATTCTCGAAAAAAATAGAAGAATCAATTCACTTTCGCAAATGTTGATATACTCACAATATCACTACCCCGATTATTCGCACATCAACATCAGAATGCATGGATTGATACATCTAATTTTTCTTGAAACAATACATACGCATTTATTGACCCTTAATCAACGGACTTGCGCAATTTCTGATATTCTCGTCTTTACCAGGCGATCTTCATATAATTACTTGGATTTAAAGTCATCATATAGACTGGTAGGTCTAACATAATCATGCTTTCATATGGTTTTTACATAGATACAAATAATTATGCTCAAATTGTGAACTTTGATTTGTATGAATTATAGGTCAATGATAAAATTATGTTATTTTTTATCTTTTATTATAAAATAATCATTGCGTTAGATTTTTTTAATCAAACAACAACAAATTTCGCCATTCATAAAATCTGCAAACCCAGCGAGCTGTTTCCCAACATCCTGCTTCGAATTAATCATGTAGTCTTTAGCACATACACACATGGCAACGCTGCGTTATACCAAGGAGTTATCATAGTTATATAATAACTCCTTGGTTATACACACAACGCATACGCTGGCGACTTTGTATTGGGCACGCAAACGCAATGACATTCAAAACCATACCCACTATATAAGAATGACCTGTAATCATTAATTTATTTTAAATAGTTAGAAATAATACTATTCTTATACAGTCATCAAAAAAAGTAACTATACAGGTAATAAATGGGCTTATAACTCTTAAAATATATATCCTATCTAAAAATATTAAATTATAAAGTTGTTGAGAAATTTGTCTTCTTTAATATGAGATATTGCACGCTAGGATCGAGTGATTATTGAGGAAGTGGCACTCAAAAATGTAAGGAGAAGTCCGATTTTCATTTTCACATTTTTATTATCTACACGCGGACCAAATCTACGGGTATCTTATTGATTACCGGTAGTGCAATTGGGGGATGCATGCGCAGGTTGGACAGTCGGCCGCATTGTTCCGATGGATCAATACGCCACACACACACGCTACCTGTCATTCTCTCCCCCGTGATGAAATGTAAAATGTGAATTTGAAATTGTGACTTTACCTTACATTTTGGATTGTCGCTTCTTAAATATTCAACCAATCCTAGCGTGCAATATCTCATATTAAAGAAGATAAATTTCTCAACAACTTTATGATTTAATATTTCTAGGTAGGATATATATTTTTAGAGTTAAAAGTACATTTATTACCTGTATAGTTACTTTTTTTGATGACTGTATAGTTGGTGTGGTTTTGGATGTCAACAGGCAATTTGATTGGTTATGGCTGAATTCACCCTATATACTATGAGACAATGGCGTATAGGTTGGAGCGGGGCTTAATTCATTTGAATAATAATACCTTCAGTGCGTATGGTCATCGCGTTAGCGCGCCCAACACAAAGGTGTGTGCACTATTGATTTGAAGCAGGATGTTGGGAAACAGCTCGCTGGATTAGCCGATTTTATAAAGGGGAAATGTGTTGTATACAGTCAGTACGCAGGTATCGTTTTTAATGAGTGACCTCGCCGATTTCTAACCCACGCAAAGATCGATTTCAGGATGTCAACCTTGCGCTAAAACATTAAGGGAAGTTTGTTTTCCCTGAATTAATTGAGGTAGGGTTAGCTGGCAGCCATGATGGCGAAGTAGGTGTATTGTTCGTAATTTTCTCTATAATATGATGCCAAATCTGACACAATTGGTCCACAAACAGTGATTTTATCGCTAATTTTAGAATTTAACAACTTTCGTGACTTTGCTTCTTGTATCTATTCACTTGACCGGACTAAAATGCGTACGATATTTTAAGAGCAATTTCCGTACTAACGGAATCTTAAGCTTTAATTTCATATCAAAAACATTGATGCCCGACTTCTTTTTTGATAAGAAAAACCGAGTTTGATTTTCACCGATTTTCGGTCAGAAAACGAAACTTTACGATCCCCCGTTAGGCCTCGCCAACTTGATTTTTAGCCTCCCGTAACACGCCCGCGTTTCATTTTCATGCCCGCGTTTGAATTCATTATTGACATTTTGGAAAAAAAATACCGTTTTTCCAATGAAAACGTCCGAATTCATGCATTTTGTGGGATGAAATTGTGAAATGTTTATTCATTTTGACCAGAATAGCCTTTCTGTAAAAAAATAATAAGACATTGTATAGCGCAGAAGGATCGATTTCGAACCCCCCCCCCCCCCCCCGGACCTCTCGCTCCCAGAGCGAGCTCTCTACCATCTGAGCTATCTAGCAAATCTGAATATAATCGTGAGATTTAAACGCTTGATCAACAACCCGTCGACGCTACAAAATGAATTTAGATCGAGACAAGATTCGAGGAGCTATTTTATAAGCATTCACTTGACCGGACTAAATAATGTTATAAAATTGTAAGCATGTTTCTAGTTACAAAAGACTATGAATATTATGATACGATGGATAAAATTGATGCCTAATTCGTCTGATTATAAGTGACATGGCAATTTGGTCCGGTTATGAGTGACATGGCAATTTGGTCCGATTATGAGTGACATGGCAATTTGGTGTGATTATGTGCGACTTGACAATTTGGTCACACATAATCAGACCATTTTGCCAGAATTGCCATGTCACTCATACTCGGACCAGATTACCATGTCACACATAAGCAGACCATTTTGCCATGTCGCACATAATCAGACCAAATTGCCATGTCACTCATAATCGGACCAAATTGCCACGTCATTCATAATCAGACGAACTTGCCACACATACTTATGATCTGCTTATTGATTTTCTTGAAATGATGCCACACTTAATTGTTTATTTTCCATTTTCTGTGCACGATAAATCCACCAAGAAAATGTCTGTTAATTTATGGACAAAACCAGCCATAGCCAGTGAGATTTAGTGCCACTTTTTTTTTCTGTATACAAATTGGTAAATGACACAATTTCTTATCGTTGCATTGTCTCAAGGCCAACAAATTTGGAATCAAAATGTGCCTAACAATTGGGTGCATCTTTCTAGCTGAAAATTATTTAAATCCATCAAATATTTTTGGAAATATTCTAGTATATGCTAGGGGGGAACTTACATATTTTGATGGGTGTATCATAATGCGTTTCAGCCATCTGAATGTTAGGCCTATTAACTCGCCTATAACTGTGAAATTGTGATTGTGAAATGATAGCATTGTAAAGTCTTATCAAATATCATACGATTGTAGCTTTGAGTTGCATAGCTCTAATGGTTCTTATTTTAGACGCACAAGATGCTGTGAACTGTACCCATTGAGTAGTACACAAACTATATCGGTGGTTACCACCATTCGCGGTAATTCGACGTTATTTCATCAATTTCTCCGTAATTATACCGATTTAGGCCGTCAAATTTCAGTATGATGATGAGAAAAATACGAGCTTTCATATGATATGAAAATCTCCGTATGTTTGAAATAATTCTGTGTTACGAAAATGTGATCGGGTCATCTACCTTTAATGTAATGGTACATACCCCTTTTAAACGAAAATGCAAGCTATATAAAACATTTAAAGTGAAAATTAAATATTTGACCACTGTTTGACGGTCAATCTTGGGAAATTCAGCCCAAATGTATGGTTTAAATTTTAAATCATTTTTTAGTATTAAAATGATAAAACAAATAAAGTTTCTGCAACAGCTACATGATTTATGTCAGTTTCAATTGTTTTATCTTTGTTTCAATCCCATAAATTAACTATCATACACGTGAACGGCGTTATCCAAGAATAATACCATTAAAAATAGCATATCAAGTTATCTTTATATGAAGAGCTTTGTTGCAAAAGGGCCACCAGACCACTCCAACATGTTACTCATTTTGCATTATTGAATTTGCATTGACAAGTCCATGGAATTAATCAAATTATTGTATGGCTGTGTTCATTGACTTGGATTAGTGCATCCATGCAAGCCAATTGAGGCACCAACAATACAAGCCACATAATGAATAGCCGTCCATTCAATAATGCAAAATGAGTAACAGGTAGAATTGGATGTAGGCCCTTTTGCAACACAGCTCTTCATATAATGACATACAATTTCAATGTTGGGCTTAAAGAAAATATAACAATTGATACATTACAAAAGGGAATATTCTTCTACTAGAGTAAAATTGACAAAACAAGTTTTGGAAAAAGGTACAAAATTGAAAGCACATAGTTGTCAAAAGCGTTGATTCATAGCAAGAGATTTGTTGAGGCTAAAAAATGAAATTCATTCTTCTGTCGCATAGCTTGTCAAATATTGTTATGGAGAGACCTCTCAGCGACAAAAAAAACCCAATAATTTTTATATCATATTCGGACTTAGTTAGGGACGCAATGACACTGCCAAGTGCCAATGCAATATGGCACTAGATAACGCCGTTCACCGAGTGAAAAAACATATAAAACACCTGAATTACATGGTTTCGTGCGTAAAAATGTAAGCAGTGTGGTGTTCGCAAACATTATTGTTTAGTAACTTTAGCATATTGGGTCATCAAAAACGATCAAAGTAAGTAGATTTGAAACAATTTATCTTCATAATTTTCCAAAGCTGAAATGGTCCCATTTTTGTGGAATGGCCCATATAGGCTTTCCAGTAATCTAGTAAAAGGACCTCGGGGAGACATTTTCTCAAGTTAAAAAGCGCGTACAAACTTTAGAAATGTCAAGTTTTGACCTGTTTCTTGTGGAGGCCGCTGCATCTTTAAACGAAGCATGGGAAGTAATTAAACCTGGTGATTTATCTCAGTTCACTGGCAACATCTCAAATACTGTCCTCTAAATAGATAACTGACAGGTAAATAATATGCTCTCAACTCCAAACTATACTAACTCTACCGTAAAATATTTAAAAAGTTGTAAGGAAATCTCGGCTTCTCTTCAATTTGAGATATTACACGTGCAGATTGAATGTCAGATCAGTCAGTTATGCATGTGTCCAAAACCAAAACAAAGTCTGTTTTTTTTCTTCATTTTAATATTGTTCGTCTACATGCAGCCTTGGACTAGCAACAGACTGTATAATATGTTATTAGGGGAGACGTCAAAACTCGACCGCCCGTTGACCGCCGGTTACGGGCTGTTCCGCCCGGTTCTTTCAGGTCAAATGTTTTACTGGTATATGAATATTCGCGCATGCAACACTGAACAACCGCCGGTCGACTTAATGCAGTAATCTGACCAATTTACACTATCAATCTGTTACTTTGCGGTCATAATAGCTCTCTCTATAATCGTTCTATAAAAAAAAACATTCATAGACTTTCGGTATTGATTTTAAAAAGTTAATTGAGCTATAAACAGATTGAAAAAGCAAACCCCAGCGAAAATCAATAGCTGTATTGTTCTGGTTGTCAACTGAGACTTTTAAGTCTTAAAAGAGCCCATTACTTCAAGATGTTATTGCTCACGTGTGTGACGAGGCACTAGCAACCGGTCGTGTTCACCAGAGTGTTACTATTTGACCTCATTATGTGTGTATATTATAACAGACGACACGTTTTGTGAGAACCGGGCGGAACCGGCCGTAACCGGCGGTTGCCGGGCGGTCGAGTTTTGACGTGATCCCTTACCTGGTCATTTACTTATTTTGAGGACTTATGTCTTTACTGTAGGCACACTCTGGTATATGATGCGCTATGAGATATCAAGTGTACACTCTTAGAAAAAATGGTTCGTTTAAGAACCCTTTTTTGTCCCGCGGGGAGCACCTTTTGGCCTAAAAGGTTCTAAAAAGAACCTTAGAATGGTTCTTTGAAGAACTTTCAAATTTTAAATAAGACATAAAGGTATATTTACTTTTTTGTTTTTATGTAATATGCAAATTCAAGAGAAATGTAAACAAATTTAGTCCTTTTCAACTGTTAAAAATCATTTCTTCTTGGCTAAAAACATTTTTTACCGTTTTACCAAGAACCATTGAGGGTTCTCCATAATTTTTCCCCAAAAGGTTCTTGAAGCTTGAGGAACCATTTTCTTGGCTAAAGAACCCTTTTAGAACCTTTTTTGGTTCTAAAAGGAACCCAATGAAATTTCTATAGGGTTCCTTTTAGAACCAAAAAAGGTTCTAAAAGGGTTCTTTAGCCAAGAAAATGGTTCCTCAAGCTTCAAGAACCTTTTGGGAAAAAATTATGGAGAACCCTCAATGGTTCTTGGTAAAACGGTAAAAAATGTTTTTAGCCAAGAAGAAATGATTTTTAACAGTTGAAAAGGATTAAATTTGTTTACATTTCTCTTGAATTTGCATATTACATAAAAAAAAAAGTAAATATACCTTTAGGTCTTATTTAAAATTTGAAAGTTCTTCAAAGAACCATTCTAAGGTTCTTTTTAGAACCTTTTAGGCCAAAAGGTGCTCCCCGCGGGACAAAAAAGGGTTCTTAAACGAACCATTTTTTCTAAGAGTGTATCACATCAATTACTATTAGTTGCTTCTTTCGGTACAAAGTTTAGTATTTCTAGAAGTTGACATCTGATTGGTGGAACGTAGTCATCCTTTTGTTCCTGGTCAATACGTGATTCTTCTAGTTACATGAAAATGCAAAACCAACTGCGTTATAGCTGAATTATTAACGATCACAGTTTGGTATTGTAAAAAGATGAATCCAACGGAACCAGGAACAAAACACACCAAGGATCAGAAAACTGATACAAGAGGATATCTCGAAAATGTAAAAATGCTAAGAGTAAAAGCAAGATATACCAACAAGGTGTGGGGGAAACAGGTAATAACAAGTGAGAATAACGCGATAAAACAGATAAATAACAACAACAACAAACCACGGAAATGCACTGGGACAAGCAATGAAAATTGCTGTTACATTAAAACAACAAAGATATGATAACAATAAAGACCGACATTTTAAGTGGATACCACCTTCATCAGGGACAAAATATAAAAAACAAAAGTGCTAAGAACTATAAATAAGATAATGAACTAGACAAGTCCACCACTGTAATTATAGCACAATGCCAGTAATAGATGTTGACTACTTCGGACACCCAAGTTAACAAGATTACAGTTGGGTTATTGCATATTCGTATTTCAACTATGCTCAATACAAATTTATGTCACGAAAATACGTGTATGCCTACCCCTGGCATTACTCTAACACACGTACCAACTACCAACCATACACGTAACCCAGTGAACAGAATATTTGACGGCCGTAAGGGCATGTAGAACTTTACGCATGTGTTATTTGTACACTAGCGGGAACCCGCGCGCTATAGTAGGGTCCCCTCCCCTTCCAACGGATTGTGGGGGGCGCGGGCGGTCATTCTCTTAAGTAATGGAGGGTTAGGGTCCCTAAAAAGGTTAAAAAGGTTATTTATCCCCAAACGCCAAATTGTACTATTTTAGCGGGAGTCTAAAAAAAAAATCAATAATTGAGGGCGCTCTCTGAAAAAGATCACATAATATGACTTTATTAAAGAGATAGGCCTACAGTCATTTGAACCGTCGAGAATGAGTGATGTCAACAATATTAGGCCGGGTCTTTGCACCGTGCGTTGGCGAATAGCATAGGCCTACATGCGTAATATTAAACTTGGCCTACTGGCACCGTTGCAAGTTATTATTTCCCGGTTTGCGTGCGTGCCTAAAATCGTGATGCAGAAAACCCGAAGTTAAGGGTGCACTACACTAATGGGGTATCCCCAGTCAATGGCGTATCCAGGACTGTTTTGATGGGGCCAAAAAACCTGAAGCATGATCTTGTTGATCTTAAAAGTTGAACCTTATACGCGCGAAGCGTGCAAAAATTGTGATTTTGACACTAAAAAGGTACAGTATGACGTTTTTAACGTCCCCACATAATGTTTAGTAGGCCTATAGTCGGAGAATTTGGAGTGGTTTGAGGGCCATTATAATATCAAAACCTCTAGAAAAAATTTGAGAGTTTTTGAACTAAAAGCTAGGTCATGAAAAACTGTCCTGAAGCCATCTGTTAAGCTTAAATAATGAAATATTGATGAAACCAATACGCGCGCGGAGCGCGCACAAAATTTCATTTCTAACACTAATGGTCCAGTATGATAACTTTCCCACATAATATTTAGACTTTTTGGTGTTGTTTGAGGGTCATAATAATGTTAAAACCTATTCGCGCGGAGCGCACAATTTTTGAGTTTTTGAACTAAAATTGTTCATGGAAAACTGTCTTGAAGCCACCTTGTTAAGCTTACTAATAAAATATTGAAATTAATACGCGCAAAAATTGGCATTTCTAACACTTAAATGGTCCAGTATGATGTTTTTAACGTCCCACATAATATTTATAATATTTGGTATGGTCTGAGGGTTATTATAATGTTAAAACGTGTAGAAAATATGCGCGCGGAGTTATAACTAGAAAAATGGTCATGGAAAACTGTTCTGAAGCTTAAATAATGAAATATTAAAATTAATACGCGCGCGAAGCCCGGAAAAAAATTGCATTTCTAACACTCGGGTCCATTATGATAATATCGTTCTCCACATAGGCCTAATATTTAGAATTTTTGATGTGGTTTTTGCATTAAAACTTTGGTCCAGTATGATGTTTTTAACGTCCCCCACATATTTAGAATATTTGGTGGGTCTGAGGGCTAATATAATGTTTAAATCTGCATAAAATATTCGCGCGGAACGCGCACATTTTTTGAACTAAAATGGTCATGTAAAACTGTCCTGAAGCCATCGTGTCAAGCTTTTATAATGAAACATTGAAACTAATGCGCGAAGTACGTAAAAGTACGTAAAAATTGACATTTCTAACACTTAAATTGGTCCAGTATGACGTTTTTAACGTTCCCAACCAAATATTTTAGAATATTTGACATGGTGTGAGGACTATTATAATGTTGACATTTGTTGAAAATACGCGCGTTTTTGAACTGAAATGGTCATGGGAAACTGTCCTGCAATGCCATCTTGTTAAGCTTGAACATGTTGAATAATGAAACATTCAAACTAATGCGCGCGATGTACGCAAAATCTGACATTTCTAACACTTAAATGGTTTTTAACGTCCAAACAAAATGTTTAGAATATTTGGTGTGTTTTGAGACCCATTATAATGTTGAAACCTGTTGAAAAAGTGAGCGCGAATCGAGCAAAAAAAACCAATTTTTGAACTAAAATGGTCCAGAAAATACGTTCCTGAAGCCCTCTTATGTGATCTTTCCAGGGAACGCCCTCAACATCGAAAAAAAAATAGAAAGCAGATTTTCTTGCAGATTTACATTTCTGATCATAAATCATGCATACATTCCAAGTTACAGGGCGATACGATTCTTAATTACTTCAAAATCATGGTTTTAGAGTGAAAATAAACTGTCGGAATTCCGACAGTTTATATTTTTCACTCTAAATTCACTCTAAAACCATGATTTTGAGGTAATTAGGAATCGTATCGCTCTGTAACTTGGAATGTATGTATGATTTATGATCGGAAATGTAAATCTGCAAGAAAATCTACTTTCTAAAAAAAAATTCACGAATAGAGGGCGCTCTCTGGAAAAGATCACATAATATGCCTTTAAGCTTGAATATTGAAACATTGAAACTAATACGTGCAAAGCGCGCAAAAATTGGCATTTTAACATTAAAAAGGTCTAGTATAACGTTTTTAACGTCCCTCACATTAAAAATATGGGGACGTGACCCCGTAACCCCCACCCCCTTTTGCGCCGCATATGTCCCTACCCTTCCTCCTCCCCTAGCTCCTTCTCTTTCTCCTTCTTATCCTCTTCCTCCTTCTCCTCTTCCTCCTTCTCCTCTTCCTTAATCTTTTTTTTGACTCTTTTTTTCAATGGTACGCCACTGTATCCCCAGACTTGACAGTAATACCATTGCGTACATACATGCCTATGATTTGTTATTAATTATGATAAATGGGACATCACCTACAGTTAAGCCCACAATTATTCATACCCCTTGGAAAATATGAGTTTTTTGCGGTTTTCTCATATCTATATACCAGCTGGAGTGGTGGAACTTTCGCTTTACACTAAGATTGAGGCCACTTTTTGTGATAATACACATGTTTTTGACATTCCAAACATTCTTTATATTGTGTGATAGGCTTTTATATTGTTATGTAATTATTCCATGATGTGTGTATACGATGTGGATGCATTACAGATGTGTCCTATTGAATGTACAGTGAGGGATATTATAGGTCAACACTCTAGTTCTTTGACAGCATGGCGAAGAAGATCAAATAACTTTTTTTGTGCATATTGTGAATGCTCACAAAGAGGGGAAAGGCTACAGAGCTATTTCGAAACAATTTCAAGTGCAAGAATCTACCACACAAAGCATAATTAGGAAGAACAAGACGTTCAACTCACTAAAAGAATATTGAAGGATGCAGTCGGAAGCCAGCGGTGTCCCCTTGTTTGGCAAGAAAAGTATTGCGAAAGGCCAACAACAATCCACAGATCACCATCAATGCTCTCCTGAACAACCCTGGCAATTATTGGACCAAGATATCATGGCAGACACTCCAGCATATATGGCACATAAGAGGTCTCTATGGAGGCCGGCCAAGAAAGACTCTACTCCTTAAAAGAGACACAGAGAAACTTGTTTTGCATCTTAAGCAACCCCAACACTGAAGACCAAAAACTTGGATCTTTGTCCAGAAGTGCTCTTGCAAATGCTAGATGAGTTTCTCCTTGTCTCTTTTCAGGAGTAGAGTCTTTCTTGATCGGAGTCCATGGAGAACTCTTGTGTACTATGTCTGCTGGAGTGTCTGCCTTAATATCTTGGTCCCAGACTCACTAAGGTTGTTCAGGAGAGCATTGACGGTGATATGTGGATTGTTGTTGGCCTTTCACCATACTTTTCTTGTCAAAAAAGGGGACACTGTTGGCTTCCGACTGTGTTTTAACTGATTTGAACTGATTTGAACTGTCTTGTTCTTCCTAATTATGCTTTTTATGGTGGAATTTGGCACTTGAAATTGCTTCGAAATAGCTTTGTAGCCTTTTCCCTCTTTGTGAGCATTCACAATTCACAAAAAAGGTCCTCACTGAGTTATTTGATCCCCTTCGCCATGCTGTCAAAGAGCTAGAGTGTTGTCCTATAATATCCTTCACTGTACATTCAATAGGACACATTTGTAATGCATCCACATTGTATGGAATAATTGCATAACAATATAAAAGCCTATCACACAATATAAAGAATGTTTGGAATGTCAAAAACATGTGTATTATCACAAAAAGTGGCCTCAATCCTGAGACTTGTATGGGGTATGAATAATTTTGGACAGGCATAAAAACACAATTCTTGTTCAATTCTATTGTTATGCAAAAAATGTTGAGCCCAAATATATTGATTTGTACTTGCAAACTAATTGTCCTTAGTGTAAAGCAAAAGTTCCACCACTCCAGCTGGTATAGATATGAGAAAAACACAAAAAACACATACTTTTCAAGGGGTATGAATAATTGTGGGCTTAACTGTACATGCACCCTGACCATAAACTGTGAATATCATCTAGGTAAATTTCGAGAGATCTTTCAAATTTGTGCTTTTTACTGGAAACATTGGCGATTACGGCGACATGTCCAAGCTCGTCAAAGAGGTACTAGTCAACTCCATGCATGGGCATATTTGGGCAAATCGAGCTGGTTCACCTATACCCATTTTTTAAAACTTTTTGGTGGGGAAATGTGATCATCTTTAAGAAAAAGATGACTCTACGGGGTCCAATTTCGCAATTTAGTGGTCTAAAACAGAGTTTTATATCAGTGTTTTTGTACGGCCTATCCCTATGGAGCTCTATTTAGTGGTGTGACCCCTTAAGAGAATTCGGCCATATTTGACCCTTGACCCCGTACTTAAGTATAATTAGGTCAGATATCAGCTGTTTTTGAATTTTATGTAGACAAATATTGTAAACAAGGATCATTTATCAACCAGATTGGGATGGTTTAGATGAAATATTTGCTTTAATTTGACCCATCGTTTTGTAAGTAAGCCTATTGGAAACTGTGTAATTCTGTGCTATAGAGAAAAAAAGGTGATTTTTACACAAACCGCAAATCTCAGGGGCGTGGGGGGGGGGGGGGATCATTAGTGTCAATTCCACGTGTATTAGAATCGGAGATGACTTTTTAATTACATTTAATAAGTAGAAACTTATCCCAACTGAAAGTGGGGGATGAAGAAAAAGGGGGGGGGGGGGGAGAATTGGAGAATAACGACGTTTCGACTGGATATACCAGTCTTTATCTTAAGTTAAGTATGAGAGCAAGACAAAAGTATATGCTATAAGCATAATACAAGTCAAGCTAAAAAGAAAGTCAGAGTGCACACAGGTTTGTGAAACACACTAGGGCAGTTTTAATTACAGTTTAGATCATTTTCAAAACCTGGTCCACAGCTAATGACCTTAAACTGAATGACGACAAAACTGAAGTTCTGCATATTACATCTCGCTTTAGAAACAATTCTGTTATTTCATCAATAAACATCAATGATTCTCTATTGAACCAGCTTCTAATGCCCGCAATCTTGGCATTATTCTTCAAAAGGATCTCATGATGGATGTCCATATCAATAATATTTGTCGTGCAGCCTCTCATGCTCTTTACAAGATCGGTCAAATTCGTCGATATCTTGACCACCAGCCAACCACTGAAAGACTAATCCACGCGTTGTGACATGTCGACTTGATAATTGTAACAGTCTGCTATTTGCTCTCCCTGAAACGCAGATCTCAAAACTTCAACGCATACAAAATTCAGCTGCTCGACTTGTTACTCTCTCCAAGATCCGTTGTCACATTTCTCCTGTCCTTCGTGACTTACACTGGTTACCAATCAAATCACGCATTATGTTCAAGATTCTTCTATTAACTGTTAAATGTTCTCGTGGTCTAGCAACTATGTACCTCCAAGATCTCATACAACATTCAGGGCCGTCAGAAGGGGGGGTGGGGGGGGGGGGGGGGGGTGCGTTGGGTGCGGACGCACCCCCCCCCCCCCCCCCCCCCCCCCCCCTTGAAAATCTCTTCTTTTTTCTTTCTTTTTTGTAAGGTAAAAATTGCGTTTTTCTTAGTTTCAAATTTCAATGATAGTAAAACTACTCATAAAACATTGACTACAGTGCTCAAAGAGCGTTTTAAGGAATTTGTTTCTGTCAGGGGAGGGGAACTTCCCCCTGCGCCACTGCCCCATTAAAACAACATGTATTTAACTTTTAAGGTAATTTTCCGTTTTCGTTGTCCAATATTTCTCTATGGCTTTGACCGCATCATAACAAATATTAATAATAAAACACTATATAAGGTATTTATATAGCGTCCAAAACGTGGGTCCCTGGGCGCTTTACAAGCCAAAGGTCCCATCCAAAAGATAATACATTAAAAATAAAAACTATCAAACTATCAATACTTATACCTTGAATAACAAATTATATAGGCCTAGTAGCAGGACAAAATGTACAAATTATAAAAAATTATAAAAGTTAAACAGGGATGATATCAATTATAATTTAGGGGATAGCGGAGTGTTCGCCCATTTGAAATGGCCTAGAGACATCAAATTTATAGATTGAACGAACTATTGACATTAAATAAAAGATTGATATCTTGGCTACATACGACCACAATTTTCAGTACCCTATGCCTTACTATTAAGGGATGATTAAAGGACAGTTGTCTCAAAATGGTAAACTTACCCCTCCCCGCGGTTTCTTAAAAGTATGGGATAATGACTGGAAACGTTTAATTTCAGGTCAGAAAATAGGCCTATAGAGCTCGTAAATGTGTTCTTACTAATATTTCATCACTGGACCCTGGCCCTGGGACAAGAAAATAAAATTGCTGTACAATTGGTGTGTTTCGTTCATGTTTCCGTTGGATTCATCTTTTCACATCTGCTTAGTCATGTTAGTTGTAGTTAAAAGAATCAGGATAGAATTATTCGCAAATTGGCTTCTGAGGCTGTCAGTGGCGTAGCTCAGGGGGGGGCAGGGGGGGCAAATGCCCCCCCTGACGGCAAAAGCCCATTTGAGCCCCCGCCCCCCAGCCCCTCTAAAAAAAAAATTAAAAGGAGAAAAAAAAAGAAAATAGGAAAATAATGATAAAAGACCGAGATTACGGGTGGTTATTTGTGTGTATATTTAGCCCAAATAGTCAAATAAGGCAAAATTGTACGTGTAGTACATGTACTGTGCGATTTTTTTTGACCGTGCGAAATTTTGTGAGCGATTTTTTTTGACCGTGCGAAAATTTTTGAGCCCCCCCCCCCCCCCACTTACGTGAAATTTCACGATTTAGTGACTTGGAAAAAATTTGGGGCAACCTTTTACGAAATTCCAGAAATCTTGCCCCCCCTGAAAAAATCCCAGCTACGCCACTGGAGGCTGTATGGCTTTTTAGGGCCAGGCATAAAAATTGCCAATATAACGTCCCGGTTAGCATTCGTGTACGTGTACGTATACATGTTACAGTCCCGGTTCCAAGAACTATACCGTATACTAATTACTATGGTATGTGTAATAATGTCTCC